>CM019068.1:168426898-168836157 GCA_009667805.1 Leptobrachium leishanense | reverse complement strand
CAATTTCTAGATCACTTGGCCCCCTGGAACGTGAATCTCTCTGCACCGCAATTTCTGCGGAAGAAACCATGGAGGCATTGAAATCGTCTAAAAATGGGAAATGCCCTGGCCCTGACAGCTTGCCTATCGAATATTATAAAAAGAATTCTGGTGCTCTATTACCCAAGCTAGTGGCACTATTTAATGCATTCCAGGACAGGGACTTACCTCATCCCCATTCGCTGATGGCCACGATTTCACTAGAACCCAAACCGGGGAAAGATCATTCTGATTGCGGAAATTACCGACCCATTTCCCTACTCAACAGTGACATAAGCTACTAGCACGAGTCATGGCTAATCGCCTGAAACGGTATATGCCTCAGTTGATCAATCCAGATCAGGTTTGATTTATCCCGGGACGTGAAGCCAGAGATGCAACGATTAGAGTCCTTAATGCAATTGCCTATTCCAATCACACAAAAAGCCCGCTCTTACTTCTTTCGACGGATGCAGAGAAGGCTTTTGATCGAGTACTATGGCCTTTCTTGTTCCGGACATTGAAGTGATATGGGGTAGGGGAGTGCTTTCTAAGCTGGATTCGAGCACTGTACTCGACACCCTCAGTGAGAGTTCGAGTGAATGGCGCGCTCACGCCTTCTTTCCGAATTTACAACGGTACATGACAGGGCTGCCCACTCTCCCCGCTCCTTTTTACCCTTAGCTTAGAACCTTTGTTTTCCTCAATACGGAAAAATGGCAACATTAAAGGGGTGCAGGGTGCGTCTTCTGAACATAAGATCTCCGCGTATGCAGATGACCTAATGTTTTTATTACCTGACCCAGTAGGTTCCATGCCGGAGGTCATTAGAGAAATACGAGACTATGGCACACTATCCGGATTCAAAATAAACGAGAATAAATCTGAAATAATGTCAATTGCACCACGGAGAAATTGGCGGCGTAATCTTAGTACTCAATACACTTTTTGCTGGTGTTTATCATCGCTTACATATCTTGGCATACACCTCACCCCTGATTTCTCAAAAATTTTGCATTAAATTTTACTCCGCTTATGGCAGTCTTCAAGGCAGATATTGCGCGTTGGTCTCCGAAATTTTTGTCCTGGATGGGATGAATTAATGTAATTAAAATGAATTTCTTACCAAGATTGCTCTATCTTTTTCACACGATACTTATACTCATCTCTTTATCTTTTCACAAGGAAATACGCATGCTTTTTTCCTCATTTATCTGGCCAAAGGCCCGCCCACGACTTAAGCATGATACTCTCAGCAAGCCAAAGACGTGCGGTAGACTAGCCCTACCGGACACTCGTCTTTATTATTATGCAACGCACTTGACTAGGGTGGTCGACTGGATGACCAGCTCCCCTGAACAGAAGTAGACAGACCTTGAGGAAGCACAAGCTGGCCGCCCAGTGCAGACACTTCCATGGCTGCCATGGATGACAATTAAACCTTTTGCCACAGCGACTTTGCCGGTGGGCAGTACACTTGTTGTATGGCATAAAATACGTCCAAAATTCCCGCTTTCAACCTACCCATCTCCACTTCTGCCATTAACCCTGACTTTCCTGTCAAGATTCTTTGTTCCTTGGCGCCCCGTCTCACAGATGCCCCTATTATTCGGGCATGTCATGTACTGAAAGATAGTAAATTTGTCACCCTAGAAGGCTCCGATCAATTGGCACTTACCTTTACAGAAAAATTCAATTTTCACCAAATTAAATCGTTTATGAAGAAACTACCGACTAGCGCCTCATTAACTAGGCACCTCTCCGCATTTGGGACTTTGTGTCACCTGTCAGAAAGGATGTATATTCAATAAGAAATCTATACGAGACATAAACAACAATAAACTTATCTCGTCTATATTTCTCAGAAATCGATCCAAAGTCGGTTTTCAACATGTGCGTTATGTTTTGAAAAATAAAGCTACAAATAACTAGAAAAATTTATATATATTTATTACGTATGCAAAAAGATTTTAATCTCACTACATAATCAGAGATTTATAAAACACTATCATCCATCAGCACACAGATCTCTAGCTTTTAACATATATTATTCTGTTAGTAACTGTATATATAGATGGTTAATACCATTTATTTTAATCAGTTAGTAACTAACACATAGATCGTTAGTTCAATTTAACAAATATCTCGGCTTAAAGAAAACAATTAACATGTATTCCCAGCAAACCAGTATTTAAAACATGCTAGTATCTTGTAGATATATGTATATCTCTCTGTGCTACCTGGATTAACAAAAAAGATGAAGCTATCACTAATTCTATTTCTAGAGTAATAAAAACTTATTTAGTGAATCCTCCCCAAATAACGAGAATTCTGCTTTTTATTGTAGGTTATATAACATCCCTGCTTATTACTTCCATCACAATAGCTCTTCCAAATTGAATATATATATTTATGTATATATTGTTGCAACAAATACTTAGGACAATTATCCGGTTACCAGACACTTTATATATATATCTACACTGCAGGTTAGAAATATTTCAAAGGTCTCGATCTAGCGATAATCTGAGATAAATCTCAGTCTATATCCATTTCAACATACACACCCATATATATATGTAGCGCTGCTTTAAAAACTGTATTCTGGTGCATTGAATTATTGCTGCAACAAGACATTGTGGAATATGCTGGACAGAACGGACTCCATCTCCCTTCACCCTTTGCGTGAGGACAGGAAGGGGGTGGTACAAAGAGGAGGAAAGACATCAGCAGCCTCGCGCAAGGCATGAGCAGGGTCAGCAGAGCCACGAGAGACGTAGGACGCATGCTGGGGCTGTTAAGGATTGAAACCAGGCCGGAGTGTGGATGTTGCTACAGTCGTGTTAAAGATTGTGCTGTTCCCTGAGCGTTTGACAGAACAGAGCGAGCAGTGAGAGAGAACAGTCGCAGGTGACACTTCTGGGATCCTGGCAGAGTTGGAGCGCAGAGAGACGGCGGCATCCATTGTTGCAGTGATCGGAGAGAGAGTGTGCATCGACCGGCTGGGTATTACACTGAACTGTTCTTGACAAAGTGCGGTTTGGAAGATGTCAGGTATATTGGAAGGAAAAAAAAAAGTAAATTGGATGCCTGTAGCCATTTTGTTTTTAAAGACAGTCTTTTCTTTCAAATTTCTCTAGTTAGAAATGAACCGAGATTTTTTTTTAATGGTTCATGGCTAGATGAATTTTTTTTTAGAAGTGCCAGACATGAAGATATCTAAAATGTCTTTGTGTGATAATACTAGAGCTAATTGCTAAGACCTGTCATAATTTAATTTATTGGTCTGTTTTAAGTCTTTAAAACAAAAGATATTTTGTCTTTGGGTATAAAGAAATGAGAATTTAAAATCTGTTTAAGGTAAAATATATATTTACGAAATATATTTTTATTATCAAGGTATATTTTATTATATTTACAGTAGGAAATATATGTTCCAATAAATATTGTATGATTATATAATTGGTAAATAGTAAAATGACTGAAGAATAGATTCTGTTGAAGTAACTAGAAAAGAATTCAGCTGATAGGACTCAGTAAGTAATTTAGAAAGGAGTAAGGGATATAAATTTGATTCTGACAGACTAGACTAAAAGTCTAGTGACTGAGAGAGGGTCTTTGTTAACCAGATTGAAGAAACGAGATAAGAGTTAAGATAAACGAGATAAGATATTAAAAAGAAATAGTGGAATTAATTAAGAAGTGCAATACTGCCCTCTAGAGGATAGTAAATATTAGATTTGATGTACCAAAAATATTGCTAGTGACGTCAAATTGACTATAATTAAAGCGGCAATGTTGGTTGCAAATCAGTCCGAGATTCCAACATTCTGAGACTCACACCGCAACGCATTCAGACGTCCAGTACACATGACACTCTGAGATTCCGAGACTCCGAGATGCTGAGATTCCGAGACTCCGAGACATACACCGCAATGCATTCAGACGTCCAGTACACATAGCAGTCCGAGATTCTAACATTCAGAGACTCACACCACAATGCAGGCAGATCCCAGGACATGAGGCAATCAAGACTCTCACCAAATCTCTGACTCACATGCATTGATTATCTGATATTGATAATCTTCACATATTCCAAAAGAAAGGATCACACAGGAATTCCAAGGCAGACTCATTAAAATCCAGATTGGAGAGGTAATGTATGAAATTAAGGAATTAATGTAAATATATATATTTGTAGATATTCTTGTCTAAATGTCTTTATTCTGCAGATAAAGATGTGAAGAAGTGGACATAAGGATTTATCCTAAAGAAATGTTGTAAGATTGATACCAATATATATATTGAATCTGGAAATTACTGTGATTAAAATTAATAAGCAAGGAATTATATAACTACAAAATAAAAAGCAAAAGATTAGAAGTTTAATTCTCGAGATTAGGGGAGGATTCACTAAATAAGTTTTATTACTTATCATTAAATTAGCTCATCTTTTGTTGATCCATGTAGCATAGAGAAAAATATATATCTCTATAAGAGCTGGCTGGTTAAACATTGTTTGCTGGGAAATGCATGTTGTATTAAGCAGAAATGTTTATTAACCATTTGTGTATTAGTTACTAACTGATAAGGTAAATGATATTAATCATATATGCAGTTACTAACAGGAGATACATATATTGTGAAGCTAGTTTTTATATGCTGATGGATTGTGGTTTATAAATCTTTGTTTATGATATGAGATTTGAAACTTTTTTGTATACGTAATAAATATATATATGTTTTTATCCGATTATTGATTATTGTATTCTTCAAAGCAAAACACAGACTATTAAAAGAATTTAGGAGAATTTCTAGGAAATATAAACGATTGATATTTGTGTCTCGTATAAATTTCTTATGAAATAATAATCCCTGACATATTGGAGGCAACTGCCGAGATAGGTCCAGTTAGTCCAATATAGACATATTGGAGGCACTGCTGAGATAGGTCCAGTTAGTCCAATATAGAGATATTGGAGGCTTGGCTGAGAAGTCCAATATATAACGTGTTGTATTCACGTGCAGAGATTATACCCGACAGAGAAGAGGGACATCATGTGAGGAGAGGCTGCAAACCGGAGAGGAGTGCTGGCGGCCTATGTGTTCGTGTTCTGGTGGAGGAGAACCAGATCGGGAGTGCAGGCATTAACAGCATCTCGTTCCAAGTGGCAGCGAGGACAGATCCTCTTGAGAGAGATCCCTTTCTCCAGCGTTCATCGGTCCAGGACAAGCGGTTACACCGGATGGATGAGAAGGCTTCGGCCTGGTGAAAACGCAGAACACTGTGCACTTGTTTATTTATTTCTTTAAGGGCCCCAACGGTGACTAGTCGAAGATTGTTTTTGTTTCATTCACGGGCCAGTTGAACACAGTACCCGGGTACCCTAGACAACACACATATATATTCTTGAGCTATTTTTCATGGGACTTACACTTCAGAACTGAGGGGGTTAACCGGTTTCTTTTACCGCCGCGTGTTTTTCCCGCGTTACGAATTCTTGTTACTTAAAGACCGTACATGCGTATTATATGCTGCTTTATTGGGATCAGTAAAGAATATAATATAGAAAAATCCACAACAGTGCTGGTGTATATTTATTTCCTAGTGCGGTGAGACTATTCCGAGGTTTATTCAGCGGCTCCTCCAGGGGTGAGCACTACATATATATTTACATTAATCCCACTATTTTTGCTTTCCATACATTACCCATCCAAGATCTGGATTCAGCGTTTCTGCAATCTTCAGTGGATATAATGAATTTTGGAGAGTATGTGAGAAAATGTGAGATATTATAATATGTTAGAAATTTGTTTGCATCTTAATTTCTTTGTGTCTTTGTGAGAGTGTCCTTTAGCATCTCCTTGAGTATACTCTTGGTATATGAATGCCTGAGAGTGAGAAAATAAAATTTGAAGTCCGTAAAGGAGAAATGAAATGTAGTCTGAGTTGAGATGGTGTGTAACCTCAGTGAAGTGTGCTGCGTAATGACCCTCTTTACATGTTCTGTGTAACCAGTTATAGAGGAATTCTACGTCACTCGTTACGTACTTTCCTATTTTGTATAATCTCATTTTCTGTATAACCCTAAGAGGATTCCATAAAAACTGTCAACCTTTACTACACCACAGGATGGCAGTGTTGATTTAATTTTAATTATTACAAATTGATTTTAAATTCCTTGTCATGGATCAAAGGTCAATCTTTCTTAACAAAGGACCTTCTAATAAATCCAGACAGTGTGTCTCTGGTTGTCATATTTGATTTAATATTAAAGATCCCTCTTTCTCTACTAGCCAAAATTTTACTAAAATACTTCTTATCAGTTACATTCCTTTTCCTTTAAATCAGCAGAAAATACTTCTATTCTTCAGTATACTGCTTACATAGCTATAAGATACTTCAAAATCTATATTGTAGTGACTATTTTAACTGTGCTACTATGTAATAGAATCTATATTAATTCTAAGAATATATTTTTGCGGATAGCATCGATATACTTGCATAGATATTTGTGCATATAATTTTTAAACTAAATTTTGTCTGACATGTCTTAGCAATTAGTCTATACAATATATCAAATAAAGACACTTTATATCATCTTTATGTCCAGCGATTATATTTTAAACGCAGACATAACTCTTCTAATGAGTTTACCTTCAAATTAACTCGTTTCTTAAAAAAAACTTGTGTAAATTCATTCTGAAACTAGGTGAAAGTTGAGAAAGACTTTCCATATAAAAGTATAGATATAAGATTAAACAAGATGGCTACAGGCATCCAATTTTGTTTTCCCTTATGAAAATACCTGACACACCGATCTTTCCCGCTGGCACATGTTGTATCCACACTCTACGGTTTGTTACGGGCAATGGATAATGATTCGCCCGCATTTTTGTCCCGATGGGAACGCCTACTTGCTAATCTTATTTCAGATGAGGATTGGACAAAAACTTTGACTCTTACACGCTCGGGGTCACAGGTCTCCAAGTTACAGGAATCATCATATAAATTATTGACTTTTTGGTACCGTACACCGGCATTGCTGGCCTTGTTTAACAACATTGTTTCTCCGAACTGTTGGAGATGTAACACTTAGATAAGCACGTATATCCATATATGGTGAGAATGCACTTCTCTCAAACTATTCTGGGAAAGGGTCCGAGATCTCATGCGTGACACCACGGATGTGACCTTGGACTTCACACACCAAACGTTTTTGCTCCTCCAATTACCGTTCTCAGTGGCTTCTATGAAAAAGTCATTACTACTCCGTATCCTATTGGTGGCTAGGTCGCTGATCCCGGTTTACTGGAAATCGGCCTCTACGCCTCCCATGAAATTGATAGTTTGGAAATATTATGATCACATGAGGAACTCGCCCTTTCACCCGCAACGGCGGCTCAACACTTTCTAGATGTCTGGTTTCACTGGTCGACAAATTGCTCTTTGGCGAGCGTAAGGGAAATCCTGGGGGAAGGTGACGTATGTGATGGGGAGTCCAGCCCTACGGGGACTTAAGCGACACTTAATGATGCATACTATATCTGCCTGTCGTGATCGGATGAGGGGACTGCCTGAATAAAGACGGTCGGCTTCGTTCCGTCTCACCCTCACCTATCTGAACCCCTCTTCTGCCCTCCCCTTCCCCCTTTTTTTTCTCTTTTCTCTCTTTCTTTTTCTCTTTTATCTCTCTCTCTCTCTCTCTTTATTTTCTCTTCTTTTCCAGTATAATCTTTCTCTGTTCCCCCGGCTCGCGTTTCCCACTCTTTCTCCACCACCTTCTCTCTACTGTATGTTATAGGTCGAACAGGATCTTTCTTTGGTACCACTTTTACTTCATGTTACCAACTACAACCAAACTGTACAACACCCCTTAGATGTAGTAAATGCTTTTAATAATTATTTTGTTGGATGCGCCTTCACCCTGATTGCTAAGCTAGGAAATGACACGCAATCAGAAAGGCCGCGCGCAGGTCAGGCCCCACCAACTGTGCAAAGACCCTGTAATGCAGAGAAATGCAGTTTTAGACCAGTGCCTGTCAGTGTCATCACTAAACTGATCAAATCTCAGCAATGCTGCTGAAAATCAGTGCGCCAGCAATTGCAAATCCTGTCGCAACCCTAATCAATGAATCACTGGCGACTGGATACATACCCAAACTCTGGAAGACTGCGAGAGTGGTACCTATCCATAAAAGTGGAGACAATACTTTGGTATTCAACTACCGCCCAATATCACTGCTCCCTGTAATGTCAAAAATTCTGGAAAAATGTGTCTACACTCAATTATGTGATTATTATCAGTATCGGAACTATTTAACCCCAGATCAATCAGGCTTTCGTCCAAACCATTCAACTACAACTGCCCTTTTAAAAGTTTGTAATGATATCCAAGCGGGCATGGAACAAGGAAATCTAACTGGAGCCATCTTCCTTGATTTTGCCAAGGCCTTTGACACAGTAGACCATGGCATCTTGTTACAAAAACTTAAAAACTCTGGTATTGGTGATCACACGCTAACCTGGTTTCAATCATATGTGTCTGATCGGTCGCAATATGTGTCCATTTCTGACAGCACTTCCCTCCCCCTCCCAGTCACGTGCGGTGTACCCCAAGGCTCGATACTCGGCCCCCTGCTATTCACAATATTCATAAATGATCTGCCCAATGTCTGCAAAGCCTCAAATGTACATATGTACGCAGACGCCACCGTAACCTATACCAGCAAACCAAATCTCCCGCAGCTGGAGGCCGTGCTGCAAGAACAATTCACAGAGGTAGAAAAGTGGATCGCAGATAACAAACTTTTTCAAAATACTGACAAAACTGTTACAATGCTCTTTGGAACCGCACCTAAACTACACAAATTGCAAACACCCCATCTATGTGTGGGGACAAAATCAAATGGCACGCTGACCACAGTCACTTCTCTCAAATATCTAGGTATGTGGTTGGACCCTAATCTATCCTTTGGCCCCACATCGAAAAACTCTCATCTAAAATTTACCCCAAACTAGGTGCCCTGTACAGAAACAAATCCTGCCTGAGCCCCGCGGTAAGAAAGCAGATTGTACAACAAATGCTTATGCCAGCCATTGATTACGGAGATGTAGTGTATGCAGCCGCCCCACAAACACACCTCCAGAAACTTACTACATTGTATAACTCCTTCTGCCGCTTTGTGCTACAATGTAACTACATGACCCACCATTGTGACATGTTAAAAGAACTAAACTGGCCATTGCTGGAATCTAGACGCACCCTTCACCTTTCCAACCTGGTGTTTAAGAGCTTTTCTGGGAAGCTGCCACCCTACCTGAATATGCTGCTTCCCCCGGCAGTTCCCTCATCCTATAACCTCCGATCCAGGACCAGCACCTTACTTGCAATACCGCAATACAAAAAGAAAGTGTCTCGATCCTCATTTTCCTACAGAGCACCGCAATTATGGAATAACCTCCCAGACGCCATCAAATCTTCCCCCAGTCTAAAGTCCCTTAAGAGATCCCTATTAACATACCTCAATACAGAATGCACCTGTAAACCTGTAACATAGTGACTACATACAGAATGCACCTGTAAACATGTAACACAGTGACTATATACAGAATACACCTGTAAACATGTAACACAGTGACTATATACAGAATGCGCATGTAAACATGTAACACAGTGACTATATACAGAATGCGCCTGTAAACATGTAACACAGTGACTATATACAGAATGCACCTGTAAACATGTAACACAGTGACTATATACAGAATGCACCTGTAAACATGTAACACAGTGACTATATACAGAATGCACCTGTAAACATGTAACATAATGACTATATACAGAATGCACCTGTAAACATGTAACACAGTGACTATATACAGAATGCACCTGTAAACATGTAACACAGTGACTATATACAGAATGCACCTGTAAACATGTAACATAATGACTATATACAGAATGCACCTGTAAACATGTAACACAGTGACTATATACAGAATACACCTGTAAACATGTAACAGTGACTATATACAGAATGCGCATGTAAACATGTAACACAGTGACTATATACAGAATGCACCTGTAAACATGTAACATAATGACTATATACAGAATGCACCTGTAAACGTAACATAATGACTATATACAGAATGCACCTGTAAATATGTAACACAGTGACTATATACAGAATACACCTGTAAACATGTAACACAGTGACTATATACAGAATGCGCATGTAAACATGTAACACAGTGACTATATACAGAATGCACCTGTAAACATGTAACATAATGACTATATACAGAATGCACCTGTAAACGTAACATAATGACTATATACAGAATGCACCTGTAAATATGTAACATAGTGACTATATACAGAATGCACCTGTAAACGTGTAACATAGTGACTATATACAGAATGCACCTGTAAACGTAACATAATGACTATATACAGAATGCACCTGTAAATATGTAACATAGTGACTATATACAGAATGCACCTGTAAACATGTAACACAGTGACTATATACAGAATGCACCTATAAACCTGTAACATAGTGACTATATACAGAATGCACCTGTAAACATGTAACACAGTGACTATATACAGAATGCGCCTGTAAACATGTAACATAATGACTATATACAGAATGCACCTGTAAACATGTAACACAGTGACTATATACAGAATGCACCTGTAAACATGTAACACAGTGACTATATACAGAATGCACCTGTAAACATGTAACACAATGACTATATACAGAATACACCTGTAAACGTGTAACATAATGACTTTATTTCCTACATATTTACTTTTCTGTTAATCTGTATATTTGGTTTTGTGTTAATTTCTTGCATTTTACTATTTTGTATTTCTGTAACAATTCAATGTTCTTGAACCCAGGACATACTTGAAAACGAGAGAAATCTCAATGTATCCTTCCTGGTAAAATCCTTTATAAATAAATAAATAAAACCCCATATCTCGCAATTCTTGAAAGCACGGCCAGTGATACGGGTTATGTGCCTTCTGAGCCATCTGATAGTTCATCCTGAACTGACTCTGACCTAAGAATAATTAGTGATAAATGTCAGCACTGTTATTAATTGTGTGAACAGTATGGGTTATGTTCTCGGGAAAATCCTTTACTGGATCTGTTCTGTAATGTTTTCATATCTGCTGATTTGTTACACTTCTCTTTATTTTACTGATTGGTGAAATCTGAAAGTTACCTTGTCAAGTGAAGGATGGAACAATTCTTCTAACCTCTATGGCTTTATACCTGCTGATGGCTTTTACATATTATTGTATTCTTTCGTCTTTGAAATAAAAAAAAAATTCATTTTACAAAAAAAAAGCAAAAACATGTAAAAATTGGGTATTTCTAATCTCAGGATAATTTTGAAAGTTTTTGATTTAGAAATTTAGATTTTTGGGGATTAAGTTTCGATAAAATGTGGGTTTTCCATTTTTTTTTCATGTTTCTTAAATTTTATTTATAGCAAATTATACGATATGATGCACAAACGGTGCAGAAACGTAAAAACAGCAGTGGGCACTTACGGACAGACAATCGTAAAACCGCCTGGTCACTAAGGGGTTAAATACTCTAAAATACTTGGTAGAAATGTATGGTAATGTCAGGTGTGCAGGGAAAGCTGTCTGTGCAATTACTTCAACATTGTGTTTAACAAACATCTCTAGCAAGATGTTCCGCAGCGGCTGTAATTTAAAACTTTAAAATAATTCTTCCTTAGGGAATTAAAGACGCTAAAATAAGAGATTACTGAGATCTAAACACAAGAGACTATATACTAAAAAAAATCAAGTGTCTCCAGCAATGATCACTCCTTTCATGTGCCCTCTACTGGAGACAACGGAATTGCTGCAGCTTGTCTCGTGTGTTTTGAACTCTCTTGCAGTTCTTTCCATAGAGTAGCGGAAGTGACCTGAAACAAAGGAAGGCCTTTCCAGCAGCAGAAACGCGGGCTCCAGGCTGCAGGTGAGAGCGGGCTGTGTAATCAAATCAAAATAAGCTTTATTGGCAGGACCAAATACATTTTAGCATTGCCAAAGCATATGGGGAGGAGGAGGGGGGGTAGTGGGACATATATGGGGGAGAATGGGCAAGTCCATGGACATTATCAGGGGTAAGGGATAATGTGAAGGGGATGGGGGCGAGTCCGTGTGTATATAACACTACATACACACACAATGCTGGGGGTTTGGTTTATTAGTGTGAGCAGGAGATGTATTGGGGGAGGGGCTCCATTAAAACAGCACAAACCTCTTATTTTATTCCCTGTGCAGGAATCAAGCCTTTTAAACCCCAGCTGCTGCGGAACAGCTTGGAGACGCTGACCTTCAGGCCGCTGATGGCTTTTGTAAAATTTAACGGATCTCTTCACTAAACACCGCAGTTTCGGCGCTTTGTACTTCGGCGATTCCGATTCACAGACCTTTCGGTGAATTCACTGAAGGGTCAACGCACTAGCGTCGCAAGGTGGGGGCGGGGGGCGGTCCGCGCCAGGTGACACCCGCCCTTAGGGTGACACTGTCACCAAAGAAAGACTTTTGTTTTTGAACCGGCCGCCGGTGCCGCACTAAAGGTTACTAACTTTGGACCAAAGTTATTAACCTGCAGTGCGGTGGCCGGTTCAAAAATCATAGTCGACGGTGACGGTGTCACCCTAAGGGCGGGTCGTGTCATCCTAAGGGCATCAGATAGCGGCTGATCCCACCCACCAGAGGGAGCGGCGCGCCGGCTGTTTAACGGGCTGACATCTCTGCCGAGCGAGTCATCATCAGCAGCCTGCCCTCACAGCTCCCTGGCGCCTTTTCTTTCGTGAGGCCGCACCCTGCCTGCCTCCTGAGTCCTGATGGGTGAGCTGCTGGGGCAAATTGCAATATATCCATGTGTGAGCTGGGCACTATACATCCATGTGTGAGCTGGGCACTATACATCGATGTGTGAGCAGGGGCACTATACATCCATGTGTGAGCAGGGGCAATATATATCCATGTGTGAGTTGGGGCAATATATATCCATATGTGAGCTGGGGCAATATATATCCATGTGAGCTGGGCAATATATATCCATATGTGAGCTGGGCATTATACATCCATATGTGAGCTGGGCACTATACATCCATATGTGAGCTGGGGCAATATATATCCATGTGTGAACTGGACACTATACATCCATGTGTGAGCTGGGCACTATACATCCATGTGTGAGCTGGGCACTATACATCGTTGTGTGAGCAGGGGCAATATATATCCATGTGTGAGCAGGGGAAATATATATCCATATGTGAGCTGGGGCAATATATATCCATATGTGAGCTGGGGCAATATATATACATGTGAGCTGGGGCAATATATATCCATATGTGAGCTGGGGCAATATATATCCATGTGTTAGCTGGGCACTATACATCCTTGTGTGAGCAGGGGCAATATACATCCATGTGTGAGCAGGGACAATATATATCCATATGTGAGCTGGGGCAATATATATCCATATGTGAGCTGGGCAATATATATCCATATGTGAGCTGGGGCAATATATATCCATATGTGAGCTGGGCAATATATATCCATATGTGAGCTGGGGCAATATATATCCATGTGTGAGCTGGGGTACTATATATCCATGTGTGAGCTGGGGCAATATATATCCATATGTGACCTGGAGCAATATATATCCATGGGAGCTGGGCAATATATATCCATATGTGAGCTGGGGCAATATATATCCATGTGAGCTGGGCAATATATATCCATATGTGAGCTGGGGCAATATATATCCATGTGTGGGCTGGGGTACTATATATCCATGTGTGAGCTTGGGCAATATATATCATGTGTGAGGTACTGGGGCAATACATATCAATGTGTGAGCTACTGGGGCAATATATATCCATGATTGAGCTACTGGGGCAATATATATCCATGTTTGAGCTACTGGGGGCAATATATATCCATGTTTGAGCTACTGGGGGCAATACATATCCATGTTTGAGCTACTGGGCAATATATATACATGATTGAGCTACTGGGGGCAATACATATCCATGTTTGAGCTACTGGGGCAATATATATCCATGATTGAGCTACTGGGGCAATATATATCCATGATTGAGCTACTGGGGGCAATATATATCCATGTTTGAGCTACTGGGGGCAATATATATCCATGTTTGAGCTACTGGGGCAATATATATCCATGTTTGAGCTATTGGGGCAATATATATCCATTTCAAAGAAAAAGGTATTCAATGATTTGTGGAAAACCACTATCAAAAAAAAGCCTTTAGGTAGGTTGGGGTTAATAAAAATAGTAATTTTATTTTTGGACTATGCCAAACATGAAACATATAATCAAATGTGAAATAACCATAAACATTACATTAGAAGTGTATAAGAACAGTAGATATTATCATTGTGGACTAAATGTATGTGACTTATCATTAGTTTTGGTTTGTAATACTCATCATGAATATTTGAATATAGTGATTGCTCAAAAACCAAAGAATTGACTCAGTAGTATAATAGACATATATACCTCACAAAAATGGATATAATATAATAGAAACAACTAAATGTAACAAGAAATTAATCATAACTAACCAATTATATGCCAGTAGCTATATACATTTATATGGTCTGATCGCTCAATGATATAAGCAAATGTAGCACATTGGCTTGATTGAAAATGCAATCATCTACAAGAATGGTAAATCGCTAGTCAAGGCAAATATTGGTAACAAATAAATATAGAATAGCCTACACCATCTTAACCAAGCTATTGTGATCTAATTGGAAAATCTTGATTAAAGCTCGTTTGCTAATTAGTAACATGTAAATAGTTATTGTATTCATCAGTTGTAATATTAACTTATATATCCACACATATATATAAGGGATTGTAGAGCAGCATATAGGATACTACTACCTATAGTATAGAGTCTTCCCTTATAAGAGAGTACACATATTGTCGCACAACCTCATAGGGATATATTGGTATTGAGCCTGACTGTTTAAATACATGGATAGTAGTAGAGGAATCAAAAGATTGCTCCATTGAATCATGACAGCGCAATGGCAACAAACCAAATATATTATTTATGGCAGACAGTTCTCTACAATGTGGCAATTGGAAGTGCTATACACTATGATCAAACAGCTAGACGTGCAATATACTTTGTAAAAAAATAGGGTAACATAATATCGCAATAGTAGTAAATGCCTACATGCAGTTCGTATAACTCCGAAAAAATAGTCAGTGGTCGCTGTTCTTGACCCATGCATATATATGATGACTGTTAGTATCCAAGTCAATTATATTAATTGGTTTGCTAGAGTAGTATATACCTCAGTAGTAATATAAATATTCACAGCAACACATATAAATAGAGGTATGTATGGCAAATGAGGAGGACAAATCGATATCGACATATATTGTCGCACAACTACACAATAGCATATATATAATTTAAAGGTCAAGGGGCTGCTCAATTAGGTACCAGCAACCCTATATCCACAAACAAATTGTGCTGACTATAAGCAGACAATTTGCTACAAAGCAGAAATTAAATGATACTCTCCGCTGGTGTCAATGGTTAAAGCTGTAATGCCAGCAACCATGTATCCACAAACGAGTTGTATAAACTATAAGCTAAACAATTCGCTACAGTGCAGCAATTACTGGTGTTATCCACTGTTTTAAAAAAAAAAGGGCTTATAGCTCAATTTGTTCAGAGACCATTATATCGCAATGTGGATATATGGTGGCGAATACTCATAAACAGATCATGATATATAGAGCCACACTCCAAGTGGAAAGTTTTTTAAAAAATTTCCTGTTGGTGAATTTCTACCATACCTCCTATTTGACATGAAAATAATCCACATTGGGAAACTGAGAGGAGGACATTTATAGAAGTCACCGAGGTTTAAATAATCAGAGTGAGAAAGCAATAAGCTACTGGGACAATATATATCCATGTTTGAGCTACTGGGGGCAATATATATCCATGTTTGAGCTACTGGGGGCAATATATATCCATGTTTGAGCTACTGGGACAATACATATCCATGTTTGAGCTACTGGGTCAATATATATCCATGTTTGAGCTACTGGGACAATATATATCCATGTTTGAGCTACTGGGACAATATATATCCATGTTTGAGCTACTGGGGCAATATATATCCATGTTTGAGCTACTGGGTCAATGTATATCCATGTTTGAGCTACTGGGTCAATATATATCCATGTTTGAGCTACTGGGTCAATATATATCCATGTTTGAGCTACTGGGTCAATATATATCCATGTTTGAGCTACTGGGACAATATATATCCATGTTTGAGCTACTGGGGCAATATATATCCATGTTTGAGCTACTGGGTCAATGTATATCCATGTTTGAGCTACTGGGACAATATATATCCATGTTTGAGCTACTGGGACAATATATATCCTTGTTTGAGCTACTGGGACAATATATATCCATGTTTGAGCTACTGGGTCAATATATATCCATGTTTGAGCTACTGGGTCAATATATATCCATGTTTGAGCTACTGGGACAATATATATCCATGTTTGAGCTACTGGGACAATATATATCCATGTTTGAGCTACTGGGACAATATATATCCATGTTTGAGCTACTGGGTCAATGTATATCCATGTTTGAGCTACTGGGACATATATATCCATGTTGAGCTACTGGGACAATATATATCCATGTTTGAGCTACTGGGACAATATATATCCATGTTTGAGCTACTGGGACAATATATATACATCATTGATTAGCTAGGACCTATAGTATACTATATCCATGTTTGAGCTACTGGGACAATATATATCCATGTTTGAGCTACTGGGACAATTATATATCAATGTTTGAGCTACTGGGTCAATATATATCCATGTTTGAGCTACTGGGACAATATATATCCATGTTTGAGCTACTGGGACAATATACGAAATTAAAGGAAACCTTTTCACTGCTGCATAGACTATCCAGTAGGTAATTTAGATATATGCACCAAACACGATGGTTTGCAATATTTGTTACTGAAAAAACATTCCAAGGTGCAAAGGAAAAAACAGTGAAAGAGTCAGGGTTGTCGGAAATCTTGCTCCAAATACGTCAACACAAAACACATATCGCAGTCAACCAGGATCAATTACTGGGGATGACGAGATACCAGTGTAGGTATGTATATATATTTGGTAGGTGGCAAAAAATGCCCATTCACCAGCCCTCATCTGCTAACAATAATTAGATATGAGCAAATAGTGATCCACAATATCAACTCATTAACACAGCGCATATAGGAGATTTGGGGAAAGGGTGCTAGCCAAAAACCATGGAACCGTATACATGCGGTAACCCTACCAAAGGAGGATTCCAAATAAACTGCCCTGCTCTCTTGATACCTACACTGGTATCTCGTCATCCCCAGTAATTGATCCTGGTTGACCGCGATATGTGTTTTGTGTTGACGTATTTGGAGAAAGATTTCCTACAACCCTGACTCTCAAATTTATTCTTTCTTTCACAGTTTTTTCCTTTGCACCTCTGAATGTTTTTTCAGTAACAAATATTGCAAACCATCGTGTTTGGTGCATATATCTAAACTAGCTTTTGCCCACGGCTTCGCTCACGTAGATTTTAGGATTTGTTAAAATAGTTTTTTAAAAGAAAATTTTGTTTTTTTTTGGTAGAACCCCCCCCCTTTTCCCCCCCACTTGGGATTTTTGGAAAATTGTAAAACACGTGTTTTTTTATTTTTCAAGAAGATTGTAAGTGCCAAATTTCACACCTGTAACATCTTTGATTTTTGAAATATAGGTATACTGACAAAAAGTATTCACATCCCTTTCCCCCACCCCCCTTAACTGGATTTTCGGAAAATGGTTAAACATGTTTTTTTTTTTTTGCACGAAGATTGAAATATCGAATTTCACACCTGTAACATCATTGGTTTTTGAAATATAGGTATAGTGATAAAGGTATTCATCCCCCTTTTTGCCCCCCACTGGATTTTTGGAAAATGGTAAAATACGTGTTGTTTTATTTTCAAGACGAATCTAAATACCAATTTTCACGTCTGTAACATCTTCTGTTTTTGAGATATAGGTATCCTGTTGAAAAGTATTCACCCCCCTTTTTTTCTCCCACCACGTGGGTTTCTTGGAAAATGGTATAACATGTGCTTTTTTATTTTTCAAGAAGATTGTAAGTGCCAGATTTCACACCCGCAACATCTTTGATTTTTGGAAATATAGGTATACTGATAAAAGTATTCAACCCCCCTTTTTCCCCCTCCCACTGGATTTTTGGAAAACGGTAAAATAGGTGTTTTTTTGTTTCTCAAGACAAATCTAAATACCAATTTTCACATCTGTAACATCTTCTGTTTTTGAGATGTAGGTATCCTGTTTAAAAGTATTCACCCCCCTTTTTTTTACCCCCCACTTGGACTTTTGGAAAATGGTAAAACATGTGTTGCCTTATTTTCAAAAGATTGTAATTACCAAACTTCACACCTGTAACATCTTGGTTTTTGAACTATAGATATACTGATAAAAGTATTCAGACCCCTTTCCCTTGACCCCCCCCCCTTATTTGGATTTGTGGAAAATGGCAAAACACATGTTTGTTTTTTTTTTCACGAAGTTTGTAAATACCAAATTTCACACGTGTAACATCTTTGGTTTCTGAAATATAGGTATACTGATAAAAGTATTCAACCACCCCTTTTTGCCCGCTCCCACTGAATTTTTGGAAAATGGTAAAATAGGTGAGAGGGGGGTGTTTGTGAGGGTCCTGAGAACGAGCAACAGCACAATGGCCTGCTCTACGGTGGGTGCCCGCTCAGGTCTCACAAACAAGGTTTTAGCTTGATTGTGCCATTACAGGGATGAATTTTCCATATGCAAATCAGTCTGCTCTCACTCAGAAAGGGTGGCCAGTGCTGATTGCCAAGGACATCATCCCTGCACGAGAGGTGCAGCAACCCCCGACGATCGTTTCGGCCTTCTTGGGCCTCGTCAGACGAATCTATATACCAATTTTCACGTATGTAACATCTTCTGTTTTTGAGATATAGGTATCCTGTTTAAAAGTATTCAGCCCCACTTTTTTTCATCCCCTCCACTTGGGATTTTTGGAAAATGGTAAAACACCTGTTTTTATTTTTCAAAAAGATTGTAAATACCAAATTTCACATCTGTAACATGTTTGGTTTTTGAAATATAGGTATAATGATAAAAATATTCAGACCCCTTTCCCCGACCCCCCCAATTGGATTTGTGGAAAATGGCAAAAAACCTGTTTGGTTTTTTTCACAAAGATTGTAAATACCAAATTTCACACCCGTAACATCTTCGGTTTTTGAAATATAGGTATACTGATAAAGGTATTCAACCCCCCTTTTTGCCCCCCCCCAAGGAATTTTCAGAACATGGTAAAATAAGTGTTGTTTTATTTTTCAAGACGAATCTAAATACCAATTTTCAGGACTGTAACTGTCATGGCGCTGATGTAATGCTCCATCCTTCAAACCCCAAGAGACTTTATGTTCAATTGTATCGTGTGATCTTAGATATATTTTACATCGTTTGGTTTTAGTTTAAATTATGAAAAACAAAAATTGGTGGTGTTGCGCTAAAAGAAAGTAAAAAAACTTATGTATGGTCTATTTTGAAGGCATGCTATACTGCACAGCAAAAAAGAGAAAGAAAGTTCTATTTCTCAATAGTTCGTTCAATGGATATCCAGTCTCTGTTGTAGAAAGGATTTTCAGTAAAATCTTCCAAAACTTTGGAAACGAATGACCACTTCTTTGGTGAATCTTCATTAAAAAAGTATATATCTCGGAAAAAGAGAAACTCGATAGTGTTATACCGTTTATTAATGTGTATACAAATCTACTGACATAATATACGTACAGAAAAAAGAGGTAGTGGGTTAGGATTTGATCTCACCCACTGCCAGATAAAACATCACGTCCCAGTCAAGCCTCTATAGACAAAACCACCCGGAGCTCCCGGGCTGCTTCCAAGGTGGTCACTCAATACCAAAGGTGGGACCGCGATGATAAAGTGACGTAGTGCTGACGCGTTTCGCCCCGCCACGGGACTTCATCAGAGCATACGTCACTATGCCATCATCCTCTCTAAATAGTGTCTTAACTTGACACACCTGGTGAACTTCTATTGAAATTTTCTGTAGCCACTCCCTATGGGAGATCTTACAAATGCTTCAGTATGTTTGAATATATTGCAAAAGAAGCACAAAAAACAAATGTATTAAAAGATTGCCATATATAGGCGATCACAAACAGCCCTAAGAATAATCTTTAAGGCAAAAATTCATAACACCCATAAAACACTCTGTGTATGGATCAATGAATTTTAAAACAATATTAAAAAACAGCATTGAAAACGAACAGCATTAAAAAACGAACAGCATTTAAAAAAACGAACAGCATTTAAAAACGAACAGCTTTTTTTTTTTTTTTTTTTTTTTTTTTTTTTTTAATGCTGTTCGTTTTTAAATGCTGTTCGTTTTCAATGCTGTTTTTTTAATATTGTTTTAAAATTCATTGATCCATACACAGAGTGTTTTATGGGTGTTATGAATTTTTGCCTTAAAGATTATTCTTAGGGCTGTTTGTGATCGCCTATATATGGCAATCTTTTAATACATTTGTTTTTGTGCTTCTTTTGCAATATATTCAAACATACTGAAGCATTTGTAAGATCTCCATAGGGAGTGGCTACAGAAAATTTCAATAGAAGTTCACCAGGTGTGTCAAGTTAAGACACTATTTAGAGAGGATGATGGCATAGTGACGTATGCTCTGATGAAGTCCCGTGGGCGGGGCGAAACGCGTCAGCACTACGTCACTTTATCATCGCGGTCCCACCTTTGGTATTGAGTGACCACCTTGGAAGCAGCCCGGGAGCTCCGGGTGGTTTTGTCTATAGAGGCTTGACTGGGACGTGATGTTTTATCTGGCAGTGGGTGAGATCAAATCCTAAACCCTACCTCTTTTTTTTCTGTACGTATATTATGTCAGTAGATTTGTATACACATTAATAAACGGTATACACTATCGAGTTTCTCTTTTTCCGAGATATATACTTTTTAATGAAGATTCACCAAAGAAGTGGTCATTCGTTCCAAAGTTTTGGAAGATTTTACTGAAAATCCTTTCTACAACAGAGACTGGATATCCATTGAACGAACTATTGAGAAATAGAACTTTCTTTCTCTTTTTTGCTGTGCAGTATAGCATGCCTTCAAAATAGACCATACACAAGTTTTTTTACTTTCTTTTAGCGCAACACCACCAATTTTTGTTTTTCATGTTATATGCTTTCTGAATTTGGTGGATATCAGGGTGGTGTTTTTTTGCTGCTCATTATTTTTGGGTGTTTCCACAGTATAAACCCTCTTTGTTTAGTTTAAATTAGTTTAGTGTAAATGGCGTAACTTTAGTTTTAAATATACTTATATTCCTGTAGGTAAATGTGTTTCTGTATAGCCAGTAAACAAGCTTTACTGCTGTGTAATTTATGCAACAGGGCTTTTCCCTTTATCAGTGTTTGTCTTTAATCTGATGTGTTAGAACAGTGGATTATACAAATGTTGTGTGAGCTGAAGGCTAGAGAATGTAAAGAATGTTTATTGTAAATACCTGACATAACGTAATTAGTATATTGGTAGGACGAGGTGCGTCATTTATGCAAATTATGACTGTTGGATTTCAGCATAAATGGTGGCGTTTTGTTCATTAAAAGTCAGAGAACTCTCAGAGCTCAGACTGAGACAGAGAGAGAATCCTATATACAGAAAAAGATTAGGTAGCGCTGATAAATGAATCAATATAGGAGATCGCTCATACACCTATGGTCCTTGTTACTCAACCATCACATGTATCGACAAAAATAAAAAATGGTGTAGCGATGTCAATGTCCTTCACAGGATGGAGTCAATGTCCTGTTTGTAGTTTTTTTCTCCGAATTTTCTTCTTATAATGTCCCTCAGAGAAAACACAAAAAGTACATCATAGTGCAACCTATGTATGATAACACATATATATAGGTAGGGTAGTAGCACTCACATATGATAGAACCCTCCTGGTTCTAGGTGTATTCGCTGATGAGCATCACTGAGAGAGCAGACCTAACAGTGAATTTATTCCATCTCCGCTCTTGGAATCTTGATCGGGATCCAGTGATTCTTCTTGGAAAAGGTTATTGGGAAGCCAACAATATCCCTACAGCGAATACACCTAGAACCAGGAGGGTTCTATCATATGTGAGTGCTACTACCCTACCTATATATATGTGTTATCATACATAGGTTGCACTATGATGTACTTTTTGTGTTTTCTCTGAGGGACATTATAAGAAGAAAATTCGGAGAAAAAAACTACAAACAGGACATTGACTCCATCCTGTGAAGGACATTGACATCGCTACACCAGAGAGAGAATCCTGTTGGAACATACAGCCGCGTCTGGTGTTTCATTCAGCGATGCTACACTACACTATCACCCTCAGAAGGTACCGAGCGTCCTTCTGGAAATTCCTAACGGCTCCAGGGCAGAGGAACAGAAGTAGGCAGGTCAAGCTGCTCGAGGCACTGAGGACAGCGCTCCCAGTAGCCGGGCTGACCGCAACGAAGGGGTGTCTGGAGAGTCAGGACAGGCGGAAGAGAACGGTTCCGCCACAGTAACATTGTCTGTTTTGGAGATACAGGTATCCTGTTTAAAATATTTAAAATATTCAACCCCCTTTTTTCGCCCCCCCACTTGGATTTTTTGAAAAACGGTAAAATACGTGTTTTTTTATTTTTCAAGACGAATCTAAATACCGATTTTCACATCTGTAGCATCTTCTTTTTTTGAGCTATAGGTATATCCTGTTTAAAATATTCAACCCCCTTTTTCACCCCCCTAGGGGCGGAGTTTCCAAAAATCCTTACTTAGTGGGTGCCCACATCATAAAAACAGCGCACCTTCAAAATTTCACATTGCTAGGTTAAACGGTTTCAGCTGAGCATTGATGAGTCAGTCAGTCAGTCTGTCAGGACTTTCGCGTTTATGAAAAAAGTATTCAACCCCCCTTTTTGCCCCCCAAGGAATTTTCAGAAAATGGTAAAATATGTGTTTTTTTATTTGTCAAGATGAATCTAAATACCGATTTTCACATCTGTACCATCTTCTGTTTTTAAGATATAGGTATCCGGTTTAAAATATTTAAAATATTCAACCCCCTTTTTTCGCCCCCCCAGTCGAATTTTTGAAAGACGGTGAAATAGGTGTTTTTTTATTTTTCAAGAGGAATCTAAATACCGATTTTCACATCTGTAGCATCTTCTGTTTTTAAGCTATAGGTATACTGTTTAAAATATTCAACCCCCTTTTTCACCCCCTTAGGGGCGGAATTTCCAAAAATCCTTCCTTAGTGGGTGCCTACATCATAAAAACAGTGCACCTTCAAAATTTCACGTTGCTAGGTTAAACGGTTTCAGCTGGGCGTTGATCAGTCAGTCAGTCAGTCAATCAGTCAGGACTTTCGCGTTTATATATATAGATTACCTACTGGATAATCTCTGCAGCAGTGAGAAGTTTTCCTTTAATTTCGTATGGTTGTCCACTAATCATGATCATGATTTCTATTGTGTGTTTGTGGTTTTATTAAAACAGATTAAAAGTTATATTTTAATTTCAATTCCTATCAGGTAGAATTTTGGTTTACCTGCCCCTCAGGTAAATTCATTTGTCGAAACGATTAGGGTTAACCCCTTCCTTTCTCCTGTGTTAGTTATCAGGCTACTTGTATTTCAATTGCTTATCAATTAGTGTTGCTATTACACTACCGCTGTGTAGTGATTTTTTTTACTGGGACAATATATCTCCATGTTTGAGCTACTGGGGACATTTATATTCATGTTTGAACTGCTGGAGGAAATATATATATCCATGGGTGAGCTACTGGGGGCAATATATAATTGTGAGCTGGGGCAATATATCCATATGTGAGCTGGGGGTAATATATCCAGAGCTGCGGGGGGCAATATATATCCATGTGTGCCTTCACTTTCACTGCCTTCGAACAGGCACTGTAATTGCTGGCAGTTCGCCAAAATTTGTGTGTGAGCATATGAGAGAGCTCCACAGCAATAAATAAAATAAATAAAAGAGGATGGGGGCTGTGCATGAGTAATCCTGCAGCCTATCATGGGAAGAGGTCATGCGGGGAGAAGCTAGGCGCAGGTCACGGTTTCATCTTAGGGAGCGGGCTGGGGTGTATTTGGTGATTAGTGAGGACAGGTAGTGGGGCGCTGAGTTAGTGAGGGTTTTGTAGGTCAGGGTAAGGATTTTGAACTCAATTCTGCAGTGGATGGGGAGCCAGTGAAGGGACTCGCAGAGACAGAGCGGCGGGTGAGGTGGATGGGGAGCCAGTGAAGGGACTCACAGAGAGGAGCGGCAGAGACAGAGCGGCGGGTGAGGTGGATGGGGAGCCAGTGAAGGGACTCACAGAGAGGAGCGGCAGAGACAGAGTAGCGGGTGAGGTGGATGGGGAGCCAGTGAAGGGACTCGCAGAGAGAAGCGGCAGAGACAGAGCGACAGGTGAGGTGGATGGGGAGCCAGTGAAGGGACTCGCAGAGGGGAGCGGCAGACAGAGCCGCAGGTGAGGTGGATGGGGAGTCAGTGAAGGGATTCGCAGAGGGGAGCGGCAGAGACAGAGAGGTGGGTGAGGTGGATTAGCCTGGCAGATGGAATGTATGGGGGAGAGGCAGGAGAGAGGGAGGCCAGAGAAGAGATTATTGCAATAGTCAAATCGGGAGATTACCAGGGCGTGTATGAGTTGTTTTGTGGTGTCAGCGGTAAGAAATGGCCGAATTCTGGAAATATTACGTAGTTGGTAGTGGCAGGAGGAGGAAAGAGACTGGATGTGGTGGATAAAGGAAAGAGCAGAGTCAAGTGTAACTCCAAGACAGCGAACTTGGTTTGATGGGGAGATAGTGATACCCTCCACTGTGATAGAGAAATCAAGAGGCGGGGAGGCATTAGAGGGAGGAATTAGTAGGGGCTCAGTCTTAGACATGTTGATCTTTAGGTGGTGAGAGGCCATCCAGGAGGAGATGCCAGATAAACAGTCACTGACTTTGGAAAAGACGGGGAGAGAGATCAGGGGTAGAGAGGTAGATCTGAGTGTCATTAGCGTAGAGGTGGTAATTAAAGCCAAAGCTATTAATGATTTTGCCCAAGGAGGAGGTGTAGATGGAAAAGAGCAGAGGACCAAAGACAGAGCCTTGAGGTACACCAACAGATAAAGGCAATGAAGGGGAGGAGTTACCAACAAAGGACACAGAGAAGGACCTGTTGTTTAGATAGGAGTCAACCCAAGCGAGTGCAGTGTCACAGAGACCAAGAGAGCTGAGAGTCTGTAGAAGGAGGGGGTGATCGACAGTGTCAAAAGCAGGCGATCACCTACTGCGGAAGCAATTGTAATCGCAATACGCGTTTAGGTGTGTGCTACTTATTTGTTTTAATAAATTTACTTGCAAAACTGGCAAAAAAATTCTCAGTTTATTTGCCTTGTGAAGGATCCTGCTTGGAGATTAGGAGATCCGGTGCTCCTTTGAAAGTCACCGGCTGTTGATTACATCAAGTGTCTGATTTAGACACCCAAAATGTGAGTTTACTCCCTGTCATTTTTTTACCAATAAGTGCAAACCGCATTGCTGCGCTATGATTTATTTTTGTTTTATTTAAGGAGTATATCTACATTTAAAGACACTAAGAAGGATAAAAGACAGAGAGAGCACTATCATCGTTGGAAGAAGCGCTGACTCCGCCATATTTTCTTTTCTACTCTACTATATCGATGGTTTTGGAGATACCATCAAATGGCGAGAGACAGCGGCTGATCCACCTTTTAAACTTTCCCTAAGATCATTTGAAATTGACATATCATTGACATTTTATTGACTTTATTTGTTTGAATTTATGTTTTTTCCTTCTAATCTATATATACCAAGGTTTTTTTTTTTTTATGTTGTAAAACTGGTTTACGTTCCATCGCTAGGTGGCGCCATACGATTCAGTATTTTCTTTATGATTATATATTCTATGGGGTTCGCTTGTTAAGAAATTAGAAACAGGAACTCATTACTGTATTTTATTAAAAAGATACGTGATTTTTAGATAAAAATCCAAATTTTTCGTTAGTGCAGCACTATTCACATTATAATTGAAAAATTAACAATAGTGTTGCATTAATAAATAAATGCATTTTTATTTTTACACTTAACATGATCATATTTGGTATCATTGGAAAGGCCATGCTATGGCAAATAGGGTTGCACCGATACCGATACCAGTATCGGTATCGGTGCCGATACCGGGTACCGCAGGAGTACTTGGTACTCGTGCAGTACCCCTGATATTTTTTTCCGATACCGGAAGCCGACATTGAGCCGGCTTGCCGGCATCCGAGGGGCTGCGGCGGCTGTACGAATGCTCTATCGGCATTCGGACAGGCCCTGCAGCTGCTCTCCGCATTGTTTAATACTTACCTTCCTGGGCGCCGCCGGGAAAGTCTTCGCGCGCGCACGCTCCTTGGAAGGTCCCCAGCCACGACCACGTGGGACCATGTGATCGCGGCTGGGGTCCTTCCAACGAGCGCACGCGCGGGAACTTTCCCGGCGTTGCTCAGGAAGGTAAGTATAAACAAAGTGAGGAGAGCAGCTGCAGGGCCTGTCCGAATGCCGATAGAGCATTCGGACAGGCCCTGCAGCTGCTCTCCGCTCATACTTACCTTCCTGAGCGGCGCTGGGAAAGCTTCCGCGCGTGCACTCGTTGGAAGGACTCAGCCGCGATCACATGGTCCCGCGTGGTCGCGGCTGGGGACCTTCCAAGGAGCGCGCGTGCATGAAGACTTTCCCGGCGTCGCTAAAGGAAGGTAAGTATGAGCGGAGGGGGGCAAATCCATGTGCTGGGGGGCAGTATCCACGAGCTGGGGGGCATTATCCACGAGCTGGGGCCATATCCACGCTGGGGCCATATCCACGAGCTGGGGCAGATCCAGGAGCTGGGGGCAATATCTATGAGCTGGGGGGCAATATCCATGAGCTGGGGGGCAATATCCATGAGCTGGGGGGCAAATCCATGAGCTGGGGGCAATATCCATGAGCTGGGGGCAATATTCATGAGCTGGGGGGCAATATCCATGAGCTGGGGCAAATCCATGAGCTGGGGGCAATATCCATGAGCTGGGGCAATATCCATGAGCTGGGGGGCAATATCCATGAGCCGGGGCATATCCATGAGCTGGGGCATATCCATGAGCTGGGGGCAATATCCATGAGCTGGGGCAATATACATGAGCTGGGGGGCAAATCCATGAGCTGGGGGGCAGTATCCATGAGCTGGGGGCAATATCCATGAGCTGGGGGGCAAATCCATGAGCTGTGGGCCAAATACATGAGCTGGGGGGCAAATCCATGAGCTGGGGCAATATCCATGAGCTGGGGGGGCATATCTATGAAACCTGGGGGCTTTATATGAGGTCTGTTCTTATTGGAAAGCGTCACGTGACATAAAATAAAAGTATCGGTACTCGGTAACGGTGAGTACTTGAACAAAAGTATCGGGAACTCGTAATCGGTCTTAAAAAAGTGGTATCGGTGCATCCCTAATGGCAAACATGACCGTATAGCTGCCATCAAATGGGAGATACAGGGGTCCAAAGGACCTCCCTATATCCACCATAGGAAATCCCTTGGTAGCTAGGGGTTAATTCCCCAACAGACATCATCACACCCATGCGTGATGAGGATGGTCGGTCGGTGGGTGGAGGCCCCTGCAGGCTGGCTGACATCCAAAATGTCAGCCGCTGTCAAAGCCGTTAGTGGCGTAAGAAGGCCCAATAAGGTGCCATCCCCCTTTCATGTTATGATTCCGGACCAGATTTTACCAGATTTGTTACAGATATACATTCATGACAATACTGTCTCTTTAGATCTGACTGATATTCATGATTTATATATTCATGTAGTCTGCTTTTTTATGTCTTTCTTTATCTGTTAATTTTTTATTTATTTTTATTACACTTATTCAGACATTTTGTCATATTGGAGATATATATCCCCTCCATTTCTTTTAAAATCACGTTAATATGGCTACACTCTTTTCTTCCTTTAATTGAATATACCCTGTAACATTTTGTCTTCATTTAATTGCTTAATGAGATGTTTGTTTAATCTTAATTGTTTGGTTAGGGTATTTAAGGAGGTAATATGTTGTAGCTTGTATGTATGATTAAGACCTCAGGGTCGAAACGTTACTGATTTTTTCAAGGGGTGCTGTTCCCTCAATAAACCGTTTGGCACTTCTTATCCACTGGAGGTCTATCCCTTTCTTCTATTCAGATTTTACTCCGGTCTGGTGTCCAGGCATCCATTATTATTATTATTAGTCTTTATTTATAAAGCGCCAGCATATTCCGCAGCGCTGTACAATAGGCACAGTATAGACAGGGTTACTATACAATATATTGAACAACATTTGACAAACATTACAGGAGGAGATGAGGGCCCTATTCCCGTAGGAACTCACAATCTAGGAGGTTTGGGGTTGGAAACAGGAGGAGAGGACTGTAAGGTGAGAGTGATTGATGGTTGCGTCAGTGAGTTGGGTGGTCGGCTTCCCTAAATAGGAACGTTTTAAGGGAGCGTTTGAAGGAAGAGAAGTTAGGGGAAAGTCTGACAGTACAAGGGAGAAGCGTTCCAGAGAGTGGGGGCTGCGCGTGAGAAATCCTGCAGTCTATCATGGGAAGAGGTGATGCGGGGAGAAGCTAGGCGCAGGTCACTGTTTGACCTTAGGGAGCGGGCTGGGGTGTATTGGTGATTAGTGGGACAGGTAGTGGGGAGCTGAGTTAGTGAGGGTTTGTAGGTAAGGATAAGGATTTTGAATTTAATTCTGGCAGTGTTTGGGGAGCCAGTGAAGGGACTCGCAGAGGGGAGCGGCAGAGACAGAGTGGCGGGTGAGGTGAATTAGCCTGGCGGAGGCGTTCAGGATGGATTGTAGGGGGGAGAGGCGGGACAGAGGGAGGCCAGATAAGAGATTATTGCAATAGTCGAGTCGGGAGATTACCAGGGCGTGTATGAGTTGTTTTGTGGTGACAGCGGTAAGAAATGGCCGAATTCTGGAAATATTACGCAGTTGGTATCGGCAGGAGGAGGAAAGAGACTTGATGTAGGGGGATGAAGGAAAGAGCAGAGTCAAGTGTAACTCCAAGACAGCGAACTTGGTTTGATGGGGAGATGGTGATACCCTCCACCGTGATAGAGAATTCAGGAGGTGGGGAGGCATTGGAGGGAGGAATAAGTAGGAGTTCAGTCTTTGACATGTTGATCTTTAGGTGATGGGAGGCCATCCAGGAGATGATGCCAGATAAACAGTCATTGACTTTTGAAAGGACAGGGGGAGAGAGATCAGGGGTAGAGAGGTAGATCTGAGTGTCATCAGTGTAGAGGTGGTAATTAAAGCCAAAGCTGTTGATGATTTTGCCCAGGGAGGAGGTGTAGATGGAAAAGAGCAGAGGACCAAGGACAGAGCCTTGAGGTACACCAACAGATAGAGCAATGAAGAGGAGGAGTTACCAGCAAAGGACACACAGAAGGACCTGTTGGATAAATAGGAGTCAACCCAAGCGAGTGCAGTGTCACCAAGACCCGAGAGTTGAGGGTCTGTAGAAGGAGGGGGTGGTCAACAGTGTCAAAAGCAGCCAAGAGGTCAAGCAGGATGAGAATAGAATAGTGGCCGTGTTTTTTAGCAGTTAGGAGGTCGTTGGTGACTTTGAGGGCAGTTTCAGTTGAGTGTAGGGGACGGAAGCCAGATTGCAGGGGGTCAAGTAGGGAATTGGAGGACAGGAAGAGGGAGAGGGTTGAAGACTAGTTTTTCTAAGAGCTTAGAGGTAAAGGGAAGCAGGGATACAGGGCGGTAGTGGATGGAGAGTTGGGATCGAGGGATGGTTTCTTTAGTAAAGGGGTAACTAGCGCGTGTTTGAAGGCGGATGGAAAGGATCCAGTGGAGAGAGATAGGTTGAAGATGTGTGTGAGAGCAGGGGTGAGGGAGGAGGAGAGGGGAGGAATTAGATGTTGAGGAATGGGGTCGAGCTGGCACGTGGTGAGATGTGAGGAGGACAATAAGGAATTGACTTCCTCCTCAGTGGCTGGGAGGAAGCGGCAGAGGGTGGCAGAGGGGACCTGTGGGAGTGGAGGTGGCAGATAACTATCTTGTGTTGGGATGTTGCTTCTGATAGTTAGAGTTTTACTGAGGACGTAGTCTGCCAGGTCTTGAGCGCTGAAGGCAGCTGAGGGGGGAGGTGCAGGTGGGTAGAGGAGGGTGTTGAAGGTGGACCAGAGCCGTTTAGGGTTGGAGGACAGCGTAGATATAAGAGATGAGAAGAAGGATTGTTTGGCCAAGTGGAGGGCAGAGGTGTATGACCGGAGATCCATGGGTCCATGCTAGGTTTCCCCTCTCCTCTCCAGCCTCGGGTGTATGCTGTGCCTGTACTTCCTTATAGGTACACTTCATCCTCAGGATGTGGCTTCTGCATTGAAGTCTTTCATTGTATCCTGACCAGCATGCAGCTCTCATCTCCTCTGTTTGGACTCCCACCGTGACTCTCGATTCGTGTTCCTGGTTTCCCATCGTGACCTTTCATTGCTACCTACTATCCATGTTCTTGAACTCCCACTGTAATCCTCCATTTGTGTTCCTATACCATATGATCCTGCTGAACCTCAAGTGCCACTGATTACTCGTGTATGACTTCTGCTAAGGACATTGACCATTCTTCGGCCAGCCGCCTGCACTGACCTATGCTAAGAACACTAACCACTCTACTGGAATGCCTCTTTCTGAGACCTCACCTGGATACTCATATTGTGTCTGAACTTCTGCCCTCTGTCTCTCCTGGTCCTGTCTGTTCTATTTTCAGTAAGTTTCCTTGTGTTCTTCAGTTTCTCTGTTTCCTGATTTCTGTTTATATTTATAGTCAGCCCTCTTCCTGTCCTGACCTCATTGTCTGATATTCAGTCCAGTTCCTATCCTGTCCACCTAGCTGTCAAACTCTTTCCTGTCCAGTCTGCTTGGTGTGTTCTGTGTATCGATCAGTCCCATTCCTCTCTCGCCCGGCCACCTCCTATACTTCTTTATCATTCAGTGTCCCCTTTGGTTTGCTCCCATCATTGTTCTCATACATTAAACCTTTATTCTTTGAACCCCCGTCTATATCTGCCTCATCCCACTTTGTTTATACTGCACATTGGGTTAAAACCTGCAACCCCACACAATGAGTTGTGACAGCCGTCTCCAGGTGAAGTCTGCGATCTGGTGCCAAATCGTGGACTGGCACCTAAGGGGTTAAAGAGGCATAGCTGGAAAGGTCAGACTTACCTTTCCAGCAATGTCTCTTTTGAAGCTCTCTGTCCTCCTCCAAAGCCCCCCCTTTCAAGCTCTCTTCCGGTTTTGCCAGGGTTAGCCTGAAACTGACTTCATTGCGCCTGTCTCGTTGATGTCACTGTGCAGAGAGAGGCTTTCAAAGCAAGGTCTGATTTCAACGATCTCAAACCACCGTGGAACCCTGGAAACGGAGGCGAGTATCTGGCGGTGTGGGGCACGTTCTCTGCACACAACGTGTGATCACCAAGATGTCCCCCAAACATCCAAGCGAACAGGTTATAAAGCAGAGAGGAAGGAGGGGGATAGTTGTGTAGACAGGGAATGACATGGGAATAAGGGAGTGTGTGGATCCTAACCGTGACGATATTATCTGTATGTGCTGTACTGCACGGGAACAGGTCACTATGTTCTAAGGCTTTGCTAAAAAGCACTTTCTGTAAGACAAAGATTTTAACTCTTTACACACAGGCAGAGGTATTAATTCTATAACGTTTCCCTACCTTACAAATATATACAGTGCCAGGCGTAGTCAGGCAGCCAATGGGAAATGACACTCTGGCTTCTACTGTACTTCATCATTAATCCATCCCCTGGAATATTACCGTTACGACTCTAGTGTTTCCTGCCACTTCTCAGAGTCTGGGACATAATTAGACCAGGGACAGATAATGGGATTACAACATTTGGCAAACGAGACAGAACAATATCCATTCAGACCATTAACAGATACAAACACATTCCAGATAGGGGGAATTGGATAAGACTAAGGTGACCCACACAGTAATCCAATCGGCTAACTATTACTTCTTTGTGGGACAATTTCACTGCCGCCGAATTGCGACAAAATGCAGCATATTTCCCCATCAATTCACCTGTGTTTGAATTGACATCTTCGTGAATAGTGGATCCACATAACGCAGGGCACCAATAAGTGCCATCATGCGCATCCAACAGCTTTGCCGCCCTGTGGTGTTGTGGGTAATGCGTGCATTTAGTAACAGATACGGGAGATGTCTGCAGTATAATCAAACTGCTTTAACATCCAGCTCAACACTAACAGCTCTTATTAACCCCCTCCTATCTGTGGCTGCTGCATCTCCTCTTAGCTCTCTGCATTCCTCCCTGATGGATCCATTTCCTCAGCTACTCACTTCCTGTCAGCGGTCCCACACCACAAATGCTTCCCCACTGCAACGCTGTACACATGCGTTAGTTCCCCGCAGCAGCCAGCGCAGCACAGAGCCCGAGTTACGCGTGAGTTATGCGCAGCACAGAGCCCGAGTTACGCGTGAGTTATGCGCAGCACAGAGCCCGAGTTACGCGTGAGTTATGCGCAGCACAGAGCCCGAGTTACGTGTGAGTTATGCGCAGCACAGAGCCCGAGTTACGTGTGAGTTATGCGCAGCACAGAGCCCGAGTTACATGTGAGTTATGCGCAGCACAGAGCCCGAGTTACGTGTGAGTTATACGCAGCACAGAGCCTGAGTTACGTGTGAGTTATGCGCAGCACAGAGCCCGAATTACGTGTGAGTTATGCGCAGCACAGAGCCCGAGTTACGTGTGAGTTATGCCAGCACAGAAAGCCCGAGTTACGAGTGAGTTATGCGCAGCACAGAGCCCGAGTTACGTGTGAGTTATGCGCAGCACAGAGCCCGAGTTACGTGTGAGTTATGCGCAGCACAGAGCCCGAGTTACGTGTGAGTTATGCGCAGCACAGAGCCCGAGTTACGTGTGAGTTATGCGCAGCACAGAGCCCGAGTTACGTGTGAGTTATGCGCAGCACAGAGCCCGAGTTACGTGTGAGTTATGCGCAGCACAGAGCCCGAGTTACGTGTGAGTTATGCGCAGCACAGAGCCCGAGTTACGTGTGAGTTATGCGCAGCACAGAGCCCGAGTTACGTGTGAGTTATGCGCAGCACAGAGCCAGAGTTACGTGTGAGTTATGCGCAGCACAGAGCCAGAGTTACGTGTGAGTTATGCGCAGCACAGAGCCCGAGTTACGTGTGAGTTATGCGCAGCACAGAGCCCGAGTTACGTGTGAGTTATGCGCAGCACAGAGCCCGAGTTACGTGTGAGTTATGCGCAGCACAGAGCCCGAGTTACGTGTGAGTTATGCGCAGCACAGAGCCTGAGTTACGTGTGAGTTATGCGCAGCACAGAGCCCGAGTTACGTGTGAGTTATGCGCAGTACAGAGCCCGAGTTACGTGTTAGTTATGCGCAGCACAGAGCCTGAGTTACGTGTTTAATTATGCGCAGCACAGAGCCCGAGTTACATGTGAGTTATACGCAGCACAGAGCCTGAGTTACGTGTGAGTTATGCGCAGCACAGAGCCCGAGTTACGTGTGAGTTATGCGCAGCACAGAGCCCGAGTTACATGTGAGTTATGCGCAGCACAGAGCCCGAGTTACGTGTGAGTTATGCGCTGCACAGAGCCCGAGTTACGTGTGAGTTATGTGGAGCACAGAGCCCAAGTTACGTGTGTAGTTATGCGCAGCACAGAGCCCGAGTTACGTGTGAGTTATGCGCAGCACAGAGCCCGAGTTACGTGTGAGTTATGCGCAGCTCAGAGCCCGAGTTACATGTGAGTTATGCGCAGCACAGAGCCTGAGTTACGTGTGAGTTATGCGCAGCACAGAGCCCAAGTTACGTGTGAGCTATGCGCAGCACAGAGCCCGAGTTACGTGTGAGTTATGCGCAGCACAGAGCCCGAGTTACGTGTTAGTTATGCGCAGCACAGAGCCCGAGTTACGTGTGAGTTATGCGCAGCACAGAGCCTGAGTTACGTGTTTAATTATGCGCAGCGCAGAGCCCGAGTTACATGTGAGTTATACGCAGCACAGAGCCTGAGTTACGTGTGAGTTATGCGCAGCACAGAGCCCGAGTTACGTGTGAGTTATGCGCAGCACAGAGCCCAAGTTACGTGTGAGTTATGCGCAGCACAGAGCCCGAGTTACGTGTGAATTATGCACAGCACAGAGCCCGAGTTACACGTGAGTTATGCGCGCACAGAGAGCCCGAGTTACGTGTGAGTTATGCGCAGCACAGAGCCCAAGTTACGTGTGAGTTATGCGCAGCACAGAGCCCGAGTTACGTGTGAATTATGCACAGCACAGAGCCCGAGTTACACGTGAGTTATGCGCAGCACAGAGCCCGAGTTACGTGTGAGTTATGCGCAGCACAGAGCCCGAGTTACGTGTGAGTTATGCGCAGCACAGAGCCTGAGTTACGTGTGAGTTATGCGCAGCACAGAGCCCGAATTACGTGTGAGTTATGCGCAGCACAGAGCCCGAGTTACATGTGAGTTATACGCAGCACAGAGCCTGAGTTACGTGTGAGTTATGCGCAGCACAGAGCCCGAATTACGTGTGAGTTATGCGCAGCACAGAGCCCGAGTTACGTGTGAGTTATGCGCAGCACAGAGCCCGAGTTACGAGTGAGTTATGCGCAGCACAGAGCCCGAGTTACGTGTGAGTTATGCGCAGCACAGAGCCCGAGTTACGTGTGAGTTATGCGCAGCACAGAGCCTGAGTTACGTGTGAGTTATGCGCAGCACAGAGCCCGAATTACGTGTGAGTTATGCGCAGCACAGAGCCCGAGTTACATGTGAGTTATACGCAGCACAGAGCCTGAGTTACGTGTGAGTTATGCGCAGCACAGAGCCCGAATTACGTGTGAGTTATGCGCAGCACAGAGCCTGAGTCATGTGAGTTATGCGCAGCACAGAGCCTGAGTCATGTGAGTTATGCGCAGCACAGAGCCCGAGTTACGTGTTAGTTATGCGCAGCACAGAGCCCGAGTTACATGTGAGTTATGCGCAGCACAGAGCCCGAGTTACGTGTGAGTTATGCGCAGCACAGAGCCCGAGTTACGTGTGAGTTATGCGCAGCACAGAGCCAGAGTTACGTGTGAGTTATGCGCAGCACAGAGCCCGAGTTACGTGTGAGTTATGCGCAGCACAGAGCCCGAGTTACGTGTGAGTTATGCGCAGCACAGAGCCAGAGTTACGTGTGAGTTATGTGCAGCACAGAGCCAGAGTTACGTGTGAGTTATGCGCAGCACAGAGCCCGAGTTACGTGTGAGTTATGCGCAGCACAGAGCCTGAGTTACGTGTGAGTTATGCGCAGCACAGAGCCCGAGTTACGTGTGAGTTATGCGCAGTACAGAGCCCGAGTTACATGTGAGTTATACGCAGCACAGAGCCTGAGTTACGTGTGAGTTATGCGCAGCACAGAGCCCGAGTTACGTGTGAGTTATGCGCAGCACAGAGCCCGAGTTACGTGTGAGTTATGCGCAGCACATATACTAGTGTTTGTCCAGAGACTGGATTTGGTAAATGCTTGTTGCTCTTGTTGATCTCTTTGTTCATCACTTTACCTGTGCTGAGGTTTTGTGTTATTGCAGTGTCCAGGGTTTAGTTTAATAATGTTTTATCTTTCTGTTTATCCTTTTTATTTTTCAGATAAACCTTTATACCCATCACTGTGTTTGTGTCGTCACTCGCTACTCAAGCTCACGCTATCGGCTGCTATTACCTTTATTTTAAACTAGTTTTTGCCCGCGGCTTCGTGTGGATTTTAGGATTTGTTAAAATTGTTTTTAAAAGAAACATGAGGTTTTTTTGTTAGAACCCCCTCCCCCCCACTTGGGAATTTTAGAAAATGGGAAAACACGTTTTATTTTTTATTTTTCAAGACGAATCTACATACCAATTTTCACGTCTGTAACATCTTCTGTTTTTGAGATATAGGTATTCTGTTGAAAAGTATTCACCCCCCTTTTTTAACCCCCCACATGGGATTTTTAGAAGATGAATATTAAAAAAACACGTGTTTTAACATTTTCTAAAAATCCCACGTGGGGGTTAAAAAAGGGGGGTGAATACTTTTCAACAGAATACCTATATCTCAAAAACAGAAGATGTTACAGACGTGAAAATTGGTATTTATAATCTTCTTGAAAAATAAAAAAACAGGTGTTTTACCAAGAAGATTGTAAGTGCCAAATTTCACACCTGTAACATCTTTGTTTTTTGAAATATAGGTATATTGATAAAAGTATTCAACCACCCCCTTTTTGCCCCTCTCCCACTGGATTTTTGGAAAATGGTAAAATGGTTTGTTTTTTTGTTTCTCAAGACAAATCTAATTACCAATTTTCACGTCTGTAACATCTTCTGTTTTTGAGATTTATTTATTTGCAAAGTATTTTACCAGGAAGGATACATTGAGATTTCTCTCGTTTTCAAGTATGTCCTGGGAGATCTAGGTATCCTGTCTAAAAGTATTCACCCCCCCCCCCCTTTTTATTACATCTCCCATTTGGGATTTTTGGAAAATGGTAAAACACCTGTTTTTTTATTTTTCAAGAAGATTATAAATACCAAATGTCACGTCTGTAACATCTTTGGTTTTTTAAATATAAGTATACCGATAAAAGTATTCAACCCCCCTTTTTTGCCCCCACACTGGATTTTTGGAAAATGGTAAAATATGTGTTTTTTTATTTTTCAAGGCGAATCTAAATACCGATTTTCACATCTGTAACATCTTCTGTTTTTGAGCTATAGGTATCCTGTTTAAAATATTCAACCCCCTTTTTCACCCCCTTAGGGGCGGAGTTTCCAAAAATCCTACCTTAGTGGGCGCCTACGTCATAAAAACAGTGCACCTTCAAAATTTCACGTTCCTAGGTTAAACGGTTTCAGCTGCGCGTTGATGAGTCAGTCAGTCAGTCAGGACTTTCGCGTTTAATTTTTCCTTTACACTGGGTAACATTGATCTGACGTCTGAGCAATTCTAGGGAGCGTTAATAACGGAGGTACACAGCCAGGGAACAGGACTCTGTTACAACCTGTCCCTCTCTGACACTGTGCCTCATGTCTGCCCATGTGCCTCTGTCCTTCTGCCTCTGTCCGTCTGCCTCTGTCTGTCCTACCCTCTGACCCTCATGCTAGTCCCTGTGCCTCTGTCCACTCACTCTGTCCCTGTGCCTCTGTCCATCCTCTCTGTCCCTGTGCCTCTGTCCGTCCTCTGTCCCTGTGCCTCTGTCCGTGTCTCTCTGTCCCTGTGCCTCTGTCCGTCCTCTGTCCCTGTGCCTCTGTCCGTGTCTCTCTGTCCCTGTGCCTCTGTCTGTTCTCTCTGTCCCTGTGCCTCTGTCTGTTCTCTCTGTCCCTGTGCCTCTGTGTCTGTTCTCTCTGTCCCTGTGCCTCTGTCTGTTCTCTCATGTGCCGCTGTCCGTCCTCTCATGTGCCTCTGTCCATCCTCGCTGTCCTGTGCCTCTGTCAGTTCTCTGTCCTGTGCCTCTGTCAGTTCTCTGTCCTGTGCCTCTGTCCTCTCTGTCCTGTGCCTCTGTCCATCCTGTCTGTCCCTGTGCCTCTGTCTGTTCTCTCTGTCCCTGTGCCTCTGTCTGTTCTCTCTGTCCCTGTGTCTCTGTCTGTTCTCTCTGTCCCTGTGCCTCTGTCTGTTCTCTCTGTCCCTGTGCCTCTGTCTGTTCTCTCTGTCCCTGTGCCTCTGTCTGTCTCTCTGTCCTGTGCCTCTGTCCATCCTGTCTGTCCCTGTGCCTCTGTCTGTTCTCTCTGTCCTGTGCCTCTGTCTGTTCTCTCTGTCCCTGTGTCTCTGTCTGTTCTCTGTCCCTGTGCTCTGTCTGTCCTCTCTGTCCTGTGCCTCTGTCTCTCTGTCCCTGTGCCTCTGTCTGTTCTCTCTGTCCTGTGCCTCTGTCTGTTCTCTCTGTCCTGTGCCTCTGTCTGTTCTCTCTGTCCCTGTGTCTCTGTCTGTTCTCTCTGTCCCTGTGCCTCTGTGTCTGTTCTCTCTGTCCCTGTGCCTCTGTCTGTCCTCTCTGTCCTGTGCCTCTGTCCGTCCTCTCATGTGCCGCTGTCCGTCCTCTCATGTGCCACTGTCCGTCCTCTCATGTGCCTCTGTCCATCCTCGCTGTCCTGTGCCTCTGTCAGTTCTCTGTCCTGTGCCTCTGTCAGTTCTCTGTCCTGTGCCTCTGTCCTCTCTGTCCTGTGCCTCTGTCAGTTCTCTGTCCTGTGCCTCTGTCCTCTCTGTCCTGTGCTCTGTCTGTCCTCTCTGTCCTGTGCCTCTGTCCTCTCTGTCCTGTGCCTCTGTCTGTTCTCTCTGTCCCTGTGCCTCTGTCTGTTCTCTCTGTCCCTGTGCCTCTGTCTGTTCTCTCTGTCCCTGTGCCTCTGTCTGTTCTCTCTGTCCTGTGCCTCTGTCTGTTCTCTCTGTCCCTGTGTCTCTGTCTGTTCTCTCTGTCCCTGTGCCTCTGTGTCTGTTCTCTCTGTCCCTGTGCCTCTGTCCTCTCTGTCCTGTGCCTCTGTCCGTCCTCTCATGTGCCGCTGTCCGTCCTCTCATGTGCCACTGTCCGTCCTCTCATGTGCCTCTGTCCATCCTCGCTGTCCTGTGCCTCTGTCAGTTCTCTGTCCTGTGCCTCTGTCAGTTCTCTGTCCTGTGCCTCTGTCCATCCTGTCTGTCCCTGTGCCTCTGTCTGTTCTCTCTGTCCCTGTGCCTCTGTCTGTTCTCTCTGTCCCTGTGCCTCTGTCTGTTCTCTCTGTCCCTGTGCCTCTGTCTGTTCTCTCTGTCCCTGTGTCTCTGTCTGTTCTCTCTGTCCCTGTGCCTCTGTCTGTTCTCTCTGTCCCTGTGCCTCTGTCTGTTCTCTCTGTCCTGTGCCTCTGTCTGTTCTCTCTGTCCTGTGCCTCTGTCTGTTCTCTCTGTCCCTGTGCCTCTGTCCATTCTCTCTATCCCTGTGCCTCCGTCTGTTCTCTCTGTCCTTTGCCTCTGTCCGTCCTCTCTGTCCTTTGCCTCTGTCCGTCCTCTCATGTGCCTCTGTCCGTCCTTGCTGTCCTGTGCCTCTGTCCATTCTCTGTCCTGTGCCTCTGTCTGTTCTGTCCCTGTGCCTCTGTCCTGTGCCTCTGTCTGTTCTCTGTCCCTATGCCTCTGTCTGTCCTCCCTGTACTTTGCCTCTGTCCGTCCTCTCTGTCATTTGCCTCTGTCCGTCCTCTCTGTCATTTGCCTCTGTCCGTCCTCTCTGTCCTGTGCCTCTGTCCTGTGCCTCTGTCCGTCCTCTCATGTGCCTCCGTCCGTCCTCTCTGTCCTGTGCCTCTGTCCATTCTCTGTCCTATGCCTCTGTCCATTCTCTGTCCTATGCCTCTGTCTGTTCTCTGTCCTGTGCCTCTGTCTGTCCTCTCATGTGCCTCTGTCCTCTCTGTCCTGTGCCTCTGTCCATTCTCTGTCCTATGCCTCTGTCCATTCTCTGTCCTGTGCCTCTGTCTGTTCTCTGTCCTGTGCCTCTGTCTGTCCTCTCATGTGCCTCTGTCCTCTCTGTCCTGTGCCTCTGTCTGTTCTCTGTCCCTGTGCCTCTGTCCTCTCTGTCCTCTCTGTCCTCTCTGTCCCTGTGCCTCTGTCCTCTCTGTCCTCTCTGTCCTCTCTGTCCCTGTGCCTCTGTCCTCTCTGTCCTCTCTGTCCTGTGCCTCAGTCAGTCTTCTCTGCAGGGCCGGATTAAGAGTATCATGGGCCTGGTGCTGAGGATTTTGGTGGGCCTTTTTATAGAAATAGAATGAAAAACGCAAAGCATTTTTTGTCAACATACATTAAATGTTTTAATTACCATCAAAGTGCCATAACAGAAACATATTGAAAATATTTCTTTTTTGTAAACAATAGAAAACTTATTAAATAAAACCAAAATAAATATAACATTTGCAACCATTTTCCTAAATATAAACATATAAAACTATTTAAATATAAACATATGATCATGGCTCATATAAATATATTTGAGTATTATTATTAAAGCATCATAATCACTACAGCTTGCTGTTATGGTGCAGAGAGCAACTCTTGAAATAAATAGCAACTGCTAATTTTAAACACACAGGGTTAATCACTAAACTCTAAACTGTCTTAACATAAATGAATCTTATTGTCAGAAAAAAAATGACACTACATGTTTACTTTTCGTGCTTTTTTGCTTGCAAATTCTTCAATTGTAGAATCAAAATTAAGCTCACTCAGCACAATAGAGAGCGTGCATTTAACCGATCCTGACCCATGGACGATCTTAGTTCATTTTTCACACGTTTTAATGCTGAAAATGAACGCTCACCACTGCAGTTGCTGACCATTAAACACAAAAACATGCGGAGGGTCACATATGTGTTTGGAAATGCACCGACTAGGGATTGTGAGGTTAGAAACTTGAATATCTTTATCTCTTGACTCTCATGAATGGATTTACTTGCAGGGGAAGACGGATACATTTTGAAAAGAGAGGCAAACTGTACAACTTCTTCAGCGAACACTGGTTCAAGATCTTCTGGATATTCTTTCACCGGTGCACTGGCTCTGGAGCGTAGACTATCTGTTGCTAGAGTGCATATTTCTGACAGCCAAATCTTTCTTGAATACTGCTGTATGCTGCTTGTCTGTGCCTCAGTGATTCCGTCAGTTGGTCAATTATAACATAAAAGGTGAGCACTTTAAAAATGTCAGATGGTGTCATATCAGCTTCAGCATCTTCTGCATCGCCATAGTCCCACCTCTTATTTCTTTTAATCTTTCTTCCACGTTGTAGCCGGTCCTCCTCCTCACAGCCAGAACTAGTTTTGCCCTGCTGTTCAAATTCAGAGAATCTTGAACGGAGAGACTGTACAAAATCCTGCAGAGAGGTCAGCATGCCGGTCGCTGTGTGTAAATCTAATTTTGGATCTTGGAGACATTGACTGGTTCTGTAAAACCTGGGTAAAATGACAGACCATATTTCGACCATTACTCCTGTTTCCAGCTGATCCAGAACACTGATTAGGCCTTTTGCTTGTAAACTTACCTCTGGCTTTGTGGATTCATCATTCGAAATATTTGAAAGGACATCTCTGATGATGCCATAACCTTTCTGTAAAGCATTCACAGCATCATGGTGAGCAGACCAACGCGTGTCAGATAACCTTTTTAGAGTCGGTATGCCACATGGCTTGAAACTGTTTGTTAATAGATTCCACCGATGACATGTAGCTGAAAAAAAACAATATAACTGCTGTACAAAATCAAAGAAAGAAACGGCAACTGCACAACTGTTTACGGCGTTTTGTCCTACGAGGTTCAATGAATGCGCACAACAAGGAATATATAAAGCCAGTGGGTTTTTCCTCCGAATTCCAGCCTGCATACCAGCATACCAGCATACCAGCATACTTGCCACTCATATTGGATGCATTATCATAAGACTGACCCCTGCAGTCTTTGATAGAAATTCCACTTTCCTCTACAAATTGTAGTAACTGATTTGCGAGTTCCAAACCAGTGTGTCCATATATTGGGATGAATTTTGTAAAACGCTCCACTGGACCACTAGGAAGTACATAGCGAAATATGATTGTCAATTGATCCGAATGTGAGATGTCAGGGGTGGAATCAACTGAAACAGAATAATATTTAGCATTTTTAACTTCATTTATGATTTGCCGTAGCACTTGTTGACCAATCAATTCAATAAACTCATGACATATTGTTGATGACATGTAGGATACGTGACCTCTTCCCTTGTTGCCGTGCTTTTGAATATGTTCTGCAAGGAATGGATCATATTCACCGAACAACTCAAGACAGGCCGAAATAATTTCCATTCTGTACAGATCCAATAATTTCATCACTCCCTCGAAAAGGAAGACCTCGTGATGACAGCATCTTTATCACACTCAGAATACGGCGAAATACTTCATGCCAATACTTTTTTTGCATTTCAAATTGCTTAACAAGACCCTTATCTATTCGTCGGCCAGACGTTTTTCTCCTGACGAGGTTTTCAATTGCTTTCCCATGGGCAGCACTATTTTCATGCCGACTTAAATCTCTAGTTGCATGTCGCCAATCAGAGTAACCAGTTGAAGCCAACTGCGATTGTATCTTCTTTTGAAAATAGTTTGCAAAAAGCACAAAAAACTTTGCCAGTTTTTGGAGAATAGCACAACCAGTCCCGTTTAACTTTTTCTCCATTCAGTTGTTCTCTGTAAAATATTAGCGTTTTACAGTATCTTTTAAAATTTTCACCTGGGCATATTTTCTCTGATGCTTTAAAATCACTCTCCATATGTTGACAATCCGCAACGCCTTTTTGACAAAAATATTCCCTCAAGGTTTCACTGACATTCCAATCTCCAATATCATTGGAATACATTTCTTCTGATTGCTCTGAAACATCTCCATAGCTCAATTCAGGAGATCCACTTGCTCCTGGACTAGGTTCACTTGCACTTGATGCCTGCGTAGCAACCAAACTGGTTTTGCTAGAATCAGTTATACCGACTGAACTTGAAGCACTTGAAGTGGAAGCAGGTACAGCTTGTTCCCCATCTGCCTTTTCCACAAAACTCTGTCATTTTTTTAGTTTTAGACAAAAGATTTTGTAATTGTTTTTCTTCCGCTTTCTTGGCTTTCACCTTCTCCCAACCACTGCGATGTTTTTTCATCCTTATGTTTAAAAAAAAAAAAAAAAAAAAATCATCATAAATAATGGTCAATCACAGTTCTTTGTCCGACCATGTTTTTCCAGCCCTTACCTGCTGGCACCAGTGGAGCAGAGTTAGGAGTGGATCAGGCACAGAGGAAAAGATATGACATGATATGTCATATGCTAGGTGTCCTCTTATTGGCTGCCTGTGCACACCTAACTGCTGTAGGTGCTCCCGCACCTGACCCAACCCATGTATACACGCCGAACCACACACACCCAAATCTAAACACATCCACATACAGTTACAAGTATTTATAAAGTAGCAACTTCCATAGTGCTGTACAATGGGTGAGACAGTGGAACAAGAATACGTGTAAGTTAAGCAAACAGAACAGTAGGAGGGAGGACTCGCAGAGGGAGACTGGGAGACTTATTTCCCCCAGTCTCACTCTGCTCCCCCAGTCCCAGCGGCAAGAAGAAGCGGATTGAGTCGCTGTGGAATGAGAGGTGACTGAGTATGTGATTTTTACTGGATTTTTTAGCTGGTGCTGACAGATTTCACGGTATCCATTAGCACCAGCTCCTAACTGTGGTTAACTTTTGAGTTAACCACAGTGACCGCTTAGGACTTTGTAATCCAGCGCTGATTAACACTTTGCGCTCCCCATGTTAAGCATAGGGAGTGCAAAGTACAGTAACCTCGCGCTGAAAAGCAGAAGATACCAAAAGCAAACGAGTTTTTGTAACCGGTTAGCTTTCAGATTGTACTATTATATGGGTGGCCCGCGCTAGGTCGACCAGAGCTAACGTGAACGCTCACACAGCTGAGACGAACGTTGGCATTTTGAATGTAATAGGGCCCTTGGTGAGGGTAAATAGAGAGCATGAAATAGTGGGGTGCATGTGGACTGGGTGAGAAGATGAGGCACGAAATGTAAAGTGGAGGATTATGGAGTGAGATAGGCTTCTCTAAAGTAATGTGTTTTTAGAAACTTCTTGAAGGACTGGAGAGACGGCGAGAGTATGATGTTGAGAAGTCCTGAAGAGGAGAGTTGGGGATGCGGGTACAAGGAACTGATAACATCAGATCATTGGCCGAGCAAAGTGGTCATGACGGGATGTACCTGCTAATAAGGGAGGAGATGTAGACAGTGGCGCGGTTGAGAGCTTTGTTATGTGAGCACCAATGTTTTGAATTGGATTCTATAGAAGACAGGAAGCCAGTGTAGAGATTGACAAAGGGGCGAGGTGTGAGAAGGTGAGGTGGGAAAGTGAGGTGGATGAGTCTGGCACAGGCATTCAGAACAGACTGCAGAGGGAGGATCTGGGATCTTTTAAGACCAGAGAGAAGGAGGTTACAGTAGTCAAGGCGGCAAAGAATAAGAACTTGGATGAGCATTTTAGCTGAGTCCTGATTAGGAAGTAGCAAGATTTGGTTAGAGACTGAATGTGAGGAGTAAAGGATAGATTGGAGTCCAAGAGGACCTCGAGACAACGAGCCTGAGAGGTAGAAGTAATGGTGGCACCATTCATCTGAATGGAAATGGGCGCAAGAAGAATGTTGGCTTTGAAGGAAGGGAATACGAGAAGTATCTAACATACATATCTAACCACTTCTATACAAATATTTGCCCAATGACCAGGAATGGAAGAGCACCTTGATTAGCACATACTGAACCAACAATCAGTCCCCGCTGCTTTCTCATTTAGAGAGTCGGGCGGCACACTGTGTGTCCATGCTATGCAAACATCAAAGCGAGTGGGAAGCCTGTTGACTTTAAAGGGGCGTGCTATGATGACCCATATCTGATTTACAGTGTAGTTGGTCACATGCCTCCTGCTGGATTAGCGTGTGTGGCCCATATATGATTCAATCACTGCCAGCCTGGTGGCAGACTGACATATGGTGGAGTCCCGACACCAATGAGAGCAAGGGCACCCATTTGATTGAAATCTGAATGGATATTTACACTTTGGTTTTATTTAGTTATAGTATTGCAACAGAACATGACGTATACACATAAAATAATGATTTATATTTTGAATCTGCTGAGTCCGCTTAAAAAAAGGATAGATAATGTCTCTGGGCCTAAAATAAGACAGGACTTCAAAATGACGTTTAAACATGACACGCACAAAATGGTGAAAATGAGCTCGGCTTACGAGGGTGACAGCAGCAAAGGGGTTAAAAGATTCCTTACAGAGCCCCTTGTCCAGTGCAGGGCACCTACTCATCCTATATAATAAAATGGTTTGTGTCTGTCTCTGGATGCATGGCCTTTCCAATGACAAGAAACATGATCATGTTAAAAGAAAAAACAATATACAATTAAAAATGTTTTGTTTTTTTTAATACAGCAATATTGTTCCCCTTTCTAACGATTGAGGTCTTGATCAAGTCAAGAGGGCATTGAGCAGCCAGAGATCCCGGGGTGCACCGAGCAGCCAGATTATTATTATTCTTTATTTATATAGCAGATAGCACATAGCACCAGCATATTCCGCGGCGCTGTACAATAGGCACAGTATAGGGTTATACATTGAACAACATTTGAAAAACAGTACAGGAGGAAACGAGGGAGCACTGGGCAATAATAAAGCTTTGCATTTGGACATAAAAAGATGGCCCCAAACTAACCTTGTGGTAGTCTCAGCAGCTGTGTCGTGTGGCACTGGCACCGATGACCAATCTTGATTGCAATTTGCTTGAGTGCCGCTGGAGCCTGGGGGCACTGCACACTGGTGGTGACTGCTTGCTTGACCTGGCAGCACAGTGGCACCTTTGGCGAATGGCGTGGCAGACACTGCTGGCTGGGCCTGGGCTGGCACTGGCAGTCACGGTGCGCCGTTGGCGACGCACGCGTCGCAGATACTGCTTGCTGCCTGGGCCTGCTCTGTCACACTAGTTACCACCTCCAAAGAGACTCTGGGCTGGCAGTGTGTGGGTGGCAGGCAGAGAGACAGTGTGGTGGCAGGCAGTGGCACTGGCACACTCACACAGAACGCAAGTACCTACGCACGCAATGAAGGAAGTGATGACAGCCTTTTACAGGGGTCACAGGTGGGCAGGCAGCCAGCAGTGAGAGACAGTAAGTGTGTGTTCACTCTTTTTTTTAAAAAGGCTTGGCCGGGCGCTGGCTAGCTGCGCAACGCTGGTGGTGGCTGCTGGGGCTGGGCAGTGCGTGTCACGTGATTTTTTACTAAGGAGGACGACCATGGATGGTGAGTGAGACAGTGAGTCACCACGCGAGGCGAGGGACGAGATAGCCGTACCGCACGCACTGACAGTCAGTCACAGTCAGGCCAGTGTGCAGGCTGAGCGGATAGATTCATCCGCACACCTGCGCACTGCCTGCCCGCTCATGGCGCTTGCTTGCCCATTGCCTTCCTTCTGCTTGGGCACGTGGGTGTGAGGGACGGGACACGTGACATGATGAGTGACACGTCACCGGCGCATCACGTGTCCTGTTCTCATTTCCGCATCCGCTCGGGCTCGCCTCTAATTCTCCTCCAGACCTCCGTCCGTGCCGTGGGCTGCATACATTAAAATTGAAAGTAAACCCGCGGCTGGTGGCCTGGCACCAAAAACACTCACAGGCCGATGGCTCGGGCCGCGGGTGGGCCGCTTTGCCGAATCTCCGGCAGCCTCCTCGAGTAGTGTGTGGGGCAATAACCAATAAGGTTATACGGCGGCAGGCTGGCCTGTGGCCGGCTGTGGGCCTATTTTCAAAACGGGGCCTGGAGCGGCCGCTCCATCCGCCCCTATGATAATCCGGCCCTGCTTCTCTGTCCCTGTGCCTCTGTCCGTTCTCTCTGTCCCTGTGTGTCTGTTTGTTCTCTCTGTCCCTGTGTCTGTCTGTTCTCTCTGTCCCTGTGTCTGTCTGTTCTCTCTGTCCCTGTGTCTGTCTGTTCTCTCTGTCCCTGTGCCTCTGTCTGTTCTCTCTGTCCCTGTGTCTCTGTCTGTTCTCTCTGTCCCTGTGCCTCTGTCCGTCCTCTCTGTCCCTGTGCCTCTGTCTGTCCTCTGTGTCCTGTGCCTCTGTCCGTCCTCTCTGTCCCTGTGTCTCTGTTCTCTCTGTCCCTGTGCCTCTGTCTGCTGCCTCTATTCGCTCCCTGTGCCTCTGTCCGTTCTCTCTGTCCCTGTGCCTCTGTCTGTTCTCTCTGTCCGTTCTCTCTGTGCCTCTGTCTGTTCTCTCTGTCCTCTGTCCCTGTGGCTCTGTCAGTCCTCTCTGTGCCTCTGTTCTCTCCCTGTGCCTCTGTCTGTTCTCTCTGTCCCTGTGTCTCTGTTCCCTCTGTCCCTGTGCCTCTGTCTGTCCTCTGTCCCTGTGGCTCTGTCAGTCCTCTCTGTACCGCTGTTCTCTCCCTGTGCCTCTGTCTGTTCTCTCTGTCCCTGTGCCTCTGTCCGTCCTTTTGTCTGACCATCCTGGCTAATTAAGCTTAAATTGATGATGACGTCAAAACAAAAGTTGTTCAGATGCTGAATCAGGAAGTGTTACGCTCTGGCTGCTGCTGCCCCTCCTCCGGCCCTCCTACACAGATGATGTGCGTCGCCTGCTCGCCGGTTGCAGCCCATAGACACCAGAGGGGCCTGTTATGCCGTCCCCGCTCCATTCAGACCCACCTGCCACGGGACGTGCTGTTTAAATGTTTAAAATGTGTTTTGTTTGTATTGATGTGGGATTATATGTAACTCCTGCCTCTCCTTTAACCCCTGTAGCTCCACCCCCTTTGTCCTTTCTGTCCTTAGCCTTGTGAGGCCGCAGATCCACCTGGTGAATCCAGAGAGGAGATCCAGCCTGGGAGTGAGCGGCCTTCCTGTAAGTTAATCCATATATTGCTGATTATAACCCGTCTATAAGAAGCCCCTGTGTGACAATCACCCCCTGACCACAATGACTGATATGGAGCTTTCTGGCAGGGAATGGGTTATTTGTGCCCTATTAGTAATTAAAGGGTTAAATGTTTCAGGAAAGAACTGAATCTTTGGCAGACAAGAGGTTAAATGTCTTGAGTGCGATATAGAACAATTCTAACAAACTGGAAACCATAGCCGGGCACAGGGGGTGTATTTGGTGCCCAGGCACACCCTAATGGGAGGTGAAGAGGTCCTCTTTCATCTCCTACATTGACATTTTCTATTTCCCTTTATCTGGTTCATGATGAATCGCATTAAATCTGACGGTATCTCTGTATTACAGGCTCGTTATGTCTAGTGAAAAAAGTGCAAAATCTGATAAACATAAGTTTTCAATTAATAAATGTTCCATGGGTGCAAACCCTGGCAAGAAGGGCTACGCACGCTCTTGGTGGAAATCCTGACCCTCTCACCCCTCCGAAACACGGCGCCAAAATAGAAGGAAAGGGCTTTTCTCCTGTACCTGTTGGGGTCTTTGACATTTGTGTCGGCACCTACATGGAAGGTGATGTCTTTGTCACCTCCATTACTGCCCTTCTCCTTCATTGCTTATGCCCCTCCCCCTTTTCTACTTCTTTCTGTGGCTGCCTGACACTACTAGAATTGATGGGTAAGATACCACCAGCATAATGACCAGACCTGCCCTACCCTCAAGTTATTACACAAAGTATATACCGCTACTAGAAACTGTATTCTTTTGCAGGAGAGCAGCAAGAGTCTGAAAATGTCTGCAGGAATAATTTTTGAGGAATCCGTATCATATGTTGAAGAAAACCTCATGAAGCCTCTGTCAGTAAAGCAAGAAATAAACAAAGATGAAACTCTGGATTTCCAAGAAAATCAAAAAGAACCAGAGAATTCCGAGCTGTCACATGGGACTGTCCAAAAAAATGATCCTTATTCAGTCATGTTAGTTCATTCTGATATTACAAATTCTGTCTCTTGTGGGTCAGAACTTCCCCAAACTCACACAGCTCATATTGGAAGAAAAACATTTCAATGCCCTGAAAGTGAGAAATGTTTAAGCACAAATGCAAGTCGTGGTATACACAGGAGAGTTCACATAGGAGAGAAGCCGTTTGCATGTTCTGAATGTGAGAAATGTTTTGGAGCAAGGGTTAGTCTTACTAAGCATGAGAGAATTCATACAGGAAAGAAGCCGTTTGCTTGTTCTAAATGTGAGAAATGTTTTAAAAAAAAGAGTGAGCTTACTGCACATAAGAGAGTTCATACAGGAGAGAAACCATTTGCATGTTCTGAATGTGGGAAATGTTGTAAAAATAAGAGTGACCTTACTAAACATGAGAGAATTCATACAGGAGAGAAACCATTTGCATGTTCCGAATGTGGGAAATGTTTTAGAACAAAGAGTAAGCTTACTGAACATGAGAGAATTCATACAGGAGAGAAGCCGTTTGCATGTTCTGAATGTGAGAAATGTTTTAGTAGAAAGGGTCATTTAACTATACATGAGAGAATTCATACAGGAGAGAAGCCGTTTGCATGTTCGGAATGTGAGAAATGTTTTAAAACAAAGAGTGAGCTTACTTTACATGAGAGATTTCATACAGGAGAGAAGCCGTTTGCATGTTCTGAATGTGAGAAATGTTTTGAAACAAAGAGTAATCTTACTTTACATGAGAGAATTCATACAGGAGAGAAGCCGTTTGCATGTTCGGAATGTGGGAAATGTTTTAGATATAAGGGTTATCTTACTTTACATGAGAGATTTCATACAGGAGAGAAGCCCTTTGCTTGTTCTGAATGTGAGAAATGTTTTACAACAAAGTGTGAGCTTACTGCACATGAGAGAATTCATACAGGAGAGAAGCCGTTTGCATGTTCTGAATGTGGAAAATGTTTTAAAACAAAGCGTGAGCTTACTGCACATGAGAGAATTCATACAGGAGAGAAGCCGTTTGCATGTTCTGAATGTGAGAAATGTTTTAGAACAAAGCATTATCTTACTATACATGGGAGAATTCATACAGGAGAGAAGCCGTTTGCATGTTCTGAATGTGAGAAATGTTTTAACACAAAGGGTAAGCTTACTATACATGGGAGAATTCATACAGGAGAGAAGCCGTTTGCATGTTCTGAATGTGAGAAATGTTTTAACACAAAGGGTGAGCTTACTGCACATGAGAGAATTCATACAGGAGAGAAGCCGTTTGCATGTTCTGAATGTGAGAAATGTTTTAACACAAAGTGTGAGCTTACTGCACATGAGAGAATTCATACAGGAGAGAAGCCGTTTGCATGTTCTGAATGTGAGAAATGTTTTAGAATAAAGCATTATCTTACTATACATGGGAGAATTCATACAGGAGAGAAGCCGTTTGCATGTTCTGAATGTGAGAAATGTTTTAACACAAAGGGTGAGCTTACTGCACATGAGAGAATTCATACAGGAGAGAAGCCGTTTGCATGTTCTGAATGTGAGAATTGTTTTGAAACAAAGGGTAAGCTTATTGTACATGAGAGACTTCATACAGGAGAGAAACCGTTTGCATGTTCTGTATGTGAAAAAAGTTTTAGAACAAAGAATTATCTTACTGCACATGAGAGAATTCATACAGGAGAGAAACCATTTGCATGTTCTGTATGTGAGAAATGTTTTAGAACAAAGGGTAATCGTACTTTACATGAGATAATTCATACAGGAGAGAAACCATTTGTATGTTCTGTATGTAAGAAATGTTTTAGAGAAAAGGGTAGCCTTACTAAACATGAGAGAATTCATACAGGAAAGAAGCCGTTTGCTTGTTCTGAATGTGAGAAATGTTTTAGAACAAAGGGTAATCTTACTTTACATGAGAGAATTCATACAGGAGAGAAGCCGTTTGCATGTTCTGAATGTGAGAAATGTTTTAGCGCAAAGAGTAATCTTACTTTCCATGAGAGAATTCATACAGGAGAGAAGCCGTTTGCATGTTCTGAATGTGAGAAATTGTTTAGAACAAAGCGTGATCTTACTGTACATGAGAGAATTCATACAGGAGAGAAGCCGTTTGCTTGTTCTGAATGTGAGAAATGTTTTACAACAAAGTGTGAGCTTACTGTACATGAGAGAATTCATACAGGAGAGAAGCCGTTTGCATGTTCTGAATGTGGAAAATGTTTTAGAACAAAGCATGAGATTACTGTACATGAGAGAAATCATACAGGAGAGAAGCCGTTTGCATGTTCTGAATGTGAGAAATGTTTTAGAACAAAGCATTATCTTACTATACATGGGAGAATTCATACAGGAGAGAAGCCGTTTGCATGTTCTGAATGTGAGAAGTGTTTTAACACAAAGGGTGAGCTTACTGCACATGAGAGAATTCATACAGGAGAGAAACCATTTGCATGTTCTGAATGTGAGAAGTGTTTTGGATCAAAGAGTAATCTTACTACACATGAGAGAATTCATAGAGAATAGAAGCCGTTTGCATGTTCTGAATGTGAGAAATGTTTTAGAACAAAGGGTAAGCTTACTGTACATGAGAGAATTCATGCAGGAGAGAAACCATTTGCATGTTCTGAATGTGAGAAATTTTTAAAAGTAAGGATACACTTACTCAAGATAAGATGATTCATACAGAAATAAAGTTGTTTGCATGCTCTGAGTGAGATATGTTGTAGAACAAAGGGTGATCTTACTTTACATGAGAGAATTCATATAGGAGAGAAGCCGTTTGTATCTTCTGAATGTGGGAATGTCATGCTGGTGCAGATCCCCAACTGTTGACTGAGTAGACACCAGCCACCCCACATTCTCTCCAGCAGCACTGACATTATACAGAAGAGTCCGGGGTCAGCTGGGTGAGTGACTTGTACTCAGTTGTGACTCTTTATGGACATTTCTGTAGCAGTGATAGGAGTTAGACTTTAACGCTTACTAACCTGGAAATCAACCTGTTTTGGGTCTTCTCCCAGGTTAGTCTCCCGCAAAAGGGGGAGATATGTGACGTGTGTCTCTTTGGACTCTAAGTACATGGGCCTAGAAATGTATTTGAGAGGTGCAGGCCGGATGTTTCATATTGTTTTTCTGCTCTTTCCTTTGTTACAGTCATCATGTATCTACAATTTTAGATGCAGGGTGTTTGTGTTTTCTGTTGCCTATTCCCAGATGTCTTTCTTATATTAATATTCCCTTATTTATTTATTGTAGTGTATTGTTTTCCCTCTGTATAGCTTAACCTCTGTATTACGAGCCTGTCTTTGTTTAAAATACAGCCCCCTGTAAGCAATAGATTCCTTTGTTTTCACCTGCTTCCATCACACCCCCTCCCCTTCCCCCAGCAACTAATGTCACCCAGATCATTGTTATCTGACCCTTAAGCCATTGTTCCAATGCTGGGCGTGTTTCCATTGTTTCTGTACATACCCTGTGTGTGCTTGCGTGTTATTTCAAATTGTAAAGTGAAAATAAAGTCAGTCTCTGGGTGGTTTTCAACCTGCAAGGATCTCCTGTGTTTCACTGGGTTTGGGGGAGCAGACTGCATGTGGACAGTGATCACCCACGTTACAGTGGGATTTGAATATCCTGCCCCCCAGTCACTAAATCTGTCACTGATGATGTCAGCATACTGTACAGTTACAAGTATTTATGAAGCACCAAAAAGTTCCATAGCTCTGTACATGCTGCCATCATCACACTAACAAGCATTGTGGGAGTCGGGAGCTGATACAAACATAAAATGAAAGTGATAAATGATGGGAGATGTATAAGGTAGCAAGGATCAAGAGGCTTGTAGCAATTGTTACCGCTCCTTGCACCGGTCTGACGTGGGTCCGCTGGCTGGATCTATCCCAAATGCCTGGCAGGATCAAAATAAAGCGACAAGTGCTCCGCAGGTGATAGCCATGAATGAAGATGGAAAGGATATTCACAATTTAATAAATCAATAAAAACACATGAACAAAACATCCAACGCATTTCGCCTCAGCTGGACTTCATCAGAGATGAGGACTTCATCAGAGATGTCCCATCCGGGTTCTATTGTGTCAAAGCCTGAAACGCAACTAACCATCCGCCATGACTGGAATGCAGAGTTACCGCTCCTTGCACCGGTCTGACGTGGGTCCGCTGGCTGGATCTATCCCAAATGCCTGGCAGGATCAAAATAAAGCGACCAGTGCTCCTCAGGTGATAGCCATGAATGAAGATAGAAAGGATATTCTCCAAAAAAACAATCTATACTATAAAAGAGTAAGCTAAAAACTGTCCGTCGCCAAAACCCTACTGCGCATGCGCGACGGACATTTGAAAGCGGCCGTTAGAACACACAGGTAGCTGCGCGTGCCGGCCGCGTGAAAAAAAAAAAAAAAAAAACGGCACGAGCCGCGCGCAGCTACCCGTGTGTTTACACGGCCAGATGCCCCGAAACTCCAGCGGTGACCGTCCTCCGGCTGCCGGCGGGCCTCCAGGCTCAGGCGAGCCCCCGGCTCGGTTTGGGCCTACAGGCCCAGCCGAGCCGGGGACTCGCCTGAGCCTGGAGGCCCGCCGAGCAGCCAGCGACAGCCGGAGGACGGTCACCGCTGGAGGATCGGGGCCAAAGTTCCCAAAACATAGTCCCCATAATCGGCCCTGAGCTCCAGCGGTGACCTCCTCCGGCCGAGCAGGCTGCTAGGCGGGCCTCCAGGCTCAGGCGAGCCCCCGGCTTGGTTTGGGCCTACAGGCCCAGCCGAGCCGGGGACTCGCCTAAGCCTAGAGGCCGGCGAGCAGCCAGCGACAGCCGGAGGAGGTCACCGCTGGAGCTCAGGGCCTAAATTCCCAAAACATACTCCACCAAATCGGCCCTGAGCTCCAGCGGTGACCTCCTCCGGCCGAGCAGGCTGCTAGGCGGGCCTCCAGGTTCAGGCGAGCCCCCGGCTTGGCTTGGGCCTACAGGCCCAGCCGAGCCGGGGACTCGCCTAAGCCTAGAGGCCCGCCGAGCAGCCAGCGACAGCCGGAGGAGGTCACCGCTGGAGCTCAGGGCCTAAATTCCAAAACATACTCCACCAAATCGGCCCTGAGCTCCAGCGGTGACCTCCTCCGGCCGAGCAGGCTGCTAGGCGGGCCTCCAGGCTCAGGCGAGCCCCCGGCTTGGTTTGGGCCTACAGGCCCAGCCGAGCCGGGGACTCGCCTAAGCCTAGAGGCCCGCCGAGCAGCCAGCGACAGCCGGAGGAGGTCACCGCTGGAGCTCAGGGCCTAAATTCCCAAAACATACTCCACCAAATCGGCCCTGAGCTCCAGCGGTGACCTCCTCCGGCCGAGCAGGCTGCTAGGCGGGCCTCCAGGTTCAGGCGAGCCCCCGGCTTGGCTTGGGCCTACAGGCCCAGCCGAGCCGGGGACTCGCCTAAGCCTAGAGGCCGGCCGAGCAGCCAGCGACAGCCGGAGGAGGTCACTGCTGGAGCTCAGGGCCTAAATTCCCAAAACATACTCCACCAAATCGGCCCTGAGCTCCAGCGGTGACCTCCTCCGGCCGAGCAGGCTGCTAGGCGGGCCTCCAGGTTCAGGCGAGCCCCCGGCTTGGCTTGGGCCTACAGGCCCAGCCGAGCCGGGGACTCGCCTAAGCCTAGAGGCCGCCGAGCAGCCAGCGACAGCCGGAGGAGGTCACCGCTGGAGCTCAGGGCCTAAATTCCCAAAACATACTCCACCAAATCGGCCCTGAGCTCCAGCGGTGACCTCCTCCGGCCGAGCAGGCTGCTAGGCGGGCCACCAGGTTCAGGCGAGCCCCCGGCTTGGCTTGGCCTACAGGCCCAGCCGAGCCGGGGACTCGCCTAAGCGTAGAGGCCGGCCGAGCAGCCTGCTCGGCCGGAGGAGGTCACCGCTGGAGCTCAGGGCCGATGTTGCCTAACACATACTCACCGACATCGGCCCTTAGCTCCTCCAGCGATGGCGGTCCCGCTTGCAGCATCCTCTCTCTCTCCGTTGTTCGCCGGAATGACGTCACGAAAGCCTTTGACCCCGGGGGTCAAAGGCTTTCGTGACGTCATCCTGGCGAGCAACGGAGAGAGAGAGGACGCTGGAAGCGGGACCGCCATCGCTGGAGGAGCTAAGGCCGATGTAGGTGAGTATGTGTGGAACCGGTGGAGGACTCGAGGCCGATGTAGGTGAGTATGTGCTCTACACGCACACACACCCTGCTTGCTCGGCCGGTATCCAAGCTTAGGCGAGCCCCCGGCTTGGCTTGGGCCTAGAGGCCCTGCCGAGCCGGGGGCTCGCCTAAGCTTGGATACCGGCCGAGTAAGCAGGGTGGGTGTGGAGAGCACATACTCACCTACATTAGCCCTGAGCTCCAGCGGTGACTGTCCTCCGGCTGTCGCAGGCTGCTCGGCCGGCCTCCAGGCTCAGGCGAGCCCCCGGCTTGGCTTGGGCCTACAGGCCCAGCCGAGCCGGGGGCTCGCCTAAGCCTGGAGGCCGGCCGAGCAGCCTGCGACAGCCACCGCTGAGGCTCCGGGCCAATGTAGGGGGATGTTGCCTACACATACTCACCTACATCGGCCCTTAGCTCCTCCAGCGATGGCGGTCCCGCTTCCAGCGTCTTCTCTCTCTCTCCGTTGGTCGCCGGTATGACATCACGAAAGCCTTTGACCCCGGGGGTCAAAGGCTTTCGTGACGTCATCCCGGCGACCAACGGAGAGAGAGAGAGAGAGAACGCTGGAAGCGGGACCGCCATCGCTGGAGGGCCGATGTAGGTGAGTATATCCACGAGCTGGGGGGCCAATATCCACGTGCTGGGGCAGTATCCACGAGCTGGGGCAGTATCCACGTGCTGGGGCAGTATCCACGTGCTGGGGCAGTATCCACGTGCTGGGGCAGTATCCACGTGCTGGGGCAGTATCCACGTGCTGTGGCAAATCCACGAGCTGGCGGCAGTATCCACGTGCTGGGGCAGTATCCACGAGCTGGGGCAATATCCACGTGCTGGGGCAATATCCACGTGCTGGGGCAATATCCACGAGCTGGGGCAATATCCACGTGCTGGGGCAGTATCCACGTGCTGGGGCAATATCCACGTGCTGGGGCAATATCCACGTGCTGGGGCAGTATCCACGTGCTGGGGCAATATCCACAAGCTGGGGCAGTATCCACGTGCTGGGGCAATATCCACATGCTGGGGCAGTATCCACGAGCTGGGGCAATATCCACGTGCTGGGGCAGTATCCACGTGCTGGGGCAATATCCACAAGCTGGGGCAGTATCCACGTGCTGGGGCAGTATCCACGTGCTGGGGCAATATCCACGTGCTGGGGCAGTATCCACGTGCTGGGGCAGTATCCACGTGCTGGGGCAGTATCCATCCACGTGCTGGGCAGTATCCACGTGCTGTGGCAATATCCACGAGCTGCGGCAGTATCCACGTGCTGGGGCAGTATCCACGAGCTGGGGCAATATCCACGTGCTGGGGCAATATCCACGAGCTGCGGCAGTATCCACGTGCTGGGCAGTATCCACGAGCTGGGGCAATATCCACGTGCTGGGGCAATATCCACGAGCTGGGGCAATATCCACGTGCTGGGGCAGTATCCACGTGCTGGGGCAATATCCACAAGCTGGGGCAGTATCCACGTGCTGGGGCAATATCCACATGCTGGGGCAGTATCCACGAGCTGGGGCAATATCCACGTGCTGGGGCAGTATCCACGTGCTGGGGCAATATCCACGTGCTGGGGCAGTATCCACGAGCTGGGGCAATATCCACGTGCTGGGGCAGTATCCACGAGCTGGGGCAGTATCCACGTGCTGGGGCAATATCCACAAGCTGGGGCAGTATCCACGTGCTGGGGCAGTATCCACGTGCTGGGGCAAATCCACATGCTGGGGCAGTATCCACGTGCTGGGGCAGTATCCATCCACGTGCTGGGGCAATATCCACGTGCTGGGGCAGTATCCACGTGCTGTGGCAATATCCACGAGCTGCGGCAGTATCCACGTGCTGGGGCAGTATCCACGAGCTGGGGCAATATCCACGTGCTGGGGCAATATCCACGAGCTGGGGCAATATCCACGTGCTGGGGCAGTATCCACGTGCTGGGGCAGTATCCACGTGCTGGGGCAATATCCACGAGCTGGGGCAATATCCACGTGCTGGGGCAGTATCCACGTGCTGGGGCAGTATCCATCCACGTGCTGGGGCAATATCCACGTGCTGGGGCAGTATCCACGTGCTGGGGCAGTATCCACGAGCTGGGGCAGTATCCACGTGCTGGGGCAGTATCCACGTGCTGGGGCAATATCCACATGCTGGGGCAGTATCCACGAGCTGGGGCATATCCACGTGCTGGGGCAGTATCCACGTGCTGGGGCAGTTATCCACGTGCTGGGGCAGTAATCCTCCATCCACGTGCTGGGGCAATATCCACGTGCTGGGCAGTATCCACGTGCTGGTGGCAATATCCACGTGCTGGGGCAGTATCCACGTGCTGGGGCAGTATCCACGTGCTGGGGCAATATCCACGTGCTGGGGCAATATCCACGAGCTGGGGCAATATCCACGTGCTGTGGGCAAGTATCCACGTGCTGGGGCAATATCCACGTGCTGGGGCAATATCCACGTGCTGGGGCAGCAATATCCACGTGCTGGGGCAGTATCCACGTGCTGGGGCAATATCCACGTGCTGGGGCAATATCCACGAGCTGGGGCAATATCCACGTGCTGGGGCAGTATCCACGTGCTGGGGCAGTATCCACGTGCTGGGGCAGTATCCATCCACGTGCTGGGGCAGTATCCACGTGCTGGGGCAGTATCCACGAGCTGGGGCAGTATCCACGTGCTGGGGCAGTATCCACATGCTGGGGCAGTATCCACGAGCTGGGGCAGTATCCACGTGTTGGGGCATATATCCATGAGCAGGGGCAGTATAAACGCAAAACAGAATAAACGCCACAGAGCCGAGCACAATAAAAACGCCACAGAGCCGAGCACAGTACCATAGACGGCACAGAGCTGAGCACAGTACCATAGACGGCACAGAGCCGAGCACAGTACCATAGACGGCACAGAGCCGAGCACAACAGAATAAACGGCACAGAGCACAGAACCAAGCACAATGCACCACACTTATCAATAGACTGCCCTCTGGGCAGGCTTTACACCTAGTAAATGAATAAAAACACAAGAACAAAACATCCAACGCATTTCACCTCAGCTGGACTAAATCAGAGATGAAGTGTTCACTATGAAATGTCCTCCTTAAATAGATTAAGGTAAAAAATAATTGTCCCATCCGGGTTCTATTGTGTCAAAGCCTGAAACGCAACCAACCATCCGCCATGACTGGAATGCAGAGTAAAGGATTAATGAATGGCCTGATCGCAGTGCTGTGTCTCCCTCCCTGTCCCTCACAGCTCAGTGTCCACCATTCCCCAGCACCACGTGACCAACACTGCAGCCAGTCACATGAGCTGTGATGTCATCAGAGCGTGTCCCTCCCCCTGTGTTGCTGCAGGAAATGGTGTGTGAGAAGCTGAGGATGTGCCGGGAATGTCCGGCCCTGGCCCCTTACTACGGGCTCCATGAGGCTGCTCGCACCCCCATGTGCCTTGAGAGGACAGACACATGAGTAGCACAGACAGGGCTGGTGGCCTGGGAGAGGAGGCTCAGGTATGTGCGGGCGCCATGTCCCACATGCTGGTTATTGCATGGAAAGGTATTTGGTGTCATTGTGGGACAGTCACGGCGCAGCCCACATAGCTGCGTAGCTCCATTACAGCACTTACAATACTGACCAATAGAGGGCGCTAATACACCTTTTTCTTTAAAGTAAAGTTCGTACTCTTAGAACAGTAAAATTAGGGTGACCTCACCTGAGTCACCGCAGTAACTATATTTACTACTGATATATAGAGTGGCAATTTCACCATCATGATATATATATATACAGTTGTGTTCAAAATTATTCAACCCCCACTGAAATTGAGTGTTTTGGCCAGTTTGACATTGATTTTGATCATTCAGTCATCTTGCTTACAATTAAATCAAAGAGGCACGTGTAGGTCAGACAAATATAACATAACATTTATAATGAAATAACCACAAATGTCTTTTCTGTGCTCACATCATTATCAGTTTTATTCAACCCCCAAGTGACATTCAATCTTAGTACTTAGTACAACATCCTTTTACAGTTATAACAGCTTTTAAACGTGAAGCATAGCTTGACACAAGTGTCTTGCAGCGATCTACGGGTATCTTCGCCCATTCGTCATGGGCAAAAGCCTCCAGTTCAGTCACATTCTTAGGCTTGCGCACTGCAACTGCTTTCTTTAAGTCCCACCAGAGGTTCTCAATCGGATTTAAGTCAGGTGACTGCGATGGCCACTCCAAAATGTTCCAGCCTTTAATCTGCAACCATGCTCTAGTGGACTTGGAGGTATGCTTGGGATCATTGTCCTGTTGAAAGGTCCAACGTCTCCCAAGCCTCAGGTTTGTGACGGACTGCATCACATTGTCATCCAATATCTCCTGGTACTGAAGAGAATTCATGGTACCTTGCACACGCTGAAGCTTCCCTGTACCTGCAGAAGCAAAACAGCCCCAAAGCACGATTGACCCCCCGCCATGCTTCACAGTAGGCAAGGTGTTCTTTTCTTCATAGGCCTTGTTCTTCCTCCTCCAAACAAAGCGTTGATCCATGGGCCCAAACAGTTCTAATTTTGTTTCATCAGTCCACAGAACACTATCCCAAAACTTCTGTGGTTTGTCCACATGACTTTTGGCATACTGCAGTCGACTCTTCTTATTCTTTGGAGACAGCAAGGGGGTGTGCCTGGGAGTTCTGGCATGGAGGCCTTCATTACGCAGTGTGCGCCATATTGTCTGAGCTGAAACTTCAGTACCCACATCTGACAAATCTTTTCTCAGTTCCTCAGCAGTCACACGGGGACTTTTCTCCACTCTACACTTCAGGTAGTGCACAGCAGTCGAAGTCAGCATCTTCTTTCTGCCACGACCAGGTAGCGTTTCAACAGTGCCCTTTGCCTTGAATTTGCGAATGATGCTTCCTATGGTCTCTCTTGGTATGTTTAACATCTTTGCAATCTTCTTATAGCCATTGCCCTTCCTGTGAAGAGTAATCACCTCTTCTCTTGTCTTCCTGGACCATTCTCTTGACTTCACCATGTTTGTAACCACACCAGTAAATGTCTAGAAGGAGCTGAGTATCACAGTCATTTTAAAGCTGCCTAATTGGTGCTTATTATCCTTTATTGCTGCTCAGTGACATCCACAGGTGTTTTCAATACCTGATTGAAAACACTTGAATGAACCTCTGTTCTTCAGAGTGGTAGTCTTTAAGGGGTTGAATAATTGTGTCAATGAAGAATTCACAAAAGAAACATTTACTACTGTATTACAAAACCAATTGATGTCATTTTAGTTGCATATGGTTCTTTAAAAAGTCCTTGTAGGATTTCATTCTGAATACAATTACAAATGTCACTAAATTCCCTAAAACCTTTACAGCATTGGGGGTTGAATAATTTTGAACACAACTGTATATACTGACTCAGTATATAGCATGATGGTAAAATTGCCACTCTATATCAGTAGTGTGAGCATATCTCTATTTTTTACAAATACATTACCTACAGGCGTCATGCATCCGGTTCCCACTTCCAGCTGCGCAGTTTGTCTCTCTCTTCTGCGCACAATGGACAAGTAGTCAGTCACATGACGGACACTTGTCTCATCTCTCTGACACTGCCTGACTCAGAGTCAGACAGTGTCAGTAGTTGAGGCCACACACCCCCAGCAGCACACACACATGCTGAGCTCTGCCTGCCTGCCGCCCCCACGACTGACAAGGACAAAACTTTGCGTAGGTCCTCCTCCTCCTCATCTGTCTCTACCCCCACTGTATGTCCTGCCATGTCATTGCCTACAACCTCCACTGACAGGGATGATGCTACCTTAATGGATGTACCAGCTCCTTCACAACGTGACAGCTTCCCATCAGCTGAAGATTTACGCAGTCAGATTACTTTGCCCGAGCTGCTGTAGCGTAAGAAAAAATTATATGGTTTCCAACCATCCACAAGCACAGCGTCTAAATGCCAGCTTAGCAAAATTACTCGCTTTGCAGCTGCTGCCTTTCCAGCTGGTGGACTCTGCTCCCTTCCGTGAATTTGCTGAATGTGCTGTAGCACAGTGGCAGGTTCCAAAACGCCATTACTTTTCATGCAAGGCCATTCCAGCACTATACCAGCACGTGGAAGACAATGTTATCGAGTCATTGGGAAAGGCAGTCAGCAGCAAGGTGCATGTGACTTTAGACACGTGGTCCAGCAAGCATGGACAGGGTCATTACATTTCCTTCACGGTACACTGGATAACTCTGATTGCAGCTGGGAGGGATCCAAGATGGGGCTCTGTGCTGGAGCTTGTTCATCCACCACGCCTCCAGAAAGCTGCTTGTATGAGGTCTGTATGCTCTACCACCACCACCACCTCTCCCTCTTCCTCCTCCTCCTTCTGTGTCTCTGGTGAAGTGGCAGTTAAACCGACGCCTGACAGGGTCTACGCAATGGCTCAAGCAAAAATAAGCCATACTGTGCTTGAGCTGGTTTGTTTAGGGGACAGGAGCCACACCGGGCCAGAAATTCTGTCAGCTCTGCAGGGCCAGGTGCAGAGATGGTTGACACCACGCCAGCTTCAGCTGGGAATGATCGTCTGTGATAATGGCAGCAACCTTCTCTCCACCCTACGCAAGGGTAAATTGACACATGTACCATGCCTAGCACACGTCCTAAATCTAGTGGTACAGCATTTCCTAACCAAGTACCCAGGGCTGCCAGAGCTTCTCAGCCAGGCCAGAAAAGTCTGCAGCCACTTCAGACGGTCATTCCCAGCAAGCGTTTGCCTGGCAGAAATTCAAAGAGAATTCCACCTTCCCACAAACCGTCTGATCTGTGACATGCCCACCAGGTGGAACTCAACATTAGCAATGCTGCAGCATCTGCACAAGCAGCAGAGGGCCATCAACGAGTACCTGTGTGAGTATGGCACAAGGACAGGTTCAGGTCAACTTGTTTTTTTCCCCCCCGCAGTGGCTGATGATCAAGGATGCATGCACTGTACTGTCACCATTTGAGGAGGCAACGAGGATGGTGAGCAGGGACAGTGCATGCATCAGTGACACAATTCCTTTAGTGTTCCGGCTGGAGCACACTCTGTGGGGAATTATAGATGTGGCTCTAGAGGCAGAGCAGCGGGCGGAAGAGGAGGCCTTCCCTAGCTCTGAAGGCCCCAGTCTTTCCGCAGACAGCATTCCAGCGGGTCCTACTCAGATCAGACAGGAGGAGGAATATTTAAGTAGTAGGGGCATTGAAGGTGGGGATTCCTCAAGGGAGGGTTTCGTATGACCAGAAACACAAGGGCTAGTGCGTGGCTGGGAGGAGGAAGTGCACGATGGGGTCATCTTCAATGACCAGGAAGACTCGGAAGCTAATGCCACCTCCAACCTACGCTGCATGGGCTCCCTTATAATGCAAAGCCTGCTAAAGGACGCCAGGATTCGTGCTATCAAGGAGAGGGATAATTACTGGTTGGCAACCCTTCTTGATCCATGATACAAGGGTAAAGTTGCAGAGCTCATCCTGCCCGCACAGAGGGAGCACATGATGAAAAAACTTGAGGACGCTCTAAAGCGACACTTGTGTAACACCTTTCCAGGCACTGGTAGGTTACCAAGTGAAGACACACGTGCTTCTGAGGCTGCGGATGATCAGAGGAATAGTGGTGAAGGCCAGGGCCGCTTGACTGATGCATTTTTAAATTTTTTTAGTCCACGACGCCCAGGGACGTCAAATGTAGGCACCCATTGCCAGCGTCTTCATCATATGGTGCAGGACTACCTAGGGGCAAGGGCAGACCTGGATACCTTTCCAGCAGATGATCCACTGGCTTACTGGGTGTTGAGATTGGATCACTGGCAAGAACTTAGCCAATATGCTATGCAGCTACTAGGTTGCCCTTCATCTAGCGTGCTTTATGAAAGGACGTTCAGTGCCGCTGGAGGTTTTGTCACAGACAAAAGAGTGCGTCTGTCCACCGACTCTGTAGACCGGCTGACATTTATAAAAATGAATCAGTCCTGGATCAGCAGTTCTCAATCCCCTGATGCTGACATAACGGAATAGATCGGGGATGTCTTCTGCATTCACAAAAACTCCAGCACTGAACTCTTCCACAATACCACAAAAGGGTTACGGTGTGAATGCACTTGCTGCCATGAAAGGCACAATATTTGGCTGCACTGACGCCTGTGCCAGATTTATATCATTTTAATTTTTTGAACCGTAGGGTCCAACCCTGCACTCTTCCACAATACCACAAAAGGGTTACGGTGTGAAGGCACTTGCTGCCATGAAAGGCAAAATATCTGGGTGCACTGACGCCTTTACAAATGCATATCTTTTTAATATAGGACCGCAAGGTCCACCCCTGCATTCTTCCACAATACTACAGAGGGGTTACTGTATGATAGTACTTGCTGGCCTGGCACCAAAAGCACAATATCTGGGTGCACTGACGCCAATTACCAGATTCATATCTTTTTAATATAGGACCACATGGTCCACCCCTGCATTCTTCCACAATACCACAGAGGGGTTACTGTATGAATGCACTTGCTGGCCTGGCACCAAAAGCACAATATCTGGGTGCACTGACGCCCATTACCAGGTTCATATCTTTTTAATATAGTACCGCAAGGTCCACCCCTGCATTCTTCCACAATACCACAGAGGGGTTACTGTATGAATGCACTTGCTGGCCTGGCACCAAAAGCACAATATCTGGGTGCACTGATGCCTATACCAGATGCATATCTTTTTAATATAGGACCGCAAGGTCCACCCCTGCATTCTCCCACAATACTACAGAGGGGTTACTGTATGATAGTACTTGCAGGCCTGGCACCAAAAGCACAATATTTGGGTGCACTGCCACTGACGCCTGTATCAGATTCATATCCTCAGAGGGGTTACGGTGTGACGGCACTGTTGCCGACACTAAAGGCCCAATTTTAAAGCACCTATTGTTACTTTCATCCAAAGCCTGAATAAGTTTCACAATAATTTAGCCAAAAATCACTAAACTTTTTCTACGTGTCCGAAAATATCTCCTCTCTTCATACAGACTGCCGCCCCAAGCAGTTGTTTATGGATAGATTAAAGGAAAAGCATTTACCGTCTTTTGAAACGTATTTTTTTGTTTTAAAGTGCTTCTATACATCCTAGAAATCCGCCACTTCATGGGCAGGTTATGGGGACCTCCTAGGCACGATATTTGAAGGAATTTTTCGTTTTTATTTTTAACCCTTATTTCATGGAAAACTCACTATCCCTTTAAAAACGTGTTTTTTTTACTTTTTGTCCTTGTTTCCTGTCCCCCAGGGCAATACCCGGACCCCCAAACACCTTTTATGGCAAATATCTAGCATATATGCCCTCTTGGAGGGCACTCTAAAAACCAAATTTTCAGCCCCTTTGACTTGTATTGAGTTCAAGTTCGAGTTCGAATTCGAACATTTGGAAAGTTCGTGTTCGAATACGAACCGAACTCGGGGGTATTCGGCTCATCCCTGCCTGCGATACATCCTGATCCTGTGTCACGCTCTGATCCTGCGATATATCCTGATCCTGTGTTATGCTCTGATCCTGTGTCACACTCTGATCCTGTGTCACGCTCTGATCCTGTGTCACGTTCTGATGCTGTGTCACGCTCTGACTGTGTCACACTCTGATCTTGTGTTGTGCCCTGATCCTGGGTCATGCTCTGATCCTGTGTCCCAACCTGATCCTGTGTCACGCTCTGATCCTGTGTCACGCTCTGATCCTGCGATATATCCTGATCCTGTGTTATGCTCTGATCCTGTGTCACGCTCTGATCCTGTGTCACGCCCTGATCCTGCATCACGTTTTGATCCTGTGTCACGCTCTGACGTGTCACGCTCTGATCCTGTGTCACGCTCTGATCCTGTGTCATGCTCTGATCCTGTGTCACGCTCTGTGATACATCCTGATCCTGTGTCACGCTCTGATCCTGTGTCACACCCGGATCCTGTGTCACGCCCTGATCCTGTGTCACGCCCTGATCCTGTGTCACGCTCTGATCCTGCGATATATACTGATCCTGTGTCACACTCTGATCCTGCGATGCATCCCGATCCTGTGTAGGGATGAGCCGAACCCGAGTTCGGTTCGCATTCGAACTCGAACTTTTCAGAAGTTCGAATTCGAACTCAAACTCGAACTCAATACAAGTCAATGGGAGTCAAAATTCGGTTTTTAGAGTGCCCTCCAAGAGGGCATATATGCTAGATATTTGCCATAAAAGGTGTATGGGGGTCCGGGTAGTGCCCTGGGGGACAGGAAACAAGGACAAAAAGTAAAAAGAAAAAATGTTTTTAAAGGGACAGTGAGTTTTCCATGAAATAAGGGTTAAAAATAAAAACGATCCTGGCAGCATCAGAAATCCCGGTTCTATCGCTTTGGTAACAAGCATGGTCGCCTCCTGGCCAACCTGGTTCACTCCCAGACTCAGACCAGACCCTTTATCTCCCAAATTAAGACCACGGATGGTACCTTACTTACTGACCCAGTAGCTATTGCTGGATATTTCCGACAACATTTTGCTGATTTCTACAAGGCAGGCCCTGACGATTGTCCGACGCAACTGAGTATTTTTCATAAAGCGCAAATCCCAAAAATATCCCCAACGGAAAGGGATGCCCTTTCAGTGCCGATTTCGCACACCGAAGTCCAAAAAGCGATAACTTTGCTCAAAAATGGGAAAACCCCAGGACCAGATGGATTTGGGGCAGAATATTACAAGCTCCTTTCGGGCTCGGTGGTCCCACACTTGGTCTCACTTTATAATAACATTCTACAAGGGGAGGAACCTCCTCCGACTTTTAACGAGGCCAGGGTGGTGGTTATCCCCAAGCCTGGAAGGGATCCTACCTTGGTCACTTCCTACCGGCCTATTGCACTGTTAAACACTGACCTGAAACTTCTATCCACCATCATGGCCGGCCGCCTACAGAGACCGATGGCTCGTCTGGTGGGCCCCCAACAAACGGGTTTCCTTGCTGGCCGACACTCTACCACAAACATACGTAAGGCTATAGCGGCCATATGGTCCTCCTCCCTTACACCACAAGCCTCGACTCTTCTATTGAGTTGCGACGCCGATAAAGCGTTCGACAGGATATCCTGGGCCTATTTAGAGAGATTCATTAAGTTCCACCACTTCGGAAAGGTATTCCTGTCCCTATTTCGCGCACTTTACCGCAACCCTTCCACAGTAATCACAGCGAATTGACTTAATTCTGCCCCCTTCGTACTAGAGAGAGGAACCAGACAGGGGTGTCCCTTATCACCATTACTGTTTAATCTTGCCCTGGAACCCCTCCTTCGCATTATAGAGATGTGCCAGACAATTACAGGTATTCGTTTGTCCTCCTCGGTGACTCTAAAAGTGGTGGCTTTTGCAGACGATCTGTTATTGTTTCTCTTGAACCCAGCATCTGCTATTCCACCATTGTTGAATTTATTTGATTAATTTCACACAGCCTCCGGTTTCCAAATGAATTACGTTAAGTCGGTCGCTCTGCCCCTGGGATCAAAGCCACAAGGTGATTGGCTCAGACAGTTCCCCTTCTCCTGGGCCTCTACACCTTTCATTAAATAACTAGGAATCATCCTGCCGGCGGACCTTTCTCAATTGTACAGCCTCAATATTGACCCCCATTTCAGCCAAACTAAGTTACTCCTGGAAGCATGGAGCGCTCTCCCTTTGTCCTATCTGGGAAGGGCCGCACTGATTAAAATGACTTTATTCCCCAAACTGCTCTATCCCTTACAGGTTTTGCCTCTACTATTGAAGCCCACAGACCTCCGAATATTGAATAGACTATATGCGGCATTCATTCGGCAAGGTAAACGAGGACGTATCCCACTTTCTGCGCTCCAACAGTCGTTAGCTAGGGGAGGTATTCATTTTCCAAATATAGTTGACTACAATTTTATCGGCCCTATACCGTTATGCTGTTGACTGGCTGAATGGTACTTCACACTTCGTGCCCTTGCAGGTTGAGCAGGCGTTGCTTCCCTCCTCTTCCTTAGCGGCGTTCCTCCATCAAAGCTCACCCATTGTCCCCCCTAGTCTACGTTCGAACCCACTATTATCCTCCACGAAATGGGCCTGGATCAAGATTCGCAGGCACCTTCAGCTCGCCTGGAGAACGACTCTGTGGTCACCTATTCTGCACAACCCTCATTTTCAAAATGCCTCCCCTGCTCCGATCTTTCATACTCTGGCCCACCGCAGTTTCACTCAGCTGCACCACTACATCGATGGAGTGTCAGGCTTGCCGTTTTTATATACGACCCTGAAAGACTGAGTTACACCCTTAGACATACACCCGGTGTATTACTTGCAATTAAAGCAATTTCTCCTTACCAAATTGAACACATTGTCTCCTAATGACCTAGCCAATTCACTTGACATGCTCCTGTTTGCCCGCCCTCTGTCCCCTCCCTCTACCTCTACTATAAACGCACTTTTACAATCTTCGCTACCCACCATACTCCCCTGGGCAGCCATAACTAGATGGACCACAATCTTTCCCGAGCTTTCCATGCAGAATTTGATTGAGGCCACCTTATTATCCAGGCGCTCCCTTCCCTCTGCTAACTACTGGGACATGTTTTATAGAATACTCCATCGAGCGTATATGGCGCCAGACAGAATGGCCCGCGCGGGATTGTCATCAACCGCAAATTGTTTGAAATGTCAAGGTGCTAATACTGAATTACGGCATTTCTTATGGTCATGTCACTTCATTAACCTATTTTGGGACACAATACGACGATTTGGTTCACAGGTTCTTCGTCTAGAAATTCCTTTTACCCCGGAATGGGCCATCTTTAATCGTCCGACCCGCCCCACCCCAGACCCTTTGATAAATGCCATTGATTTTGGCTCACCCTGTTGGCCGCAATGGGCAAGAAAGCGATCTTGTTCGCAATGGATCTCAGCTGCCCCTCCTTCCTTTCGCATGGTTTATGACAGAATCTACGCCATATTTTTGGCGGACTGGATTGAGGCTGCGACGCAGCAAGACAAGAAGACTCAGTCCTTCTTCACCAATTGGACCCCCCTTATTCGCACCCTGCCATGCGAAACTAAGGACTCTTTACGTCATACCTTTTTCTGCACCCCTTGGTACTCACTACAGATGCTGCGAGGTACCCCACCCATCCCTCAAGACCCCCTGACCACTCCTTATCCCATTTTCTAGCTTCCTCCCCCTCAGACCCTGTAGATGCCCGCACTTAACCGACCCACTTACTCTCGGGAATAGTCTTCCTTGGTTCTAAGAGGATTTGTATTATAATAACTTCTTCAACCGCTGGATGCCACATTTTTGTACTAGTTGAATATCTAATAATGATGTATATTAAGATGTCTCTCTGTATGTTTATCCAAGATGAATAAAAATATGTTTAAAAAAAAAATTGAAAAATTCCTTCAAATATCGTGCCTAGGAAGTCCCCATAACCTGCCCGTGAAGTGGCGGATTTCTAGGATGTATAGAAACATTTAAAACAATGTCCGGGTCCAGGTAGTGCCCCAGGGGACAGGAAACAAGGACAAAAAGTTTAAAAAAAAGATGTTTTTAACCCCTTCACTGCTGATGACGTGTGGGCTCAGTTACTCCCGCTGTATGCTGAGGAGGACATGTCCCACACGTCATCAGCTTTGCGGGACCCCCGGCGGAGATACTCACCTCTCTGTCTGGGGTCCCGTGGCGTTCTGACTTCAGCGTCCTCAGATGCTGAAGTCAAGCTCCTCCCGACGTAAATGATGTCATCTCGCCATGCGCGATGACGTCATTTCCAGGCGACCCCCTGGCAATGCCAGGAGATCGCCTGGAAGGGAGGGGGGATCCGTTCAGATCCCTCTCCCTCCCGATCGGGAGGTCCCACAAAAAAAAACAGGCACCGCTTAAAAGGAGAGAGTCTCCCCTTTTAAGCGGTGCCTGGCTTTAACCCCATACGCACCGGGTCACACTTCGGCGCCTTGCGGCACCGAAGTGCGGCCTAGCTCCGGTGGGGGGTGCCATCTTGGATGGCGGCTCCACCCCTGGGTCCCCCCTCACTGCCTGACGTCCTCACGCATAGCGTGATGACGTCAGATAGCCGGGGAACCAATAGCTGCCCGGAATCCCCTGGTGGAGATAGGGGGTTCATTTGAGGGTTCACAGAGATGCTGTGAGGTTGTGTATAGAGATGCTGATGGGGTTGTGTATAGAGATGCTGTGAGGTTGTGTATAGAGATGCTGTGAGGTTGTGTATAGAGATGCTGTGAGGCTGTGTATAGAGATGCTGTGAGGCTGTGTATAGAGATGCTGTGAGGTTGTGTATAGAGATGCTGTGAGGCTGTGTATAGAGATGCTGTGAGGCTGTGTATAGAGATGCTGTGAGGTTGTGTATAGAGATGCTGTGAGGCTGTGTATAGACATGCTGAAGGAGTTGTGTATAGAGATGCTGATGGGGTTGTGTATAGAGAGGCTGTGTATAGAGATGCTGTGAAGCTGTGTATAGAGATGCTGTGTATAGAGATGCTGTGAGGTTGTGTATAGAGATGCTGTGAGGTTGTGTATAGAGATGCTGTGAGGTTGTGTATAGAGATGCTGTGAGGCTGTGTATAGAGATGCTGTGAGGCTGTGTATAGAGATGCTGTGAGGCTGTGTATAGAGATGCTGTGAGGTTGTGTATAGAGATGCTGTGAGGCTGTGTATAGACATGCTGAAGGGGTTGTGTATAGAGATGCTGATGGGGTTGTGTATAGAGATGCTGATGGGGTTGTGTATAGAGATGCTGTGTATAGAGATGCTGATGGGGCTGTGTATAGAGATGCTGTGAGGCTGTGTATAGAGATGCTGATGGGGTTGTGTATAGAGATGCTGTGTGGCTGTGTATAGAGATGCTGATGGGGTTGTGTATAGAGATGCTGTGTATAGAGATGCTGTGAGGTTGCGTATAGAGATGCTGTGTATAGAGATGCTGATGGGGTTGTGTATAGAGATAATGTGTATAGAGATGCTGTGTGGCTGTGTATAGAGATGCTGTGTATAGAGATGCTGATGGGGCTGTGTATAGAGATGCTGATGGGGTTGCGTATAGAGATGTTGTGTATAGAGATGCTGATGGGGCTGTGTATAGAGATGCTGTGAGGTTGTGTATAGAGATGCTGATGGGGCTGTGTATAGAGATGCTGTGTATAGAGATGCTGATGGGGCTGTGTATAGAGATGCTGTGTATAGAGATGCTGATGGGGCTGTGTATAGAGTTGCTGTGAGGCTGTGTATAGAGATGCTGTGTATAGAGATGCTGTGAGGTTATGTATAAAGATGCCTTGCGGCGCCGCAGTGCGGCCCAGCTTCGGTGGGGGCCGCTATCTTGGATGGCGGCTCCACCCCCGGGTGCCCCCTCACTGCCTGACGTCCTCACGCATAGCGTGATGACGTCAGATAGCCGGGGAACCCCTAGCTGCCCGGAATCCCCTGTTGGAGATAGAGGGTTCATTTGAACCCTGATATCTCCAGGCAGCTAGGCGGTCATGGAGGGTGTCAATCGAAAGGCCTGAGCATGGCCTTTCGAATGATACCCAACATGACCAGGTATAAAGTAAAAAAAAATAAAAACCTGTATTTTTTTTTGTGTGTTATGTTTATTAATGCAGCAATATTGTTCACATTTCAATTATAATGCAAACAATGATGCTGCACTAATGATTTTTTTTCTATGGGGTGCGTTTGCTATAAATCACGTAATTCCCCCCACAAAATGTAACAAGTCCCCATTTCTAATTTTTGTACAAGCGCACCCCATAGAAAACATAACCGCAAACGCTCATGTGCTAAAATGAAACACTTTACACACTGCAGATGATTAAAAATTCAATTTTTATTGCATTTTTGTTGTCATAATATACAGGCAGGACATGACGTATACATATAAAAATGATATATTATGAATCTGCGGACTCTGTGGAAAGAACAATATCTAATATGTCTGGGTCATTTAATAAAACGTGGCTTCAAATCGCGTTTAAACATGATGAGCAAAAGCGGTAAAAATGAGCTGAGCACAAAGCAGTGAAATGCAGCATATTAGAGGAAGATTTAGTAGAGAAATTAACACTTCTCAGAAGCAGACACCACACCCTCAGTATAGTCTACATACATACAATGTATCAAATTCATTAGACCAGACTAAAAACACCTGTTGTTTACGCCGTTTGATAACACAGGTCATTTAGAGGTGAGAATCTTTGCATGTACACATTAGTTTTTAATTCAATATCTACTAAACCGTTGCTTATAATATTCTGCAGTAAAGAGTCTCTTTATTTCTAGATTTTTTAGTATTTTTTATACTTTTTTCAAATTTATTTTTTTGCGAACTCGAACCGAACACGCCAAAAAGTTCGAAGTTCGCGAACTTGCGAACGGCCAAAGTTCGAATCGAACTCCGAACTGATCGAACCGAACAGCTCATCCCTAATCCGGTGTCACACACTGATCCTGCAATACATCCTGATCCTGTGTCATGCTCTGATCCTGCGATATATCCTGATCCTGTGTCATGCTCTGATCCTGTGTCACGCTCTGATCCTGTGTCACGCTCTGATCCTGTGTCACGCTCTCATCCTGTGTCACGCCCTGATCCTGTGTCATGTTCTGATCCTGTGTCATGCTCTGATCCTGTGTCACGCTCTGTGATACATCCTGATCCTGTGTCAAGCTCTGATCCTGTGTCACACTCTGTGATACATCCTGATCCAGTGTCACTCTCTGATCCTGTGTCACGCGCTGATCCTGTGTCACGCTCTGCGATACATCCTGATCCTGTGTCATGCTCTGATCCTGTGTCACGCTCTGTGATACATCCTGATCCTGTGTCACGCTCTGATCCTGCGATACATCCTGATCCTTTGTCCCGTCCTGATCCTGTCATGCTCTGAACCTTGGTCACGCCTGGATCCTGTGTCACGCCCTGATCCTGTGTCACACCCTGATCCTGTGTCATGCTCTGATCCTGTGTCGCACCCTGATCCTGCGATACATCCTGATCCTGCGATACATCCTGATCCTGTGTCACGCTCTGATCCTGTGTCACGCTCTGATCCTGTGTCACGCTCTGATCCTGTGTCCGCTCTGATCCTGTGTCACGCCCGGATCCTGTGTCACGCCCTGATCCTGTGTCGCGCCCTGATCCTGTGTCGCACCCTGATCCTGCGATACATCCTGATCCTGCGATACATCCTGATCCTGTGTCCCACTCTGATCCTGTGTCACGCTCTGATCCTGTGTCAGGCCCTGATCCTGTGTCCCACTCTGATCCTGTGTCACGCTCTGATCCTGTGTCAGGCCCTGATCCTGTGTCACGCTCTGATGCTGTGTCACGCTCTGATGCTGTGTCCGCTCTGATCCTGTGTCACGCCCTGATCATGTGTCACTACCTGATCCTGTGTCACGCCCACCCTTATCCTGTGTTACGCCCTGATCCTGTTTCACATGTAAGGTATGTCAAAATCAGGTAACCCATTAAAATAAACCAGGTTCCCCATAAACATACACTAATAAATGTTACATTTCCAGTTTCAGCAATCAAAGAGTATAGCTCTGATAAAGTAAATTTATGGCATTTCTATTAAACCACCAGTAGATGGCAGCAGAGTGAAAAGCCTGAATGATGAGCACATTTTCATGTAATATGTTTCCTTAGCAGAGGGAAGCAAAAAAGCAGACCTTTTGTTCCTGGTAACATCAGTTACAATCCTGCCAGACTCAAACGTCATGCTTTATGTCGTTGCAGGTAAGAGGGAGCAGATCCAGGGTTATAAACAGGGCAAAAGTGATTTAATTCAAATCCCTGTGATTAGAAAAGGCTGTTGCCGCTGTTGGGTGATTAGATAAGACACTATACATAGGGCACCAGCATACAGGGAATGTGATTGCTATAGGATCTCATGTTATACTGTATTGATTATATTGCACCATTAGCCCACTATAATGTAGATTGAGTAATCACATATCTGTATATGTTTAATTGTTTATTACTTTATATAAGGACGTTATTCCTGCATAGGTGAAGGTTACTGTTATATATCTAAATGTCTATTAGTGTATAAGGAACATATTATCAGTTACACAGACTTAAAGGTCATGCTTTGTGTCATTGCAGAAAACTGTTAAATAAAAACACTTCTGGTTTCACCCAGCCTGCTCCCTTCGCACATTGGAATTATTGACCACACTTTCAGCATATGTGCAACACAGCCCTGATCCTGTGTCACGCTTTGATCCTGTGTCATGCTCTGATCCTGTGTCACGCTCTGCGATACATCCGCATCCTGTGTCACGCTCTGATCCTGTGTCACGCTCTGATCCTGTGTCATGCTCTGCGATACATCCTGATCCAGTGTCACGCTCTGATTCTGTGTCACACCCTGATCCTGTGTCACGCTCTGCGATACATCCTGATCTTGTGTCACGCACTGATCCTGTGTCGCGTTCTGATCCTGTGTCACGTTCTGATCCTGTGTCACGCTCTGCGATACGCCCTGATCCTGTGTCACGCCCTGATCCTGTGTCACGCTCTGATCCTGTGTCACACTCTGATCCTGTGTCACGCTCTGCGATACATCCTGATCCAGTGTCACGCTCTGATCCTGTGTCACGCTCTGCAATACATCCTGCTCCTGTGTCACGCCCTGATCCTGTGTCACGCCCTGATCCTGTGTCATGCTCTGATCCTGTGTCACGCTCTGATCCTGTGTCACGCTCTGCGATACATCCTGATCCTGTGTCACGCCCTGATCCTGTGTCACGCCCTGATCCTGTGTCACGCTCTGATCCTGTGTCATGCTCTGATCCTGTGTCACGCTCTGCGATACATCCTGATCCTGTGTCACGCTCTGATCCTGTGTCACGCTCTGCGATACATCCTGATTCAGTGTCACGCTCTGATCCTGTGTCACGCTCTGTGATACATCCTGATCCTGTGTCACGCTCTGATCCTATGTCACGCTTTGATCCTGTGTCATTCTCTGATCCTGTGTCACGCTCTGATCCTGTGTCACGCTCTGATCCTGTGTCACGCTTTGATCCTGTGTCACGATCTGATCCTGTGTCACGATCTGATCCTGTGTCACGATCTGCGATACATCCTGATCCTGTGTCATTCTCTGATCCTGTGTCACGCCCTGATCCTGCGTCACGCCCTGATCCTGCGTCACGCTCTGCGATACATCCTGATCCTGTGTCACTCTCTGATCCTGAGTGACGCTCTGATCATGTGTCACGCCCTGATCATGTGTCACCCTCTGAGATACATCTTGATCCAGTGTCACGCTCTGATCCAGTGTCATGCTCTGCGATACATCCTGATCCTGTGTCACGCTCTGATCCTGTGTCACGCTCTGCGATACATCCTGATCCTGTGTCACACTCTGATCCTGTGTCATGCTCTGATCCTGTGTCACGCTTTGCGATACGCTCTGATCCTGTGTCACGCTATGATCCTGTGTCACGCTCTGCGATACATCCTCATCCAGTGTCACGCTCTGATCGAGTGTCACGCTCTGATCCAGTGTCACGCTCTGATCCTGTGTCACGCTCTGATCCTGTGTCATGCTCTGCAATACATCCTGATCCGGTGTCACGCTCTGATCCTGCGTCACGCCCTGATCCTGCGTCACGCCCTGATCCTGCGTCACGCCCTGATCCTGCATCACGCCCTGATCCTGCGTCACGCTCTGCGATACATCCTCATACAGTGTCATGCTCTGATCCAGTGTCACGCTCTGATCCAGTGTCATGCTCTGCGATACGCTCTGATCCTGTGTCACGCTCTGCGATACATCCTGATCCTGTGTCACGCTCTGCGATACATCCTGATCTTGTGTCACACTCTGATCCTGTGTCACGCTCTGCGATACATCCTGATCCTGTGTCACGCTCTGCGATACATCCTGATCCAGTGTCACGCTCTGATCCAGTGTCACGCTCTGATCCAGTGTCACGCTCTGATCCAGTGTCACGCTCTGATCCAGTGTCACGCTCTGCGATACATCCTGATCCTGTGTCACGCTCTGCAATACATCCTGATCCTGTGTCACGCTCTGCAATACATCCTGATCCTGTGTCATGCTCTGATCCTGTGTCACGCTCTGCGATACATCCTGATTAGGGATGAGCCGAACACTCCCCGAGTTCGGTTCGAACCCGAACTTCCTATTTGTTCGCGACCGAACCCGAACCCCCATGCAAGTCATTGCTAGATGCTAGATATTTAACCATAAAAGGTGTATGGGGGTCCGGGTAGTGCCCTGGGGGACAGGAAACAAGGACAAAAAGTTAAAAACGTTTTTAAAGGAACAGTGAGTTTTCCATGAAATAAGGGTTAAAAATAAAAATGAAAAATTCCTTCAAATATCGTGCCTAGGAGGTCCCCATAACCTGCCCGTGAAGTGGCGGATTTCTAGAATGTATAGAAATATGTAAAAACCAAAAAAATGACATTTCAAATGACGGTAAATGCTTTTCCTTTAATCTATCCATAAACAACTGCTTGGGGCGGCAGTCTGTATGAAAAGAGGAGACATTTTCGGACACGCAGAAAAAGTTTACTGATTTTTTGGCGGTGAAAAGCAGAAGAATGGAAACTTCTAGACCAAAAAGCCGATTTGGAAAGTGAGATAAATGGGAGAATTTTTCTGGTTCGGCTATTTTGACCTAGAATTTTCCATTCTCCAGTCATTTTCCTGAGTTTCACCTTTCTCTGAATAACCCTGTCAGGGTTATTCAGAGAGCGGTGAAGAGCAGGAGAATGACTGGAGAATGGAAAATTCTAGGTCAAAATAGACAAACCAGAAAAATTCTCCCATTTGGCTAGGGTCAGACTAGCGAATTTTTAACGTGCGTTTAGGCGCACTTAATCATGGCCACACTAGCAGCAAATGACGGCCAGTGACGGCCAATATACGAAGTACGGTCGCACGAAAGTCCGGCTGTGCAACGCAAGTGGAAAATGAACGCATTTTTTCGAGAACGCAGAACCGCTAGTACGGACGTACAGAGTGCGCTGCGTCCACTAGCGGCGTGTGTGCATGATTTGGAGACGTCAGACCCTACTCATGTCCGGCCAACATAACGTCCAGACACCCAAAGTTTCCTGGTTTGGATCCGTAAAAAATCACGCACAAAAATGTGCATCGTATGACCATTTTTGCGCAATCCGTGAAAAAATACAGCAATGCGTTCGGACGCACTTTTTGACGGTCGCTGCGAAAAATGCGTTAGTCTGACCCTAGCCTTATCTCACTTTCCAAATCGGCTATTTGGTCCAGATTGTTCTCTTTTCCTGCCATTCTCCTGGTTTTCACCTTTTTCTGAACAACCCTGAGAGAGAGGTGAAAGCCAGGAGAACTGGCAAGAGAAGAGAACAATCTAGACCAAATAGCCGATTTGGAAAGTGAGATAAATGGGAGAATTTTTCTGGTTTGGCTATTTTGACCTAGAATTTTCACTTCTCCAGTTATTCTCCTGATTTTCACCGCTCTCTGAATAACCCTGTGAATGTTTAATCCCGAGGTGAAAAATAACATTGCTTTAGATTTTTTTCAAACACCAGTTAAATGCAGCATATTAGGATGTTTTAGGGAAATTAATTCTCAATCAGAAGCAGACACCACCCCACCCTCAGTATATTGTACAATGTATCAAATTGATTACCAGACTAAAAACACCTGGTGTTATGCCCGTTTGTGAACAGAGGTCATTTAGAGTTGATAATCTTTCCACGTACACATTAGTTTTTAATTCAATATCTAATAAACCGTTGCTTATAATATTCTGCAGTAAAGAGTCTCTTTATTTCTAGATTTTTTAGTATTTTTTTAAGCATTTTCTATCCTTTTTTCAAAATTTCTTTTTTTTTTCGAACCCGAACCGAACACGCCCAAAAAGTTCGAAATTCGCGAACTTTCGAACTGCCAAAGTTCGGGTCGAACTCCGAACCCGAACAGCTCATCCCTAATCCTGATCCTGTGTCACGCTCTGCGATACATCCTCATCCTTTGTTAATAACTTTTTCTATATGGAATTAATCGCAGAGCAGCAGAACATGTGATCAGTGTCTGTATCTGCACGCGCGTGTGATCCTTAACAACAAAACCCAATGTTTCACTCGGTCAGGTTGTAAGTTGATGTAGAATTATACATTGATCGGATTTCTTTGCAATATGACCTGATCTTATCACAACTATGAGAGGACCCCCCAGCTTAGCTACATGTCACATGGGGAGACTGAGCTAAATAGCTCCAGCCCACCCTTGACCACCCAGCACTCGCCCCAACCCAGACATTCAATATACATTTGCGCGCGCACACCACATGTAGTTACAAATTTATATATATATATATATATAACAAACCACAGGGGGGGGGTTGCACTCAACCTAAACTTGCAACACAAGTTTATTTATTTATATATATATATATATATATATATGTGTATATGTCTCTGGGTAGATGAGAGGCCATTCATATACATATACAGACATCCACATACTGACATACAACCATACACTCTTACAGCCAGGTCCAGAAATATTGGGACATGGACACAATTGTAACATCTTTGGCTCTATACACCACCACAATGGAGTTGGAATGAAAAAAACACAATGTGCTTTAACTGCAGACTGTCAGCTTTAATTTGAGGGTATGTACATCCAACTCAGGTGAGCGGTGTAGGACTTACAGCAGTTTGCAGATGTGCCCCCACTTGTTAAGGGACCAAAGGTAATGGGACAGAATAATAATCGTAAATCAAACTTTCCCTTCTTAATACTTGGTGGCAAATCCTTTGCAGTCAATCACAGCCTGAAGTCTGGAACGCATAGACATCACCAGACGCTGGGTTTCATCCCTGGTGATGCTCTGCCAAGCCTCTACTGCAACTGTCTTCAGTTCCTGCTTGTTCTTGGGGCATTTTCTCTTCAGTTTTGTCTTCAGCAAGTGAAATACATGCTCAATGGGATTCAGGTCAGGTGATTGACTTGGCCATTGCATAACATTCCACTTCTGTCCCTTCAAAAACTCTTTGCTTGCTTTTGCAGTATGCTTTGGGTCATTGTCCATCTGCACTGTGAAGCGCCGTCCAATGAGTTCTGCAGCATTTGGCTGAATGTGACCAGATAATATTGCCCCAAACACTTCAGAATTCATCCTGCTGCTTTTGTCAGCCGTCACATCATCAATAAATACAAGAGAACCAGTTCCATTGACAGCCATACATGCCCACGCCATGACACTACTACCACCATGCTTCGCTGATGAGGTGGTATGCTTAGGATCATGAGCAGTTCCTTTCCTTCTCCATACTCTTCTCTTCCCATCACTCTGGTACAAGTTGATCTTGGTCTCATCTGTCCATAGGATCTTGTTCCAGAACTGTGAAGGCTTTGTTAGGTGTTGTTTGGCAAACTCTAATCTGGCCTTCCTGTTTTTGAGGCTCACCAATGGTTTACATCTTGTGGTGAACCCTCTGTATTCACTCTGGTGAAGTCTTCTCCTGATTGTTGACTTTGACACACATACACCTACCTCCTGGAGAGTGTTCTTGATCTGGCCAACTGTTGTGAAGGGTGTTTTCTTCACCAGGGAAAGGATTCTTTGGTCATCCACCACAGTTGTTTTCCGTGGTCTCCCGGGTCTTTTGGTGTTGCTGAGCTCACCGGTGCATTGCTTCTTTTTGAGGATGTTCCTAATGTTTTTGCTATCTCTCTGATGGGTTTGTTTTGTTTCTTCAGCCTAATGATGGCTTGCTTCACTGATAGTGACAGCTCTTTGGATCTCATCTTGAGAGTTGACAGCAACAGATTCCAAATGCAAATAGCACATTTGAAATGAACTCTGGGCCTTTTATCTGCACATTGTAATTGGGGTAATGCAGTGGTGTATTTTGGCCTAGGCCGACTAGGCCTAGGGTGGCACTCTCCAGGGGGCGGCAGCCCGCACCGGGTGGCCCCACCCCTAAAAAAATTTTTTAAAAAAATTTACTTTTGCAAAGTATTTTACCAGGAAGGATACATTGAGATTTCACAAATTTTCAGTATGTCCTGGGTAGGCAACGCCTAGGCTTTCACTTTCCAGGGGGCAGCAAAAACCTCACCACTAAATGCTCACAGAGCACTGAAATGACTCCAACATTTTGGTGTTCTGTAGTTCCCTGCACTTAGGAGAATAAAATTTCCCCACCCTGCAGTGTATTCTCCATTCACCGCAGGGTCCCCAAAGTGCATGGAGTCGGTCGCTGAATGCTGCCACCACAAACCTGTGGCCTGCTGTTTTCAAAAGAACTACTGAACGAAAATGTCTAGAATTTACATATAAGATCCTATGATTGATAATAGAAAGTTCTGTTACAGAGAAAAGAAAAACTGCTATTAAAAAAAAAGGGGGGGGAATTTTGCCCAAAAAAAAAATCTGAAAAATTACTAAAGGATACTAAAAAAAAAAATCAAAAAATAAATAAATCAATAAATAAAGACTTTTTGCTGCAGAATAAAGTAATAAATGGTTTATTAGATATTGCATAAAAACGGGAATATTTTTAACATTGAAACCTATGGGGTTCGCCTGAATAAACCTGCTGATTGAAACCACCGAACATCAGGGCATTTCACTGCCATTTCTCTGCTGTTTGGAGGCCGGTAAATATAGAATAAATAATTGCTGTGTGCTCATATACACTCGGTTTGCTGGGAGTTTTATTGCAGTGATTCTGATACACTCATACACACCGCACATTAGGGATGTGCGTTTTGGGTTTCGGAATTTTCACGAAATTTCCCGATTCGTGTTTTCGGATGCGGCCGATTTTTCGAAAATTTTTAGATCCGAAAACGGCAGATCCGAAACGAAATATTTTCGGAATTTTCAAATGGACTTGAAATGTGTCAAATTGAAATTTATTGCTTTGAAACGAGGAGAACAGACGTTCCGAAAAAACGAAAATTTTCGAAATCACGAAAAGTCGATACAAAAAAACTAGCAAAGTAACACGAAAATACGAAAAATGGTCGATATTCCGAAAAAAAGAATGTACACGAAAAACGAGTCGAGCCGAACCGAATTGAAACAGAAATCGGTCGAAACGATCCGAAAAGTTTGAAAATCCGAAAAATCGAATCGAAAAAAAATAAATAAATAAATAAATATCGGTGCACAAGCCTACCGCACATTGCATTGCTGGGAGTTTTATTGCTGTGGATTCTGTGATACACACTGCACATTACTGTGAGTTTTATTGCTGTGCAGTTCTGATATGCTCATACACACTGCTAGGGTTGCACCGATACCGATACTAGTATCGATATCGGTGCCGATACCGGGTACTGCAGGAGTACTTGGTACTCGTGCAGTACCCCCGATATTTTTTTCCGATACCGGAAGCCGGCATTGAGCCGGCTTCCGGTATCCGAGGGGCTGCGGCGGCTGTCCGAATGCTCTATCGGCATTCGGACAGCCGCCACTGGAGCTCTGCGATACTTACCTTCCTTCAGCGCCGCCGAGAATGTCTTCGCGCGCGCGCGCTGGTTGGAAGGACCCCAGCCGCGACCACGTGGGACCATGTGATCACGACTGGGGTCCTTCCAACCAGCGCACGCGCGGGAACTTTCCCGGCGTCGCTGAAGGAAGGTAAGTATAAACAAAGTGAGCAGCTGCAGGGCCTGTCCGAATGCAGATAGAGCTCAGACAGGCCCTGCAGCTGCTCTCCGCTCATACTCACCTTCCTTCAGCGACGCCGGGAAAGTTTCCGCGCGTGCGCTGGTTGGAAGGACCCCAGCCGTGATCACATGGTCCCACGTGGTCGCGGCTGGGGTCCTTCCAACCAGCGCGCGCGCGCGAAGACTTTCCCGGCGTCGCTGAAGGAAGGTAAGTATGAGCGGAGCGGAGGGGGGGCATATCCATGAGCAATGGGGCAATATCCATGAGCAATGGGGCAATATCCATGAGCAATGGGGCAATATCCATGAGCAATGGGGCAATATCCATGAGCAATGGGGCATATCCATGAGCAATGGGGCAATATCCATGAGCAATGGGGCAATATCCATGAGCAATGGGGCATATCCATGAGCAATGGGGCAATATCCATGAGCAATGGGGCAATATCCATGAGCAATGGGGCATATCCATGAGCAGGGGGGCATATCCATGAGCAATGGGGCAATATCCATGAGCAATGGGGCATATCCATGAGCAAGGGGGCAATATCCATGAGCAATGGGCATATCCATGAGCAGGGGGGCATATCCATGAGCAATGGGGCATATCCATGAGCAATGGGGCATATCCATGAGCAATGGGGCATATCCATGAGCAATGGGGCAATATCCATGAGCAATGGGGCATATCCATGAGCAATGGGGCATATCCATGAGCAGGGGGGCATATCCATGAGCAATGGGGCAATATCCATGAGCAATGGGGCATATCCATGAGCAAGGGGGCATATCCATGAGCAAGGGGGCATATCCATGAGCAATGGGGCATATCCATGAGCAATGGGGCAATATCCATGAGCAATGGGGCATATCCATGAGCAGGGGGCATATCCATGAGCAAGGGGGCAATATCCATGAGCAAGGGGGCAATATCCATGAGCAAGGGGGCAATATCCATGAGCAATGGGGCAATATCCATGAGCATGGGGCATATCCATGAGCAATGGGGCATATCCATGAGCAATGGGGCATATCCATGAGCTATGGGGCATATCCATGAGGCAAGGGCATATCCATGAGCAAGGGGGCAATATCCATGAGCAAGGGGGCATATCCATGAGCAAGGGGGCAATATCCATGAGCAAGGGGGCAATATCCATGAGCATGGGGCATATCCATGAGCAATGGGGCATATCCATGAGCTGGGGGGCATATCCATGAGCTGGGGGGCAATTATCCATGAGCTGGGGGGCAATTATCCATGAGCAGGGGGCAATCTATGAGACCTGGGGGTTTATAGGAGGTCTGTTCTTATTGGAAAGCGTCACATGGCATAAAATAAAAGTATCGGTAATTGGTATCGGTGAGTACTTGAACAAAAGTATCGGTACTCGTACTCGGTCTTAAAAAAGTGGTATCGGTGCATCCCTACACACTGCACATTACTGTGAGTTTTATTGCTGTGCAGCTCTGTGATACGCTCATATGCAGTGCACGTTTCTGTGGATTTTATTGTTCAACCAATTAGAGCGGCTGTGATCCCGTTTACTTGACATGCGTGGCTGTTCTTTGTAAAAATGCTTGAATTTAAACATTTCATAATTTTCTTTATCTCAATAGATACATTTGAAACGGTATACAATATATACAAGTAGGCACTTGGTATCCACTTTTAATATAAAGAGAGGAAAAGGCGGAGCTCTACGAGGAAAAGGCGGAGCTCTACGAGGAAAATGCGGAGCTTAAAGAGGAAAAGGTGGAGCTTAAAGAAGAAAAGGTGGAGCTTAAAGAGGAAAAGGTGGGGATGAACCAGGAAGAGGTGTGCCCTTGACATGAAGGGGTGCGTCAAATTTCAATTAGGGGTGCACAAGTTTAGTCAGGCCTAGGGCAGCACAAAACCTAAATACACCACTGGCTGTGAGCATCTTCACGTCATTCAGCAGCGTTTCCTCACCGGTGTTGTGTGTCATACAAAACGTCTCCGCAAGAAATACAAACCCCAAAAACGGAGTGTCAAATGGGTGAGAAATGGCTGCGTGGAACAGCTCTCGACGAGGAACCAGATCCGATACAACACCGGGACCGATAATGACATCAGCCCATATCAGCAGCATTACTCTATCACATCTAACTCTGTCAGTGCTGCGTTAACCCTGTTTGTATGACATGACTGCTTATACCTGGATCCTCTATGCCTATGCCCTGGAATAACACACAGACCACGGTATATTTGGAAAAGGGCATAGGCCACAGCTTTATTTGATTTATACAACATTCCTTAATCCAACACCACACAATTAGATCTGACCCTACTGCAACCGAACCTGCGGCAGGCCGTTACCACTTAACCCAGAGCTCGTTGCTTAGCCTGACTTACCAGGAACAGAGCACGTCTCTCTCAGAGCCCACCTTATTCGGCAGCTTACCCAATAACTTCTTCGCTGGCCAGGGATACCGCCACCGCCAAGGGGCAATGAACTTAACTATTGCCCCTGCGCCCCCCGCAGCCAGCGCCGCCTCCACTCCATTTCTCAAACACTCCAAAAAAATATCCAACCCAATATCAGACAAGTGGACCCCATCCGATCGCATCAAAGCCCGGTTATCCATCTCCAATTCCCGGTGACGAATGGACAGACCCCCAAGAGTAGCGAGAAACCTAGACACCTCCCGATTAAGTTTGCGCCGAGCCCGTTCCAAAGCTTTAGGGGACGCCCAAACATCCCAAGCCGGCCTAGAAATGATCTTGGACCAAACCAAGGAAACAGATTTAAAAAGAGCGAAACATCGGGCCAAATCCTGTTTAAGAACGAGGGTTAAATCCAAAGTCCGAATCCGACCCAAGTCATTACCTCCCACGTGAATGATGAGTACCGGAGAATCCCGCGACCCCTTGGACAAAAGACAACATTCCCTATAAACATTATGCCACCGCAAGCCCAGAATGCCCGACCATCGGACTCGTACTACCTCCGCCGGAAATCCCAGATTCCTGCCAATAACTCGTTGCTCCGCCCGATGAGTCGCCCAGCAAATGAAGGAATGTCCCACAATCCAAACCAATCGGGACGGACCTGAAAGAAAATTCACAATAAGTGTGGACGAACATAAGTCCGATAACGACCAGAAGACCATCTCCCCAAACGTTGCAGCATAGGCCCAGAGGCCCCTGCCGCCGCCACCTCAGTGGCCGCCCCAATCCGAAAAGAATGCGGCGAGAAATCGAGGACACGAACCCAAACTAGAGATGCAACGACGGAAAACCGAGGAAAACTGATAACGTGTAAGAGGACTACCCGACGCATGCACCAAAAAGGGGGCACCAAACACCGGCCTCCGAGACAAAAACTCCTGCGCCAGCGCGTAAGGACAGCAAGCCCCCCCAATACCCAACAAAGTCACAAAAACGCCCCTACCGACCTGATCAGTTGTAGAATGGGGAATAAAGAGACGCACCCAACCAACACCAACCACCACGTGACAGGCCTGCAGTCCAGAAGGAAAGTGAGCACTACGGGATACCAGTTCCCCAACCCGTAAGGCACCGAAAAAACAAAAAGAAAAGACCACGCGAAACAAAAGGACCTCAAAGTCATCAAAGCAAATGGACCCCAAAACCAACGAAATCTCCTGTAACAATGAAAAGGACAAAGGCCGTTGGTGATCCGGAACCGAAACCCTCCGCCAACCAGCCACCACCCGGCGCAGCAACAGATCCCCCGAAAAATCAGCCCAACCCAAAAGCTGACATAGCAAAGAAAGAGCTGAGCGAGTGCAAGAAGCAGTAGCCGAAGAACGCCCATCACGCTCCAGTGCAGACATGAATGACCACGTAGCGTGGCGATGAGCCGACGACTCCCTCCATCCCTGCCCAGCCCGTGCTACTGCTGCCCATGCCTGCCACACCTGAATATACGATCTCCATGTGGACTCAGCCAAGGAGCGGAAGAAATGCTGAATCAGTCCTCCATAGCCAGGGTCCACAACCAGCGAGGAAAGGGAGTACCCCTCCGATCCGCCCCCGGCACCACCTGCCAAAAACGGCTCCACTGGAACCAGGAGAGAGAGAGTCAGCAATTGTATTGGCCACACCCAGCACGTGCCGCGCCTGAAACCAAATATTATGTTCCAGACAACGCAAAACTAAATGACCCAACAGGGAAAGAACGGGCAAGGAACTAGAAGAAGAACGGGACAACACATGAACGATGCTTAAATTATCAGTCCAAAAGATCACCCTCTTATTAGCGAGACTCTCCCCCCACAGCTCCAGTGCCGTAACAATGGGAAACAACTCCAAAAAGGTCAAGTTCGTCAGTAAGTCAGAAGCAGACCAAGAAGCAGGCCACGCCTCCGCATACCAATGACCTTGGAAGTACGCCCCGAAGCCAGACACACCCGCAGCATCCGTAAACAAATCCAAGGCAGCATTATCCACAGCAGCCTCCTGCCAATACGTACACCCATTGTAACGACCCAAAAAGGACTGCCATACCAAGAGATCAGCCTTCAAAGACTTACGCAACCGGACAAAATGATGTTGCGCTTTAATCCCCACAGTGGCCAGAGACAGCCTCCTGCAAAATACGCGCCCCATCGGCATGACCCGACAAGCAAAGGCCAAATGGCCAAGCAAAGATTGAAGCTCGCGGAGACGAAGCTTGGGGGACGACAAAGCCCGTGCCAAGATCGTTTCCAAGGCAGCAATCTTACCCTGAGGCAGCCGAAAAACCCGATCCACCGAATCAATTTCAATGCCCAGAAAGAATAAACGCAGACAAGGACCCTCCGTCTTGTCCTTCGCCAGCGGCACCCCAAACTCAGCAGCCACATCCCAGAAGTGCTGCAGCAAGTCCCCACAAACAGAAGAATCGGCCGGCCCCACAAAAAGAAAGTCGTTCAAATAATGAACGATGGAGGACAGCCCCGCCCGCTCACCAACCACCCACTCCAGAAACGTGGCAAACAACTCAAAATAATAACAAGAAATACGTGCATATGAACACCCCATAGGAAGGCATCTATCAAAATAAAACTGATGTCGAAAAGCGCAGCCCAACAAGTGAAAACAGTCCGGATGAATCGGCAAAAGTCGAAACGCAGACTCCACATACGCTTTAGCCAACAAACAGCCCGGGCCCGCTTCCCGAACCAACACCAGAGCCTCATCAAAAGACGAGTAACGCACCCTACTGTCCTCAGGACCAATGCCATCGTTAACCGATGATCCCGCAGGATAGGACAAATGGTGGATCATCCGAAAGGTGCCCGGCTCTTTCTTGGGAACCACACCCAACGGGGAAACACGCAAATTGGGAGAGGGCAACCCATCGAACGGACCCACCATCAGTCCCAAGCGCACCTCCATCACCAATTTGTCAGCAATCACCGCCTCATGCTGACGAGCGGACACCAAATTAGAGGCAAAGACGGGAAAGTCAGAAGGAACGAAGGGAATACGAAAACCCACGGAAAATCCATCCACCAAAACCCGGAGCCGCCCTCTCATTGGGGTAACATTCGAGCCACGGTAGCATCCTTAAAACGTTCACCGGGGTAAGTCCTGACACCCGAACCGTGCCCCGACCCAAAGACCCCCGACCTTTTTGCAGGCACCGGAATGCACACCCCCACATTGAGAACACTCGTGCCGGAATCGGCACGAACTTGCCCAACGACAGTGCGACTCATTGTACACCCAGCAAAACCCCCTCCGGGCAGCCGCTGACGTACCAGGGGAAGTACCACCAGCAGATCCGAGAAAGGGAGAAACCACTGGACGAGCAGGCGTCATTAATAATAACCAAAAGTTAGCATCCTGCTCATCAAAACGCATGGCAGGACGGACAGCCATTTTTTGCTGGAATTGTTGGTCATACCGGTACCAACACTGTCCCCCATAAACTTTGTATGCCCCCCCAAATAAGGTCCAGATAGGAGAACAGAGCAACACAACGTTCCGGATAACGCTCACAGAACAGCGCTAAAGGCCAGAAAGCCCTGAAGCCAGTTCCCAAACGTACGGGGCAAACTCCGAACGGGAGTCTTGTCTCTCCCTGTCCACGTCCAACTCAGAACGCCTAGCACGGTCGAACGTTTCCCTATCCACCGACCCCGGGCGCACGCTCAGCAGCAGGTAGCAAATCATACTCACGGGCGGACAGCAGAGGGGAAAGATCCACCAGGTCCTGGGACCGGTCGGCAGCCGCTTCAGGGACCACGCTGCGGAAAGGCACAGCTGGGCGTACATCATCCTCAAGACCAGGAACAGCCACCCGTCGAGGCTCCTGACGAGCAGACGCGGGGGCGCCGCCAGATGGGGCTGACCCAACAGCCAGCAGTGGGCAAGCGAACAGCACGCTCCCCGTTAACAGATGAGCTGGCAGTCACGGAATCAGGCAGAGGAAAAGCTCCCAGGAGCTGAGCACCAAGGGCAACCGGAAGATGGATCCACCAACACGCGGAAGGGCAGCCTGGCGTCCACGAGACGTGCCCCCACCACGACGCGAGCGGAGCCCCGGGGGGGCGGAGCCGGCAGCACGAGAGCGAGGGGCGGCAGACCGAGGGACCACAGCTGCAGGAGCCCGCGGGCTGCGCGAACGCCCAGCCCGACCTCCCACACGCACAGGAGCAGGCGGAACAGGAGCCACAGAGGGAGAAACAGCCCTGTAGGGCTGCACGGCGTCTCGGACGCGCACGGCTAGCAACAGAGCCGCTCGCCACAGGGGAGTCCCGGCCAGCCCGTGCAGCAGCAGAAAGCACCGGAGCGGAACCAGGGGAACCAGGACCAAGCAGCGCAGGGACAGTAACAGGACGCTCCCTCCATCCACGGGAGCCAGCAGCATAGTCCTGCAATCGGGTGAGGAGCAGAGCGACATCCTCACCCTGAGCAGCCAGAGCCAAGACCGGCCCGTCCAAGGAAGAGGCAGAGAGCAACGCCGACAGCAGGAGCCAGAAAACACAGGAACAAAGCAGCGACCAGCGTGCAGAACAACGTGCAGAACAACGTGCAGAACAACGTGCAGAACAGCGTGCAGAACAGCGTGCAGAACAGCGTGCAGCCTCTTCAAATCACCAGCACGTGGAGCAGGTAATCACACACCTGTGCATATATAGGACCTCCTTCATTAGCATCATTTTCATGACCAATGACCCTGTATACACCTTGATTGACAGTCCCAGGCCAGCAGTCATGCCCCCCTTCCAGAATGTTCCAGGGGGTTGCTTTAACTCTGTCAGTGCTGCGTTAACCCTGTTTGTATCTCATTAACTCTGTCAGTGCTGCGTTAACCCTGTTTGTATCACATTAACCCTGTCAGTGCTGCGTTAACCCTGTTTGTATCACATTAACTCTGTCAGTGCTGCGTTAACCCTGTATGTATCACATTAACTCTGTCAGTGCTGCGTAACCCTGTATGTATCACATTAACTCTGTCAGTGCTGCGTTAACCCTGTTGTATCACATTAACTCTGTCAGTGCTGCGTTAACCCTGTATGTATCACATTAACTCTGTCAGTGCTGCGTTAACCCTGTATGTATCACATTAACTCTGTCAGTGCTGCGTTAACCCTGTTTGTATCACATTAACTCTGTCAGTGCTGCGTTAACCCTGTTGTATCACATTAACTCTGTCAGTGCTGCGTTAACCCTGTATGTATCACATTAACTCTGTCAGTGCTGCGTTAACCCTGTCGTATCACATTAACTCTGTCAGTGCTGCGTTAACCCTGTTTGTATCACATTAACTCTGTCAGTGCTGCGTTAACCCTGTTGTATCTCATTAACTCTGTCAGTGCTGCGTTAACCCTGTTTGTATCACATTAACTCTGTCAGTGCTGCGTTAACCCTGTTGTATCACATTAACTCTGTCAGTGCTGCGTTAACCCTGTTGTATCTCATTAACTCTGTCAGTGCTGCGTTAACCCTGTTGTATCACATTAACTCTGTCAGTGCTGCGTTAACCCTGTATGTATCACATTAACTCTGTCAGTGCTGCGTTAACCCTGTATGTATCACATTAACTCTGTCAGTGCTGCGTTAACCCTGTTTGTATCACATTAACTCTGTCAGTGCTGCGTTAACCCTGTTTGTATCACATTAACCCTGTCAGTGCTGCGTTAACCCTGTTTGTATCACATTAACCCTGTCAGTGCTGCGTTAACCCTGTTTGTATCACATTAACTCTGTCAGTGCTGTGTAGCTGTCGCTCTCTCACCTTTCCTTACACCAGGACTGCACAGAATGCAGAATAAAGGGTTAATGATTGGCCTGGTCACACACAGTGCTGTGTCTCCCTCCCTGTCCCTCACAGCTCAGTCTCCGCCACGCCCCTCCCACAGCACCACCTGACCAGCCCTGCAGCCAGTCACATGAGCTGTGATGTCATCAGAGCGCGCCCCTCCCCCTGTGTTGCTGCTGCAGGAGATGGTGTGTGTGAGAAGCTGAGGATGTTATGGGAATGTCCGGCCCTGACCCCTTACTACCGGCTCCATGAGGCTGCTCACACCCCCATGTGACTGGAGAGGAGGCTCAGGTATGTGCGGGCGCCATCTCCCACATTTTATTATTATCCTTTATATAGCGCCACATATTCCGCAGCGCTTTACAAGATCAGTGTACAAGGGGTTAATACATTGGAATACCACACATGGATGATACGGCCTGATTCAGGGGGTTCCTGTTCCCAAGAACTTACCATCTAGGAGATGTACAAGTATTTAGTGAGGTTGGTGCATCCGTATCGTTAGGTGTCTCGCCCAAGGACACTCGCTGGTGGCGTCTTCTGAGCGGGATCGAGTCGTCTTTCCATGATTGTAGAGCAGCGACCTGGTGGTTGGGTTGAACTCGCTTCCCGTAAAGTCGAGTCTTGCTTCTCCTTGGTTGTATTGGAGGGATGAGCTGAACAGGACTTAACTTGCTTCTCCACGGTCGAAGAGCAGAGACCTCACCGCTGGACTCCACAGCGATATTGTGTGGTAGCGAGTATGTACCGTGAGGTGTCTCGTCCAGGACACTTACTGGAGAGGTGCTCTGGCCGGGATTGAACCTGTGTCTCCAAAGTCATAGAGCAGTGATGGTACCTCTTTGCCATCCGGTCGGTACTAGTTAGTATCCGGATTTGAGTTAGTATTGGGGTTAGAGTTAGTGTTGGGGGTTATAGTTAGTGTTTCTTTTAGTGTTGGGATTATAGTTAGTATTGGGGGTTAGGGTTAGTATTAGGGTTATAATTAGTATTGATTAGGGTTAGTATTGGGGTTATAGTTGGTGTTGGTTAGTATTTGGGGGTTAGGGTTAGTATTGGGGTTATAGCTAGTACTGGTTATAGTTGGTGTCTTGGTTAGTGGGATTTGGGTTAGTATTAGGGTTATAATTAGTATTGATTAGGGTTAGTATTGGGGGTTATAGTTGGTGTTGGTTAGTATTGGGTTATAGCTAGTATTGCTTATAGTTGGTGTTGGTTATTATTGGTTAGTATTGGGGGTTATAGTTATGGTTAGTACTGGGGTTATTTGTATTGGGGTTATAGTTAGGGGTTATAATTTGTATAGGGGTTATGGTTAGTATTGGGGTTATTGTTAGTATTGGGGTTATTGTTAGTATTGGGGTTATTGTTAGTATTGGTTATGGTTAGTATTGGGGTTATTGTATTAGGGGTTATAATTTGTATTGGGGTTATGGTTAGTATTAGGGGTTATTAGTATTAGGGGTTATGGTTAGTATTGATTATAGTTGGTGTTGGTTAGTATTGGGGTTAACCCTATCCATAACCCTAGCATTCTGCTCCGTTTTAAGTAACAGATTTTGCTCCTTCTTTATATGACGTTTAGTATCATTAGAAAGGCCAGATTCTGACCTTGTGGGATGTCCAGGCGTGGAGATACAGGGGTCCAAAGACACCCAGCTTCCATGAATAAATCATCTCCAGATATACCGCCGTTTAGGAAGTGTAATGGAAGATATGCTGTGTCCACCACCTCGGGATTTCTCCTGATTGGCCAGATTCTCAATTGACTGTTCTGGGGTGGGCATGGTAAGTATGTCATATGACATGTGGGCGACGTCGTCTGCATAGAATGGGGAAACAATCTATCTGTTCGTTCTAGATTTTTCAGAGTGTAAATCTGTGTATCGTCTGTTAATGTTCCCCGTGTCTCCTGTTACATCGCAGGATGTTTCTGCGGTTTGTTTTCTGCGCCGTCTAATCCGTGAATTCCTACGATCTTTCCTCAAGACCGGATCCAGGACGGACAGCATCATAAACCATGAAACCAAGTAAGGAAAAGAATCAGAAGATCCTGGATCTGACCCTGGAGATCATCTTCCTGCTGACCGGAGAGGTGAGGGACTCAGGGAATGTCACTGCGACGTTACTCGTGGAAAAGTCGTTATGAAATGATCCTGAAGGAATGTGACAAACAGCAGCTCATGAGCAGTTCAGCCCAGTGACAGTCACACATAGAAAGGTTTCATAAGCCAGGATGAATCTGAGGGGGGGGGGAGAGACTGTGACGGCTATTGCGTTTTTTTTACCCATAATGCTGCTGGTTTTAATCTTTAGGATCATGTGTTGCTTAAGGCCCCTGATGGGAGCACTGAAGGCAGCAGCGGTCACCAAGCGTATAAAAGATACCACAGGACCTGGCGTGCCAGCATGGAGCTGATCCACGAGAGACACGTGGAGCAGAAGATCCTGGAGCTGAGCAATCAGATCATCCGTCTGCTGACTGGAGAGGTGAGGCTGCTGGGAATGGGACATTATACGCTAACACCAAGGCATGTGTCTGGATGGTGACTGTGTCATTGTGTGTGTCAGGTTCCTATACGCTGTGAGGATGTCACTGTCTATCTCTCCATGGAGGAGTGGGAGTATGTGGAGCGACACAAGGAGCTCTATGAGGACGTCATGATGGAGGATCACCAGCCTGTTATTACACGGGGTAAGAGATGCTTTAATTCTCATAATACTTGTATATGATGGAATAACAGGAACAATGTGTTAAATTCACTAAATATTCACAGCTATATCTAGAAATTAACTCTTAGGTGACTCCTGGACCGCTCGGCTTGAAAAATTGGATTGACAGCACAGGGGGGGGGAGGGGGGGTAACGAAATTATAACCATTATACTTGCAAATGACTTAAATGGATACTCTAGGGTTAAACATGAACTCATTCACACCCCCTCCCTCTTATGTTCTAACCCCAGAATGTCATTATAAACTCCCCGTTATTCCAGCTCCGGGCTCCCTCGGTGCTGGCCAGGTGTTCTATAATGAGGTGGAGCTATCACGTGACCAGCAGGAGGCTGAACGCTGGAGCTCGGTTAATCAAAGTAAAAAGCTGGGTTTTTATTTCTGAACAATCCAGTGCTCCACCTCATTCAACAGAATTATCATTAATGATTAGTGGCTTCAGCCCTAGATCAGACGATCAACAACTAATCGATCATTGCCTGTGATTGCACTGCTTTACCACAACGGACCCTTCAAAAGGGAAGAGTGCCAAGGGAGACCTCTGGGTTGGAAACGAGCCAAGTTTGATTCGATGGTTAAAAAAAAAAAAAAGCACAGGGGTTAATGTTTAACCCTTCCAGTTTTTAGCTCGGAGTATCCCTTTATGTAGATATTGGGGGGCGGCTCCGAATTTATTTGTAGTTCACCCCTAGCTGTGATCTCGCAGTGATGTGTGGTGAAGTGATGTGTAGTGAATCTCACGACCTCCCTCTTATCTTCAGTGAGACGCTTCACTCCGCTTGGCTCTTTAGCCAGTCTAGTCCATTAAGTCCAGATAAATGCATGTGAGCCGTGCTGTCGCTGTACTCGCTCCTGGATTCATTTCTAAGCCATTAATCCACATTTTCTTCCATTAGACGCGTCTCCTGCTTCTGCACCTGATTTGGAAACCAGAGATGAGACTGAAATTACAGCCGACAGAGGAGAAAAGCGTCTGAAGAATGAGAACTCAGGACGAGCTGAAGCTGCAACAAACCCTCCATCTACATTTCTGTCCCCGGAGAATGGAAACCTTTTGGATATTGACATTTATCCTCCTCCAGAACATCCACAGAAAGAATATCCACCTTCTGATATCAAGGAAGACCCGGCCCTGTGTGAAGAAAGAGATGTCCCAAGCCGTGCCGTACATATACCCCCAGAACATCCACAGAAAGAATATCCACCTCCTGCTATTAAGGAGGAACCGGCCCTGTGGGAAGAAAGAGATGTCCCAAGCCGTGTCGTATATAAATTCCCAGAACATGCACAGAAAAAATATCCACCTCCTGCTATTAAGGAAGAACCGGCCCTGTGTGAAGAGAGAGATGTCGCAGACCCTGCCGTACATATACCCCCAGAACTTCCACAGAAAGAATATCCACCTCCTGATATTAAGGAGGAACCATCCATGTATGAAGAAAGAAAAGTCACAGACCATGCTGTATATAAATCCCCACAATATCCGCGGATAGTATATCCATGCACTTATATTGAGGAGCCGAGCTTATGTGGAGGAGGAAATTTCACAGACGCAGATATGTATGAACCCCTAAAACATACACTGATGGGATATCCAGATACTGAGATGGATACGGCCTCATGTGAAGATGGGAATGGCATGAACACAGGAAATGGCCCATTTCAATGCTCGCAGTGCGGGAAATGTTTATCCACAAAACCTAACCTTATTAAGCACTATAGGATTCACACAGGAGAACAACCATTAAAATGTGACGAGTGTGGGAAAGGTTTCTCCCAGCACTCACACCTTGCAAGACATATTATGATTCACACAGGAGAAAAGCCATTTAGATGTAGTGAATGTGGGAAATGTTTTACCCATGCCTCACATTTTGCGTCACATAAAATGAGTCACACGGGAGAAAAGCCATTCAAATGCACTGAATGTGGGAAATGTTATGCCCAGGCCTCACATCTCTCAGGTCACAGAATGACTCATACGGGAGAAAAACCGCTGGAATGTTCTGAATGCGGGAAATGTTTTACTCGCTCTTCATATCTTAAAAGACATAAGAGGATTCACACGGGAGAAAAGCCATTTAATTGCTCAGAGTGTGGGAAGTGTTTCTCTTGGTCCTCGAGTCTTGCAAGACATAAAATGATTCACACGGGATAAAAAAAAACACTTAAATGAGCGCACACAGATATAAAAGGTCTTTAACACTATTTATTTATAAAGTTTTGGTGTTGTAAACACAGAGGGGCCCAAAAGAATGTATACATGATTCGACAGTTACTTACCCCTTTTTTTAAAAGCCGTATTGATATCATCATGTGACTCTCAGCGAGTCAAATCTAATGGTGTAGGCGCTCGTGACTTTCGAGCAATGTAAGACCATTTGAAGTGGTACTGTAAATTTTAAAATGTGTGTGAAGTTCAACGAAGACGGTGGCGTGAGCAACAGAACCACCGAGGCGACGAACGATGGCACGGATTGGTGATAAGTTCCAAACCGATGGCACTGTGCGTGATGTGCACAAAGATCTGGGCGGCGTCGCACAACAAGTCCTTCTTTCGTCAGATACGGTGCTGCAACCGTTTACAAGCTCTCGGCAAAAGTCTGTCAAACAGTGTGCACGTGCGAAAGGAATCGGCAGATCAAGCATACAACGTATTGTGAAGAGACACGCTGGATATGTTAATCCCCAGACTGTTCCACGCCATGATTGAGGATGACCCTGATTGGAGAATGGAGACTGAGTGGTTTCCACAAATGGTATATGAAGAGGGGGGACTTCGTACAGAAAAATGGTATGGACTGTCATCCAAGGTTTTGATTGGACCATTCTTTTTTGAAAGTGCGTTCACTGCTCCAGTGTACCTCGATATGATTCACACATCCATTTTACCGGCCATTCGTTCGCTTTATGCTGATGGAGAAATTGACCATTTCGATCTGTGGGGACGCTAAAGAATGTGGTATACTGTAGAAAAGCACCTCCGCTGGCAGCACTACGGGAAGAAAAATATCATGAGGAGTAATCCATGTGGACACTCTAGTCAATGTTGTTCATGCAGCAGTGCCTGAAATCAGAAGTGTCTGGATGCTACTGGTGACCACTTTGAGAACATAATGTCATGCGTCAGACATCCCAGGAGGGCGAGGGCACGAGCCCAGGGGTGCAGTGACACACAGATGTGGTAACAAGGTGGTTTATTTGGTAACAGTACAAGGCTGGAATAGGGACACTTAAGGATATAGAAAAACAGGCAGGACAGGAAAGGGGCTGACTCCAGATACACACAGAACTCAGGACAGAAACAGAGGAGCAACAACTTAGAGACAAGACAGGAAGGAGTTGACTGACAGATGGACAGGGCTGACCACAGAAGTACTGGTATACAAGGGAATAGAAGGTGGGAGTCCAGGGCTGTTGAGAATAGGAATCCAGGAAATCAGGCAGCAAGACAGGTAATAAGGCAGTAGATGAGGGTCTTTGCAAAAAGAATAGGGTCTTTGATAGCAGATGTGGGTCATGGAAAACCAATAAGGGTCTTTGATAGCAGATGATGGTAACGGCAAACATGAGGGTCCTGGCAAACGTAAGGGTTTTGCTAGCAGTTAAGGGTCTTTGACAGCAGATGAGGGTCACAGTAAGCAGATCAGGGTCTTTGACCACAGACGAGGGTCACGGCAAACAGGATTCTCCAGGTGATGTACCCAACAGGGGGAATTCTAAAAGAGTAGTCGGGGCAAGCCAAGGGTTGAGGGAAGGCCCGAGAGTAGCAAAGTACGGGAATCCAAGCAAATGGTTTGGTACACGAACAGGACACAAACTGAATTCTGAGCAATGCTGAAGCAAAGGCTCATGGGTGCTTCACCCTTTTGTAGGGAAGCATTAGGCCAGGAGATTGGGCACAACCGAGTCTGCTGCGGAGCTGAAGGAGAAACCAGGACTCAGACAGTGCTTGAAAGGTGCTGACTGGATGGATTCAAGATGGGGCAACACCAGCTTTGCCTTTTTTGCGGCGGCGAGCGCCGTGACACTAATGTGATCGCATCATTCAAACAGACTTACAGCTGCCCTTTCATGTTTATAGAAATCTTGTAATAACATTTTTCTGCATAGATTTTTCATGTTGAACACTGTATCGATTTTTTTTTTGGGTCCCTCTGTATAATCAACTAGCAAGAATATTCCCGTAGGAACTCACAATCTGGGAGGGTTTGGGGTTGGAAACAGGAGGAGAGGACTGTAAGGTGAGAGTGATTGATGGTTGCGTTGGGGGGGGTCGGCTTCTCTAAATAGGAACGTTTTAAGGGAGCGTTTGAAGGAAGAGAAGTTAGGGGAAAGTCTGACAGCACGAGGGAGAGCGTTCCAGAGAGTGGGGGCTGCGCGTGAGAAATCCTGCAGTCTATCATGGGAAGAGGTGATGCGGGGAGAAGCTAGGCGCAGGTCACTGTTTGACCTTAGGGAGGGGCTGGGGTGTATTTGGTGATTAGTGAGGACAGGTAGTGGGGAGCTGAGTTAGTGAGGGTTTTGTAGGTAAGGATAAGGATTTTGAACTTATTTCTGCAGTGGATGGGGAGCCAGTGAAGGGACTCGCAGAGGGGAGCGGCAGAGACAGAGCGGCGGGTGAGGTGAATTAGCCTGGCGGAGGCGTTCAGGATGGATTGTAGGGGGGAGAGGCGGGACAGAGGGAGGCCAGATAAGAGATTATTGCAATAGTCGAGTCGGGAGATTACCAGGGCGTGTAGGAGTTGTTTTGTGGTGACAGTGGTAAGAAATGGCCGAATTCTGGAAATATTACGCAGTTGGTATCGGCAGGAGGAGGAAAGCGACTGGATGTGGGGATGAAGGAAAGAGCAGAGTCAAGTGTAACTCCAAGACAGCGAACTTGGTTTGATGGGGAGATAGGAGGTGGAGAGGCATTAGAGGGAGGAAAAAGTAGGAGCTCAGTCTTAGACATGTTGATCTTTAGGTGGTGGGAGGCCATCCAGGAGGAGATGCCAGATAAACAGTCACTGACTTTTGAAAGGACAGGGGGAGAGAGATCAGGGGTAGAGAGGTAGATCTGAGTGTCATCAGCGTAGAGGTGGTAATTAAAGCCAAAGCTGTTGATGATTTTTCCCAGGGAGGAGGTGTAGATGGAAAAGAGCAGAGGACCAAGGACAGAGCCTTGAGGTACACCAACAGATAGAGGCAATGAAGAGGAGGAGTTACCAGCAAAGGACACACAGAAGGACCTGTTGGATAAATAGGAGTCAACCCAAGCGAGTGCAGTGTCACAGAGACCAAGAGAGCTGAGGGTCTGTAGAAGGAGGGGGTGGTCAACAGTGTCAAAAGCAGCAGAGAGGTCAAGCAGGAGGAGGATAGAATAGTGGCTGTGTTTTTTAGCAGTTAGGAGGTCGTTGGTGACTTTGGTGAGGGCAGTTTCAGTTGAGTGTAGGGGACGGAAGCCAGATTGCAGGGGGTCAAGTAGGTAATTGGAGGACAGGAAGAGGGAGAGGCGGTTGAAGACTAGTTTTTCTAAGAGCTTTGATGTGAAGGGAAGCAGGGATACAGGGCGGTAGTTGGATGGAGAGTTGGGATCGAGGGATAGTTTCTTTAGTAAAGGGGTAACTAGCGCGTGTTTGAAGGCGGATGGGAAGGAGCCAGTAGAGAGAGAGAGAGGTTGAAGATGTGTGTGAGAGCAGGGGTGAGGGAGGAGGAGAGGGGAGGAATTAGATGTGAGGGAATGGGGTCGAGCGGGCACGTGGTGAGATGTGAGGAGGAAAATAAGGAATTGATTTCCTCGTCAGTGGCTGGGAGAAAGCGGCAGAGGGTGGCAGAGGGGACCTGTGGGAGTGGAGGTGGCAGATAACGATCTTGTGTTGGGATGTTGCTTCTGATAGTTAAAGTTTTACTGAGGAAGTAGTCTGCCAGGTCTTGAGCGCTGAAGGCAGCTGAGGGGGGAGGTGCAGGTGGGTAGAGGAGGGTGTTGAAGGTGGACCAGAGCCGTTTAGGGTTGGAGGACAGCGTAGATATAAGAGATGAGAAGGATTGTTTGGTCAAGTGGAGGGCAGAGGTGTATGACCGGAGAATAAACTTGAAGTGAACAAAATCAGGTTCAGAGCGGGATTTCCTCCAGGCACGCTCTGCAGTCCGGGAGCATCTTTGCAGGTAGCGTGTCTCGAGGGTGTGTCAGGGCTGAAGCTGGCGGCGTGGGGCCTTACAGAGTCGAAGAGGAGCAAGAGTGTCCAGGGCAGAGATAAGTGTGGTGTTGTAGTGATTAGTGGCAGCATCAGGGCAGGTGAAGGATGAGGTGTGAGGGAGGTTGTGAAGTAGATTGGAGAATTGATGTGGATCCACGGCATGTAGATTTCTGTGAGTGTGTGCGCGGTGGGAGTAGGGAGGTGGGGGGGAGCAGGGTGTGCGGGGAGCAGTGTGGGGGGGTGGGGGGAGCAGGAGGGGTGCGGGGAGCAGGGGTGCGGGGTGGGGGAGCAGGGTGTGCGGGTGGGGGGAGCAGCTTGTGCGGGGAGCAGGGGGTGGGGGGAGCAGGGTGTGCGGGTGGGGGGAGCAGGGTGTTTAGGAAGTCCAGATAGGTTAACCATCACGTGACCATCACGGTGGGTAGGGAGGAGGGAGGATTGCGTGAGTCCAAGGGAGGACGTTGAGTGAAAGAAGTTTGGAGGCAGAGGGGCGGAAGGATCGTCAATGGGAATGTTGAAGTCCCCGAGAATTAGGCATGGAAGATTAGAAGATAGGAAGTGAGAAAGCCATGGTAGCAAAGTGGTCAAAGAACTGGAGGTTGGTCCCGTGGGCGGTAGATGACTGCCACCCTTGAGAGCCAGAGGAGAGAACAGGCGGATGCAGTGTGTCTCGAAGGAGGAGAAGGAGAGGGATGGGGGTGGAGAGGAGATGCTGGTAGGTGCAGGTGGGAGAGAGCAGGATTCCGACCCCGCCCACCATTTCTCTCACCGGGTCTGGGTGTATGGCTCAAGTGTAGACCGCCATGAAGAGAGCAGCAACGGAGGCCGTGACAGAGGAGTTAGCCAGGTTTCAGTTAAAGCTGGAGAGCGTTTGAGGAGTTTGAAAGGAAGAGGTCATGGATTGTGGTGAGTTTGTTGCACACAGAGCGAGCGTTCCAGAGGGCGCAGGAGAAAGAGGACAGGCGCTGAGGGATTATGGGAATGAGGTTGCTGGGCTTGCAGGGAGGTGATTTATGTGCGATGGAGATAGGATGAGAGGGAAGTATTGGATGTGTTGTGGGGCCAGGGTTAGGAGATATGTCACCTGCATAGAGTAACAGCAGGAGGGTGAGAAAGAGAAGGTGGGAATGGGATTTGTGTGAGTGGGAGTGATTTGGCAGCACGAGAGTTAGAGGGAGACCATGTTCTGAGGAAACAAAGGAGCTCATGTGAGGCCATCATGTAGGACGAGAGGAGGGAGGGAGAGATGCAGATAGTGTAGGGGTCGGTGGTAGAGGGGCAGGAGTTCCATTTAAGGAGAAAGGTAGAAGTGAAAAGTAGAAGCGTGAGAGAAAGCATGATATAGACGTGTGTTTACCCGATGGAAAATGTGGGCCTTGCAGTTCCTTTCTCCAGTCCCGCAACTCCAGAAAATCAACTCCAAGCTGCCACTTAAAATGGTCACTTAACTCCAGAAAATCAACTCCAAGCTGCCACTTAAGATGGTCACTTAACTCCAGAAAATCAACTCCAAGCTGCCACTTAAGATGGTCACTTGGGATGGGCACAGGAGCCAAGGCCAAGGAGCCACTCCTTGCTGGTATATAGAGTAGACTGATTGCAGACAGCCAGATTAAAAAGGTAAACACCTGATGCTGGGCAGAGAATTCACATGCTAATTAGCAAAACAATTGGTGGGGGAAAATGGAAAATAAAAAGAAAAACAGAAAAATACCAAGGGAACGATTACAATGTGAGTGCCTGAGGTTACTGGGTGATGGGGGTCGTACCAGGAAAAATATACAGGGGATCAGTTGCAATGTGGGTGCCTGAGGTTACTGGGTGATGGGGGTCGTACCTGTGGAGAGAGGAGACACACAAATTAGGGATCATGATGGATGGCGGAGGGCATCATGGATGAAACTCCAGGAAATCAACTCCAAGCTGCCACTTAAAATGGTCACTTGGGGTGGGCACAGGAGCCAAGGCCAAGGAGCCACTCCTTGCTGGTATATAGAGCAGACCTACTCCTGGATGTGGAGGCTAACTTCACACTGTAACATATCTGTCTTGCAAGGTGGACGGCTAAGCCGTTTACCAACCTATAAAATCAAAATATTTTTTACCTTCCTCCTGGGCTCAGGATTAGGCTTTCTTTCCCTCTGCACCCTGCGCACACGACTGTCCTCTGAGGGAGCCATACATCTCCTTTAAAGGGCAGTCCTAATTAGGCCTCAGATGTTAGTTAACCCTATAGGGGGAAAGGGAGTCCTCCATCCATCGGCTGATAAACCTATAGTCTACCACATGCCCCTAATCACATTGTCAGAGTGGGAAATGCTTCCTCCTGTCCTCAGATCCTACATCACATAAAATGATCAACCCAGAGGAAGCACAATTCATCTGCAGTGACTGAGGGGAAGGTTTCATGTAAACGAGAGCGTCTCTGCGTGAAACGGAATGACTCACTGTGTGAATGCATGTAAATTTACCCCGGTGACCTAAATGGTCACCTTTAAAAGTCATACATAGGATTATATCCACATACAGACATTTTTAAAGCCTGCTACTAACGTTTTATCATTTTGTATGGAAGCAAGGCCAGAGTCACGAGGAGGTAAAATATTGTCATGGTATTTTAGATTAGAATAGTCTAAAAAATGGCGATAACCTCGGCACAACCCTCCACAATATGTTTATCTCCGCAACAATCATAGAAAGCATCCCACTTATCACAAATATGTCCTTCCTTTTGAACAACTCCTTGTGCTCCTTCTCGGGAAAGCGGATCGTGTAGCTACAATGTTGCACTAAAACATCCTTTCACAGGCCTTGGGTCTAAGCAAGATTCAATCCCACATCCTATCTCACGCGTTTTACTAAAGACAAAGCCATTCTGAACGCAAAAGCATTTGAGTTGGGTTTCGATTAAATCCTACATGTGTGTAATCACACCTTCCAGTTCTATACAGAGGTTAGTCTTTTCGTATATATAAACTTAGAGATATAATGCAAACCACCTTAGCATGACGCATGTTTGCGCCTTCCATGTGGTTTCCCAGTGTTCGTCAATTAGCCCTACAATATGGCAGATATTTTCTAGGGATCCATTGTGGGCGCGTTCCTCGTCCTTACCCCTATATCCCTCATTATGTTAAATCTTTATAAAGTGATTTACCAGGAAGGATACATTGAGATTTCTCTCGTTTTCAGTATATCCTGGGTTCTTTGTTCCTTTAAATCGCTGCTTACACCCCGGCTAATGCTTATTATCCCAATGATAACCAGATTCCCTTTCTCTCCTGCCTTTTGTTGAAAATATCAGAAGTCCTTTCCAGTCAGTCGATTACTTGTGGTGGTTTTAACTTTATTATGGATTTCGGTTTAGACCGGTTCAGTCGCTCAACCAGTTGGCCATCGCGCTTAGATATCTGATGACTACTACTAAACACCACTCTCTGTGCTTGATCAAACACCAGACGTGAAGGGGGACTGTCATGCTTCTTGGGAGGGACAGCTGGACAAAGTCTTTGACTGCCAGGTTTGGTCAGAAAACTGTGTTTCACCACGGGGCAGCAACATGTGCTCAATCCTTTTGGAATCCGAAGCTTCATGAACGTGTCCTGTGGGATCTGGCACCAAGACCTGAGCAGCGGATTCTTTAAGTCCTGCATATTGTGAGGTGGAGCCATCATGGATGGGATAGTTCCAGCACATCAAGGAGGTGACACCTTGAGATCTGTGTCACCCAATGTGATGCTAGTTGCAATCTTGACTTCTCTTTCAGCACACACCCCAAACTCCGTCAGGATTTGTAGCAGGCCCTTGCAGAGAGCAGCTCATTACCCTCATCCAGCTGGACTTTGCTCCCGCCCACCCTCACCCACCCACCCCAAGATTTTCATTTGATATATACCCAACTAATTGATCATGTGATATCGCAGCAACCTAAACCATTTACTCTGGTACCTCTCTATTTCCTGTTTACTCACCTCCAACACCTTTCACTATAATGTTTATCCCACTATTGCTTCTCTTTTCTTTATCATCCCTTCTCTCTAAAACTAAACTACTCTGTCCTTCTATACACCTTTCCAATTGCCCCAGGATGGAAAACCAGTGCCAATACACCACAGCCTTCTCAGTTCTTTTAACCTATCAGATGAGTGCTGGTGGAGAGTGTTAAAATCCAGCCCTCCTACCCCCACACAAAGATTTGAAACTCTGCAACCACATTATTACCAAAAGAAAACTCTGTCCAAATTCCTATTTATTCTGCTACTTTCCCTGGCAAACGATGTGGAAACTAATCCTGGTCCTATAGGTGACACAACCTTTAGCCTCCCCACTAAAAAAGGCCTCTCATTTGTGTACTGTAACATCCGCAGTTTACTCCCTAAATTGGATGAGCTTCAGGCTTGGTGTTGCTATTACAAGCCCAAAATCATTGTGCTCACAGAGTCATGGTTAACCCCAAAAGTACCAGACTCTGCCATATCAATACAGGGGTATTCATGTTATAGAAAAGACAGAGCAAAGAGAGGGGGGGATTGTTATTTATGTTGAGGAGTCCATAAAATTCACCCCCTTACAGAGTTCTAGCTCCCCTGTCACCTTTGATTTCCTCTCTGGTTTAATTGAGATTCCATTCAGTAAATACACCATTGTTGCTGGATTCTATGGCCCACCGAGCTCTCCAGTGCACTCCCTCTCTGACATATCTCAAATCCTTAATAACCTACTTGCCCAAAACCAAAAAAGTGAACTGCTGGTCCTCAGCGATTTTAATACAGATTGGCTAAATCCTAAAAACAATAAACACTGCTCGCTGTTTAAAATTTTGCAGCTAACTCAATTAATCTCCTCCCCCACTCGCATTAATATGAAAAGCCCTAACCATACCTTGCTGGACTGGATTCTCACCTCATCTCCTGATAGAATACAGAAGGCAGGCGTTCTTGCTAATAGCTTTAGTGACCATTGTCTAGTGTACTGCGTGCGCGAAATAAAGGCCTTAATCTCCCCCAAAGGTAATAACCACCAGGTCTTTCAAGAAATTTATTCTTGAATCCTTCCTAAGTGATCTCAAACAGCTCCCCTGGTACAGGCTAAACCTAATCCCAGACCTAGACTGTGCAGTTGAATACTTTCAGTCTGAGCTCCTGCAAGTCTGGAATTCCCATGCCCCGCTGCGTAAAGTGCCCCTGGGTTACAGCTAATCTTACACTAATGTACCAGCTTAGAGATTCACTGTGGTCAAATTTCAAGAGTACTGGTTCCATGAATGATCACTACGAATACCGAAAATGCCGGAATGAATGCACAAAACAAACAAAAATGGCTAAAGCCCATTACTTCAATGAAAATCTAAACAATAACATATCAAACCCTAGAAACTTTGAGAACCATAAGTAACATACAAGCACCCCCAGTCCACTCCCAGCCAGCTGCTGTCAAAGTAAACAACCAAACCCTGCAACACCCCCTAGATGTAGCAAATGCCTTTAATGATTATTTTGTTGGATGCGCCACCACTTTGATTGCCAAGCTAGGAAATGACATGCAATCAGAGAGGCCTCATGCAGGTCAGGCCCCCCCAACTGTGCAAAGTCCCTGTATCAGACAGGAATTCAGTTTTAGACCAGTGCCTGTCAGTGTCGTTACTAAACTTCTCCGTAAGCAAAAAATGAAATACCAGTCTGGACCTGATCAAATACCAGCAATGCTGCTGAAAATCAGTGCGTCAGCAATTGCAAATCCTGTCGCAACCCTAATAAATGAGTCGCTGGCGACTGGATACATACCCAAGCTCTGGAAGACTGCAAGAGTGGTACCTATCCATAAAAGTGGTGACAGTACTTTGGTATCCAACTACCGTCTGATATCGTTGCTCCCTCTAATGTCAAAAGTCTTGGAAAAATGCATCTACACACAATTACGTGATTATTATCAATATTGGAACTACTTAACCACGGATCAATCCGGCTTTCGCCCAAATCACTCAACCACAACCGCCCTTTTAAAAGTCTGCAATGATATCCAAGCTGGGATGGAACAAGGAAACCTAACTGGAGCCATCTTCCTTGATTTTTCCAAGGCCTTTGACACGGTAGACCATGGCATCTTGTTAGAAAAACTTAAAAACTCTGGCATTGGTGATCGCACGCTAACCTGATTTCAATCATATGTATCCGACCGATCACAATATGTGTACATTTCTGGCAGCTCCTCCCTCCTGCTCCCAGTCAAGTGTGGTGTACCCCAAGGCTCAATACTCGGCCCCCTGCTATTCACAATATTCATAAATGATCTGCCCAACGTCTGCAAAGCCTCAACTGTACATATGTACGCAGACGACACTGTAATCTATACCAGCAAACCAAATCTCCCGCAGCTGGAGGCCGTGCTGCAAGAACAATTCACAGAGGTAGAAAAGTGGATCAAAAACAACAAACTTTTTTAAAATACTGACAAAACTGTAACGATGCTCTTTGGAACAGCACCTAAACTACACAAATTGCAAAATCCCCATCTATGTGTAGGGACAAAATCAAATGGCACGCTGACCACAGTCACTTCTCTCAAATATCTAGGTATGTGGTTGGACCCTAATCTATGCTTTGGCCCCACATCAAAAAACTCTCATCTAAACTTTACCCCAAACTAGGTACCCTGTACAGAAACAAATCCTGCCTGAGTCCTGCGGTAAGAAAGCAGATTGTACAGCAAATGCTTATGCCGGCTATTGATTACGGAGATGTAGTGTATGCAGCCGCCCCGCAAACACACCTTCATAAACTTACTACATTGTATAACTCATTCTGCTGCTTTGCGCTACAATGTAACTACATGACCCACCATTGTGACATGTTAAAAGAGCTAAACTGGCCATCGCTGGAATCCACCTTTCCAGACTGGTGTTTAAGAGCTTTTCTGGGAAGCTGCCACCCTACCTGAATAGACTGCTTCCCCCGTCAGTTCCCTCATCCTATAACCTCCGATCCAGGACCAGCACCTTACTTGCAATACCACAATACAAAAAGAAAGTGGCTCGATCCTCATTTTCCTACAGAGCACCACAATTATGGAATAACCTCCCAGACGCCATCAAATCTTCCCCCAATCTAAAGTCACTCAAGAGCTCCTTACTAACATACCTCAATAATGGTATGTCACTCGGGTGAGATAGTGCATCCATTGGAGGACATGGAGACCACACATAGACCGAAGAAAAGCTGTGCGCCCATCGAGTTCAGCCTTTCACACATCACCTACTGTGATTGAGCCAGAAGAAGGCAAAAACCCCAAGTCTGAAGCGCTTGCCAATTTGTAACACACTGGGAAACATTCCTTCTTGACCCCAGATGGCGTCAGATTCTCCTTGGATCAAGAAGCTTTTACCCACATATTAAATATTATTACCCTTAATATTCTGTGTCTGCAGGAAGTCATCCGGTCGCTGCTTATCCCTTAATATTCTGTGTCTGCAGGAAGTCATCCGGTCGCTGCTTATCCCTTAATATTCTGTGTCTGCAGGAAGTCATCCGGTCGCTGCTTATCCCTTAATATTCTGTGTCTGCAGGAAGTCATCCAGTCGCTGCTTAACCCTTAATATTCTGTGTCTGCAGGAAGTCATCCAGTCGCTGCTTAACCCTTAATATTCTGTGTCTGCAGGAAGTCATCCAGTCGCTGCTTAGCCCTTAATACTCTGTGTCTGCAGGAAGTCATCCAGTCGCTGCTTAACCCTTAATATTCTGTGTCTGCAGGAAGTCATCCAGTCGCTGCTTAACCCTTAATATTCTGTGTCTGCAGGAAGTCATCCAGTCGCTGCTTAACCCTTAATATTCTGTGTCTGCAGGAAGTCATCCAGTCGCTGCTTAACCCTTAATATTCGGTGTCTGCAGGAAGTCATCCAGTCGCTGCTTAACCCTTTAATATTCTGTGTCTGCAGGAAGTCATCCAGTCGCTGCTTAACCCTTAATATTCTGTGTCTGCAGGAAGTCATCCAGTCGCTGCTTAACCCTTAATATTCTGTGTCTGCAGGAAGTCATCCAGTTGAAACGACACACAGTATCTGTAATCACGCGGGGCTTTCCTTTACCTGCATAACGGTCCCGCTGTACCTGAAGCGTTTTCCATCCATCACCAGCTGCTCCTCTCATCATCAAACACAAACTTTTATCATGTATAAATTAAATTAATTCAGTGTGTGTTTCCTCATACTTACGTTAATCGTAACCTGATGCCGTCGCCGTTATCAGGGCAGGAAAAGCAAGATATAAATAACTATATAACAGGAGATAAATCATACGAGCACTACCTGCTTCTGGAACTGCAGCTTCCTGTCCAGCGGAGGGAGGGAGGCATGGGAAACAAACTTTATTTACACTCTGTTATGAACAATTAAATACAACTGCAGGACACGTCACCATGACATCAAGATCAGCAATATCTCTACACTGCCAATGCTGTATTAACCCTGTCAGTGCTGTGCAGCTGCTCTCTCTCCAAATAATCCAGCAGGGGCTGGGAGTCCTGGCAGGTGAAATCCCCATTGCTGTGTGTGTATAATTCCCTCCATATAATCCAGCAGGGGCTGGGAGTCCTGGCAGGTGAAATCCCCATTGCTGTGTGTGTTTAATCCCCTCCATATAATCCAGCAGGGGCTGGGAGTCCTGGCAGGTGAAATCCCCATTGCTGTGTGTGTTTAATCCCCTCCATATAATCCAGCAGGGGCTGGGAGTCCTGGCAGGTGAAATCCCCATTGCTGTGTGTGTTTGTTCGAGAGAGAGACTAATTAGGATTGAGCAAGGTTTAAGAATTATCCCTGTATTACACAAGAGTGAAAGGGAGGGAGTTCCCTTTGTTCTATGGGATCAGGCATGGGGGCTTTTTTGCTTAATGAGCTGAAGCATGGCCGATTTGTGATTGGATGCAATAGGGAGAGGAAAAATGGGAGGGAGGGGGAGGGAGGGGGAAGGGGGGTATAAAAGACAAGGCGTGGGGGCAGTTGGTGTATTGCAGTTAATTTTCTTTTACTAAGAACTTCAGAGACAGGGCGGCGGCGAGCTCCATTTTGCATCACCATCATCGTATGAAAACCAATGACTGGATAAGTATTACTTGCAGTATCTATCTGTTATGCATACTCTATTATCATAAGTCTGCTATATATATATATATTCCTAGTTCCATTATTTATTGGAGGGATAGGTGTGGGTTTCCCATTGTACGGATCTGTAGGTTTATTTAGTGGATGCTTGTTTATGTTTGTTTCAATTTGCAATACTGTATTCCTTGTTCATTTGGTGTCGAGCTGCGTGATAGTAATTTCTAATGGGTTGTTGGTCTGGGGTGGCTCTGCCAGAATTCAGTGATTTGTTGTTTTGTATGTTATTAGGGGCATTAGGATTTCCAGTAATTTTGCTTTGGCTGTCTGTGGACTGCTGTGCCTTATTAGTTTGGGTGCTCAGTATAGCGCATGACTGACTGTCCAATTTTAGTATCATCCATGGCTGCAGCCAAAATCATAATAAGCAACCCATATAAACACCGTAAACAACCACAGGGCATCCCTATACACGCATGTGCCCTCACCATACACACAGTAGGAACTCACTATACATAGTGAAATCACACGTAGGACCTCGGTATAACACACGAAGTCACGCTAATGATGTAGCTATCATACACCCTGAAATCACGAAATTCCTCTCTATAAACACACTGAAATCACTAATGTAGTATAACACTAAGAGAAATAAAATTTTATATATATATATATAATAAACAAAAGTAAAATAAAAACTTGCTATAACACGCCGTAATCACACAATAGAAACACACAGAAACCTAGCCATAGCACACGGAGACCCCACAAGGACCTAGCCATAGCACAAGGGAGACAACACAAAGGGAATGTAATCACACATAGGAACTTGATATAACAGACTGAATCACTGGACATTAATCACTATAACTCTATAGTGTGCCGAATGAGAAAAGCACCATACGTGCATTGCTGAGTAACACCTTTAGTGGATTCTCAAGCAGCTTCACATGCTGGCCTTTTATGTGGGTTATGATTTACCGGGTTATTCAAAGAGCTGTGTGTTTTAAATAATGTTGGAGTAACCAAGGGCTAAGCAATAAGTTGATGAACAAATTAATTTGTATACTGTATTTAAGTTCACTATTCTAATTGTTGCAATTTTAAAGTGACACAGCAGTAATGTACAATCTTTTGTTTTGAGCACTTGCTAGAGTTGAGTAAATAATTATTTAGAACGGTAACTTTGTCTTTATTGAGGGAGAGGAGAGACTTATTTCAGGAATAGAGGAAACATGAGCAGTAACTCACTCATATTTCACACTTGTACCACCATCATAATAAAGCCTGCGAGTGGATAAGTATTAAGTGTATTTATTCGGGGAATTTTAAGCTATGTTGATAATATACTATATGTGTGTGTGTGTGTGTAATCTATTGGGTTAAATACGCGCTAATTTATCCGTTCTAGTGATTTGCATTGTTAGCTAGAATATGCTCGTTGATATTTGCTTCACTTTGTAATACTTGATCAAACCTTATTATTTGTATAGTCTGTATGATCTTATAAACATAGTCAGTGACCGCATGGCTGGCAGCCATCTTAAACCTCAAAAAGTCACATGTGCTTCTGCCAATGAGGAAGGGCTGCAGCAGTAACTGTACAATCTGTTTAAGCTTACATTGCACAACTAAATTAATCGATTGTTTCTGTCAGATTTATGAATATATAACGATTACTAACCAAATACACATCTAAATGTGTCTGTTATAATTTTTGAAGAGGCTTATCAACTAAACAGTGATTTTGTATGTTAGCAAATTATGTGTCATTAGGTTAGTTCGGTTGGTTTAACTTCGGGTCTATAGATTAATATACTAAGCAAGAATCAGTTTCATTGTGGACGGAGGTTAAAGACTTTCACATGTGCAGCTTGGTTCTATTGATAAGGGATTCCAGGGCTGAGGACTCATAAAATGGAGGACAATACAGCCACTTATGTACAGAACATCTTTGCTCTTTCATAACTCAAAATGGAGACGGCGTTATTTACATTTCGCAAGGGGACACACACATACAGAGGGGGAAGGTGCACAAACTAGGGATGTGCGTTTCGGGTTTCGGAATTTTGGAATTTTAACGAAATTTCCCGATTCGTGTTTTCGGATGCGGCCGATTTTCTGAAAATTTTTAGATCCGAAAATGTCAGATCCGAAAAGTTTTCCGAGCCGAATCAAAATATTTTCGGAATTTTCGAATGGACTTGAAATGTGTCGAATCGAAATTTATTGCTTTGAAACGAGGAGAACAGACGTTCCGAAAAAACGAAAATTTCCGAAATCACGAAAAGTCGATACAAAAAACGAGCAAAGTGACACGAAAATACGAAAAATGGTCGATATTCCGAAAAAAATTGTACCCGAAAAACGAGTCGAACCGAACCGAATCGAAACATAAATCGGTCGAAACGAGCCGAATCGAAAAGTTTAAACATCCGAAAAATCGAACCGAATCGAACCGAAGAAAAAATCGGTGCACAAGCCTAGCACAAACAATGGAGTCACTCTCAGATGCAAACAATGGATCAGATAACAGTGAGCTGGTGACCTTAGTTGCTGGGGGAGGGGAGGGGCTGATGGAAGCATGTGAAAACAAAAGGAATTCATTTCTTACAGGGGGGTGTACACTATACAAAGACTGGATCGTAATACAGAGGTTACGCTATACAGAGGGAATACAATACTCTACATGATACACAGAGTAAGGGAAATACATACAAATAAACATTGGGACGGCAGTTTCTTTGCAGAGGCAATAAGTAGGGAAGATGTTTCTGTTAGCTACCATTCATTCAATCAGGTGGTGATTTTGGTAAGGGTAGCTGGCGAGGGGACAGAGTTACCTATATTTGATCTAGAGGCAGCCTTCAGGCCGTACCGCTGTGTCCAGGGGGTTTTCTTTTAATGGGGTGTAAATTCGATGGGTAATTTTACATCGATATCTGTTTACCCATTGGGGTGGGCAATATCCCGTGCTCCCTTTTTAACCGTTTCACTGCTGAGGACGTGTGGGGAACGTCCTCATTGACTCCAAAGGAAAGATAGGGGTGGAGATAGGGGGTTCGTTTGAACCCTGATATCTCCTGACTGTTGGCAGCTAGCAGGGTCATGTTTGGTATCATTAGAAAGGCCAGAGCATGGCCTTTCCAATGATACCAAACATGACTATGTTTAATGTAAAGGAAAAAAATAATAATAAAAAAAGGAAAAACTTATTTTTTTTAAGATGTGAAATGGTTCAGCAGTGAAGGGGTTAAAGGCTTCCTACTTTTTTGCATTGCTTAGTGGAGAAGAGAGCGGGGAGGAGACGTATAGTACATTACTTGGACGATTTCATGGTAGCGGGTTCCAAAGGGACTGGAGAATGAGGTAGGATCGGGGGGGGGTTACAATATAAGTTTAGTTGATCGGGGAGAATTGTAGGTGGTTTGGGGGGAATGGCCAGACATTAAGATCAAATGGTCTAGTGTAATTTCAAATGGTGAGCAGGCAAATGGCCCAGGAGTGGATTCAATGGATGGGTGCAAAGCTTGGTGTTTCTGGAATTTTTTATTTTCCAATCGTCGGGGCAATACCACTGTGGGGGATAGAATTAAAAAAGAAATAAATAAATAAACTAAAAAAAACATCCCTCCCCCTTTTTTATTTTTGGGTCTGATATTCAAGGTGTGGTGCAAGTGCTGAATAACATGTCTGCATCATCACCGCAGGTTGTAGCCTATGTCAGGTATTTGGTGTTGATATGTTGTCTGCATCATCACCGCAGGTTGTAGCATATGTCAGGTATTTGGTGTTGATATGTTTGAAAAGCAATATTAATTTCATGGCAAATCACATACCGGGGGTAAGGAAGGTGGTGGCGGATACATTGTCCAGTTTCAGGTGGAATGTGTTCCGACATTTGGCACCGGGAGGGGGGAAAAAAATTTCCAGGGTGAACACTGCCCTCCATTTCTTTGCCAGATGGGGAGCAGTTAGAGGGCATCAATGATTTGGTGAGGAGATTGTTGTTGCAGAAGACATGGGCACCGTAGAGCAAGCAGTTGGATCGAGTTTTAAAGGGACAGAGGAGGTAGGGCAGAATGTTGTTTTCAAATAGCTACTGAAGTTCGGCGGTAAGTCAATAAAGGACAGCTTGGAACTATTTAGTGGTATTTCATACTTTGCTCGGTTAAAGGAAGAGAAGGACTGGGCTAAACAATTCGTGGTGAGGAAGATCTTGACAGCAGAGTACAAGTAGGAGATGAGATGGAGCTGATAACAATCTTTGTAGGGCAGCATTTGTTTTAGTTTTACAGCTGCCCTAAGGATTGAGGAAACAATTGCTCTAGGTGCCCATGGTGGGGAAGTATGCCCAGTGGTATGTATGAGGGGATACTTGGAGGCGACTCCTTCAAACGGTCGCATGTTCTGGGGGCACAAGGGTGGTACTAACTTGTCCGGGTATCAATTCAAAATGGTTCCGCAGCAGGCCACGGAAGGGCTTGGTGGAAAGGGGAGTTATGTTTGCACCCATTCTTTCAGGATAGGAGCTGCTGGTACTGAGGCAGAATTGGGTTACCCAAAGGATCGAATTAAAAAGATGGGGAGATGGAAATGGGAAGTGTATAGGAGATATGTGAGGTCATTAAAGAAATGAAGGGAAAATTTATGGGGAACAATTGTTTTGTTTTAATAATAATAATTTGTTTCCTTGTTTCTTTTGGTTTCTTTTCAGATCGGGTACACTGTGTGTGTGTGCATTACTGTTAATAGTTTACATTTTGGTTATTTGCAGGACACGCAATGAGAGTGCGGATCCTGGGACACTCCTATGTGCACTGGATGGAGAGTCATGCTGCTGGCACCAAGAGAGGAGCAACCCCAGGGTGCAGCGTAATTGAAGTAGGGATTAGATGGATAGGGAAGCAAGGTAGGGGGTGGGGCAGTTATTGGGAATAGCAAAGACATCCAGGAGAAAGAGGGGTAAGCCAGATATTATGGTACTACATTTAGGGGACAGCTAGAGAACCGCCTCTCCCTCTACCTGTCCTCCAATTCCCTACTTGACCCCCTGCAATCTGGCTTCCGTCCCCTACACTCAACTGAAACTGCCCTCACCAAAGTCACCAACGACCTCCTAACTGCTAAAAAACACGGCCACTATTCTATTCTCATCCTGCTTGACCTCTCGGCTGCTTTTGACACTGTTGACCACCCCCTCCTTGTACAGACCCTCAACTCTCAGGGTCTCGGTGACACTGCACTCGCTTGGGCTGACTCCTATTTATCCAACAGGTCCTTCTGTGTGTCCTTTGCTGGTAACTCCTCCTCTTCATTGCCTCTATCTGTTGGTGTACCTCAAGGCTCTGTCCTTGGTCCTCTACTCTTTTCCATCTACACCTCCTCCCTGGGCAAAATCATCAACAGCTTTGGCTTTAATTACCACCTCTACGCTGATGACACTCAGATCTACCTCTCTACCCCTGATCTCTCTCCCCCTGTCCTTTCCAAAGTCAGTGACTGTTTATCTGGCATCTCCTCCTGGATGGCCTCCCACCACCTAAAGATCAACATGTCAAAGACTGAACTACTACTTATTCCTCCCTCCAATGCCTCCTGACTTCTCTATCACGGTGGAGGGTATCACCATCTCCCCATCAAACCAAGTTCGCTGTCTTGGAGTTACACTTGACTCTGCTCTTTCCTTCATCTCCCACATCAAGTCTCTTTCCTTCTCTTGCCGATACCAACTGCGTAATATTTCCAGAATTCGGCCATTTCTTACCGCTGTCACCACAAAACAACTCATACACGCCCTGGTAATCTCCCGACTCGATTATTGCAATAATCTCTTATCTGGCCTCCCTCTGTCCCGCCTCTCCCCCCTACAATCCATCCTGAACGCCTCCGCCAGGCTAATTCACCTCACCCGCCGCTCTGTCTCTGCCGCTCCCCTCTGCGAGTCCCTTCACTGGCTCCCCATCCACTGCAGAATTAAGTTCAAAATCCTTATCCTTACCTACAAAACCCTCACTAACTCAGCGCCCCACTACCTGTCCTCACTAATCACCAAATACACCCCAGCCCGCTCCCTAAGGTCAAACAGTGACCTGCGCCTAGCTTCTCCCCGCATCACCTCTTCCCATGATACACTGCAGGACTTCTCACGCGCAGCCCCCACTCTCTGGAACGCTCTCCCTCGTACTGTCAGACTTTCCCCTAACTTCTCTTCCTTCAAACGCTCCCTTAAAACGTTCCTATTTACGGAAGCCTACCACCCAACTCACTGACACAACCATCAATCACTCTCACCTTGCAGTCCTCTCCTCCTGTTTCCAACCCCAACCCTCCTAGATTGTGAGTTCCTACGGGAATAGGGCCCTCATCTCCTCCTGTACTGTTTGTCAAATGTTGTTCAATGTATTGTAACCCTGTCTATACTGTGCTTATTGTACAGCGCTGCGGAATATGCTGGCGCTTTATAAATAAAGAATAATAATAATAATAATAGGTATTGTGAGTGGTGAAATAGGTGGCCTGGCACGTGGAGAGGCGATAGTGGAGGGAGGATCTGCAGGGTACGGGGTGAGTTGTGGTTTCATACGGCCAGGCTCAGGTGCCTTCCTGGTTTGCAGATCCTCTCGGCCTGCTATCTGCCATAAAAATACACTGAGCAGACGTGTGGTCATCCTGCTTAGCCACGTGGGGTGCTATTTCTGGGCAATGCTTGTGGTGCATTGCAGTTGCCAGTGTTATCTGGTGTAGCGTATTTGGCATACGAGGATCGATAATAATAATTCTGCCTTAGAGGCAAAGAATTTGGCCTTAAGTAATAAAAGACGTGACCTTTCCAAAATGCCAATACTTTGTTGTGTTTTCATTTACGGGAAAAGGGAGGGGGGAGGGGGGGTTAGTTGGTATTAAGAAGGTAATTTACATGGGAGAAGTTGTAAGAAGAGAATAGGGTATAATTCTTAAAACCCCTCCATATAATCCAGCAGGGGCTGGGAGTCCTGGCAGGTGAAATCCCCATTGCTGTGTGTGTTTAATCCCCCCCATATAATCCAGCAGGGGCTGGGAGTCCTGGCAGGTGAAATCCCCATTGCTGTGTGTGTTTAATCCCCTCCATATAATCCAACAGGGGCTGGGAGTCCTGGCAGGTGAAATCCCCATTGCTGTGTGTGTTTAATCCCCTCCATATAATCCAGCAGGGGCTGGGAGTCCTGGCAGGTGAAATCCCCATTGCTGTTTGTGTGTTTAACCCCTCCATATAATCCAGCAGGGGCTGGGAGTCCTGGCAGGTGAAATCCCCATTGCTGTGTGTGTTTAATCCCCCCCATATAATCCAGCAGGGGCTGGGAGTCCTGGCAGGTGAAATCCCCATTGCTGTGTGTGTTTAATTCCTCCATATAATCCAACAGGGGCTGGGAGTCCTGGCAGGTGAAATCCCCATTGCTGTTTGTGTGTTTAATCCCCTCCATATAATCCATCAGGGGCTGGGAGTCCTGGCAGGGGAAATCCCCATTGCTGTGTTTAATCCCTCCATATAATCCAGCAGGGGCTGGGAGTTCTGGCAGGTGAAATCCCCATTGCTGTGTGTGTTTAATCCCTCATATAATCCAGCAGGGGCTGGGAGTCCTGGCAGGTGAAATCCCCATTGCTGTTTGTGTGTTTAACCCCTCCATATAATCCAGCAGGGGCTGGGATTCCTGGCAGGTGAAATCCCCATTGCTGTGTGTGTTTAATCCCTGTACATAATCCAGCAGGGGCTGGGAGTCTTGGCAGGTGAAATCCCCATTGCTGTGTGTGTTTAATCCCTCTACATAATCCAGCAGGGGCTGGGAGTCCTGGCAGGTGAAATCCCCATTGCTGTGTGTGTTTAATCCCTCCATATAATCCAGCAGGGGCTGGGAGTCCTGGCAGGTGAAATCCCCATTGCTGTGTGTGTTTAATCCCCCCATATAATCCAGCAGGGGCTGGGAGTCCTGGCAGGTGAAATCCCCATTGCTGTGTGTGTTTAATCCCCTCCATACAATCCAGCAGGGGCTGGGAGTCCTGGCATGTGAAATCCCCATTGCTGTGTGTGTGTTTAACCCCTCCATATAATCCAGCAGGGGCTGGGAGTCCTGGCAGGTGAAATCCCCATCGCTGTGTGTGTTTAGTCCCCCCATATAATCCAGCAGGGGCTGGGAGTCCTGGCAGGTGAAATCCCCATCGCTGTGTGTGTTTAATCCCCCCATATAATCCAGCAGGGACTGGGAGTCCTGGCAGGTGAAATCCCCATCGCTGTGTGTGTTTAATCCCCTCAATATAATCCAGCAAGGGCTGGGAGTCCTGGCAGGTGAAATCCCCATTGCTGTGTGTGTTTAATCCCCTCCATATAATCCAGCAGGGGCTGGGAGTCCTGGCAGGTGAAATCTCCATTGCTGTGTGTGTTTAATCCCCTCCATATAATCCATCAGGGGTTGGGAGTCCTGGCAGGTGAAATCCCCATTGCTGTGTGTGTTTAATCCCCTCCATATAATCCAGCAGGGGCTGGGAGTCCTGGCAGGTGAAATCCCCATCGCTGTGTGTGTTTAATCCCCCCATATAATCCAGCAGGGGCTGGGAGTCCTGGCAGGTGAAATCCCCATCGCTGTGTGTGTGTTTAATTCCCTCCATATAATCCAGCAGGGGCTGGGAGTCCTGGCAGGTGAAATCCCCATTGCTGTGTGTGTGTTTAATCCCCTCTATATAATCCAGCAGGGGCTGGGAGTCCTGGCAGGTGAAATCCCCACCCATTGCTGTGTGTGTGTTTAATCCCACCATATAATCCATCAAGGGCTGGGAGTCCTGGCAGGTGAAATCCCCATTGCTGTGTTTAATCCCCTCCATATAATCCAGCAGGGGCTGGGAGTCCTGGCAGGTGAAATCCCCATTGCTGTGTGTGTTTAATCCTCTCCATATAATCCAGCAGGGGCTGGGAGTCCTGGCAGGTGAAATCCCCATTGCTGTGTGTGTTTAATCCCCCCATATAATCCAGCAGGGGCTGAGAGTCCTGGCAGATGAAATCCCCATTGCTGTGTGTGTGTGTGTGTGTGGTGTGTGTGTGTGTGTTTAATCCCCCCATATAATCCAGCAGGGGCTGAGAGTCCTGGCAGGTGAAATCCCCATTGCTGTGTGTGTTTAATCCCCTCCATATAATCCCGCAGGGGCTGGGAGTCCTGGCAGGTGAAATCCCCATTGCTGTGTGTGTGTTTAACCCCTCCATATAATCCAGCAGGGGCTGGGAGTCCTGGCAGGTGAAATCCCCATCGCTGTGTGTGTTTAATCCCCCCATATAATCCAGCAGGGGCTGGGAGTCCTGGCAGGTGAAATCCCCATCGCTGTGTGTGTTTAATCCCCCCATATAATCCAGCAGGGGCTGGGAGTCCTGGCAGGTGAAATCCCCATTACTGTGTGTGTGTGTTTAACCCCTCCATATAATCCAGCAGGGGCTGGTGGTCCTGGCAGGTGAAATCCCCATTGCTGTGTGTGTTTAATCCCCCCATATAATCCAGCAGGGGCTGCAAATCCTGGCAGGTGAAATCCCCATCGCTGTGTGTGTTTAATCCCCCCATATAATCCAGCAGGGGCTGGGAGTCCTGGCAGGTGACATCCCCATCGCTGTGTGTGTTTAATCCCCCATATAATCCAGCAGGGGCTGGGAGTCCTGGCAGGTGAAATCCCCATCGCTGTGTGTGTTTAATCCCCCCATATAATCCAGCAGGGGTTGGGAGTCCTGGCAGGTGAAATCCCCATCGCTGTGTGTGTTTAATCCCCTCCATATAATCGATCAGGGGCTGGGAGTCCTGGCAGGTGAAATCCCCATTGCTGTGTGTGTTTAATCCCCTCCATATAATCCAGCAGGGGCTGGGAGTCCTGGCAGGTGAAATCCCCATCGCTGTGTGTGTTTAATCCCCCCATATAATCCAGCAGGGGCTGGGAGTCCTGGCAGGTGAAATCCCCATCGCTGTGTGTGTTTAATCCCCCCATATAATCCAGCAGGGGCTGGGAGTCCTGGCAGGTGAAATCCCCATTGCTGTGTGTGTTTAATCCCCTCAATATAATCCAGCAGGGGCTGGGAGTCCTGGCAGGTGAAATCCCCATTGCTGTGTGTGTTTAATCCCCTCCATATAATCCAGCAGGGGCTGGGAGTCCTGGCAAGTGAAATCCCCATTGCTGTGTGTGTTTAATCCCCTCCATATAATCCAGCAGGGGCTGGGAGTCCTGGCAGGTGAAATCCCCATTGCTGTGTGTGTTTAATTCCCTCCATATAATCCAACAGGGGCTGGGAGTCCTGGCAGGTGAAATCCCCATTGCTGTGTGTGTGTTTAATTCCCTCCATATAATCCAGCAGGGGCTGGGAGTCCTGGCAGGTGAAATCCCCATTGCTGTGTGTGTTTAATCCCCTCCATATAATCCAGCAGGGGCTGGGAGTCCTGGCAGGTGAAATCCCCATTGCTGTGTGTGTTTAATCCTCTCCATATAATCCAGCAGGGGCTGGGAGTCCTGGCAGGTGAAATCCCCATTGCTGTGTGTGTTTAATCCCCCCATATAATCCAGCAGGGGCTGAGAGTCCTGGCAGATGAAATCCCCATTGCTGTGTGTGTGTGTGTGTGTGTTTAATCCCCTCCATATAATCCAGCAGGGGCTGGGAGTCCTGGCAGGTGAAATCCCCATTGCTGTGTGTGTTTAATCCCCCCATATAATCCAGCAGGGGCTGAGAGTCCTGGCAGATGAAATCCCCATTGCTGTGTGTGTTTAATCCCCCATATAATCCAGCAGGGGCTGAGAGTCCTGGCAGGTGAAATCCCCATTGCTGTGTGTGTTTAATCCCCTCCATATAATCCTGCAGGGGCTGGGAGTCCTGGCAGGTGAAATCCCCATTGCTGTGTGTGTGTTTAACCCCTCCATATAATCCAGCAGGGGCTGGGAGTCCTGGCAGGTGAAATCCCCATCGCTGTGTGTGTTTAATCCCCCCATATAATCCAGCAGGGGCTGGGAGTCTTGGCAGGTGAAATCCCCATCGCTGTGTGTGTTTTATCCCCCCATATAATCCAGCAGGAGCTGGAAGTCCTGGCAGGCGAAATCCCCATTGCTGTGTGTGTGTTTAATCCCCCCATACAATCCAGCAGGGGCTGGTGGTCCTGGCAGGTGAAATCCCCATTGCTGTGTGTGTTTAATCCCCCATATAATCCAGCAGGGGCTGGGAGTCCTGGCAGGTGAAATCCCCATCGCTGTGTGTGTTTAATCCCCCATACAATCCAGCAGGGGCTGGTGGTCCTGGCAGGTGAAATCCCCATTGCTGTGTGTGTTTAATCCCCCATATAATCCAGCAGGGGCTGGGAGTCCTGGCAGGTGAAATCCCCATCGCTGTGTGTGTTTAATCCCCCCATACAATCCAGCAGGGGCTGGTGGTCCTGGCAGGTGAAATCCCCATTGCTGTGTGTGTTTAATCCCCCCATATAATCCAGCAGGGGCTGGGAGTCCTGGCAGGTGAAATCCCCATCGCTGTGTGTGTTTAATCCCCCCCATATAATCCAGCAGGGGCTGGGAGTCCTGGCAGGTGAAATCCCCATCGCTGTGTGTGTTTAATCCCTCCATATAATCCAGCAGGGGCTGGGAGTCCTGGCAGGTGAAATCCCCATTGCTGTGTGTGTTTAATCCCCCATATAATCCAGCAGGGGCTGGGAGTCCTGGCAGGTGAAATCCCCATTGCTGTGTGTGTTTAATCCCTCCCCATTTCCTGCTCTAAACACTGAGGGCAGAAGCTCCATAAACTGACCCTGAGGACTGAACATAATGCAGAATAAAGGGTTAATGAATGGCCTGATCACAGTGCTGTGTCTCCCTCAACCTGTCCCTCAGTGCTGAGCCCCGTTCAATACCTCAGCAGCTGCTGAATTGCTGCTGAATTGCTGCAGCGCAGCGATTCAGTTTGCTGCAGCTGTGTCATTGAACGCTTTGGATGTGAATTTTGAAGCAAAATGGCCGACGATTTCTTAATGAAAGATTCAGATTGTTTTTCGTACCACTCGGACAACAGTTGAGGTATATATGATAAAGAGAAGCAGTCAACACAATCCGTTTTGTACGCACACACCACAAATGATAGTTTTTATTGAATGAACATTAAAGAACAAGAAAGCAGAATGTTTAGAGCTCAGAATCACTGTGTCTGTTCAATGTCTGTTACAATAAAGTTCATTTAAAAAAAACCTTTGAGTGGAGGTCACCTGTTTCCTGTGCAGGGTGCCGTACGGAATTATTACTTGCTTCATGGCGGCGGCCATCTTTTCTACGTCACACTCAGCTACTCACAGCATCTCCTCGGGTCGCTGCAAGTGCTAAATTAGCAGTGCTGAGCGCTGAGTGGCTGAACGGCGTTCAATGGCAAGTTGCTAATTTAGCACTTGCAGCGGCTGAGGTATTGAATGCAAATCCGGATCCAGTAAAGGTGTCTGTCTGCAGACTGAAGCTCCACCCTGCACAGGAAACACGTGACCTCCACTCAAAGGTTTTTTTAAATCAGCTTTATTGTAACAGACATTGAACAGACACAGTGATTGTGAGCTCTAAACACATAGAAACATAGAAAAATGTCGGCAGATAAGAACCTTTCGGCCCATCTAGTCGCCCAATTACATGGATACTTTACCTGGATTTATCTTTTGTTTAGGATAGCCTTATGCCTATCCCATGCTTGCTTAAATTCAATTACTGTTTTGGCCTCTACCACTTCAACTGGAAGACTGTTCCATGTATCCACCACCCTCTCAGTAAAATAATGCTTCCTGATGTTACTTTTAAACCTTTGCCCCTCTAATCTAAGACTATGTCCTCTTGTTTTGCTACTTTGTTTCCTTTTAAATATACTCCCTTCCTCTACCTTGTGGATTCCCTTTACGTATTTAAATGTTTCTATCATATCTCCTATGTCTCGTCTTTTTTCCAAGCTGTACATGTTAAGATCATTAAACCTTTCCTGGTAACTTTTCTCCTTCAAGCCGTACACCATTTTAGTAGCCCTTCTCTGAACTCTCTCTAAGATGTCTATATCCTTCTGGAGATACGGTCTCCAGTACTACACACAGTACTCCAAGTGAGGTCTCACCAGTGCTCTGTACAGTGGCATGAGCACTTCCCTTAGATCCTCTGAAATAATAACCCCTAAATCCCTTTCCTCAGATGTTGAGGTTAGGACTGTATCAAATATTCTATATTCAGCCCTTGGGTTTTTACGTCCCAGGTGCATTATCTTGCACTTATCCACATTAAAACTCAATTGCCACAGCTCCGACCATTTTTTTAGTTTACCTAAATCATTTGTCATTTGGCTGATCCCTCCAGGAACGTCAACCCTGTTGCAAATCTTTGTGTCATCAGCAAAAAGACATACTTTTCCATTAATACCTTCTGCAATATCACTAATAAAAATATTAAATAGAATGGGTCCAAGTACTGACCCCTGAGGTACCCCACTGGTAACAAGACCTTGCGCCGAATAAACTCCATTTACCACAACCCTCTGTTGCCTGTCACTCAGCCACTGCCTAATCCATTCAACAATATTGGAATCCAAGCTCAAAGATTGCAATTTATTGATAAGCTTCTATGCAGAACAGTATCAAAAGCCTTACTGAAATCTAAATAAGCAATGTCTACTGCACCACCTGTGTCTATTATTTTTGTTTTCCAATCAAAAAAATCAATAAGATTAGTTTGGCATGATCTCCCTGAGGTAAACCCATGTTGTTTCTGATCCTGTAATCTATGTGTTTTTAGATGTTCAACAATCCTTTCCTTTAACATGCTTTCCATTAATTTCCCCACTACTGACGTAAGACTAACTGGCCTATAGTTCCCAGATTCCTCCCTACTACCCTTCTTGTAAATAGGCACAACATTTGCTAATTTCCAGTCTTCTGGGACGACTCCCGTTAGCAAGGATTGGTTAAATAAATCTGTTAACGGTTTTGCTATTACATCACTGAGCTCTTTTAATAATTTAGGGTGGATCCCATCAGGCCCCATTGACTTATTTGTCTTTACTTTAGACAGCTGCTGTAGAACCTCCTCCTCTGTAAACTGATATGTAATTGTCTCGTTAGTGTTTCCTCCTAACTGAGGTCCCTTTCCTTCCTTTTCTTCTGCAAAGACTGAACAAAAATATTCATTGAGGCAGTCAGCGAGACTTTTATCCTCTTCTACATACCTTCCTTCCTTTGTTTTTAATCTAACTAATCCTTGTTTTACTTTTCTTTTCTCGTTTATGTATCTAAAAAATGTTTTGTCCCCCTTTTTTACTGACTGAGCTATTTTCTCTTCTGCGTGTGCTTTGGAAGCTCTTATAAATTGCTTTGCCTCTTTGTGCCTAATCTTATAGGTTTGCCTATCTTCTTCACGCTGAGTTTTTTTATAATTATTGAATGCTGTCTTTTTGTTCTTCACTATTTTGGCCACTTCTGCAGAGACCACAGTGGTTTCTTCCCTTTTTTGTTTTTGCTAACAAGCCGAATGCAATTGCCTGTGGCCTTCAATAATGCTTCCTTTAAATAATCCCATTTCTCCTGGACTCCCTTTAAACTCCTCCAGTCTGATAATGACTCATTCACACAAAATCTCATTTTAGAAAAATCTGTTTTTTTAAAGTCTAAAACTTTTGGTTTTGTGTGGTGCGGCTCCATCCCTGTTCTTATATTAAACCATACTGACTGGTGATCACTAGATCCCAAATTTTCACCTACAACAACGTCCAATACCAAACCTCCATTTGTGAGTATTAAATCCAATATGGCCTCTTTACGGGTCGGCTCCTCAACTACTTGTGTTAGAGATAATCCCAGTAGGGAGTTTAGAATATTTGTACTCCTGGTGCACCCAGCTGTTTTGGTTTTCCAGTTCACATCAGGAAGATTAAAGTCCCCCATGATAATAACTTCCCCCTTCATTGCCATTTTGGCTATTTCCTCAAGCAGCAGATTATCTAGCTCTTCTACTTGTCCAGGGGGTCTATAGATCACACCTACACGAGCTACTGTATGATTGCCAAATGTTAGCGTTACACTCTGCTTTCTTGTTCTTTAATGTTCATTCAGTGGTTTCTGTTTGGTTTTTATGTATAGGGTTAAATCAGCTGATTGGTTCCGTTAACACAGGTGCTGTTAGGGCAAAGTATAATCTATAGGGATCCCTGTGCTGTGTGATCCTGTGTGATCTCTCATGCTGAGCTGCTTTACACAGGGAGTTCACCAAGATACAAAGTGATCCTGTAAAGGGATCCCTGTGCTGTGTGATCCTGTGTGATCTCTCATGCTGAGCTGCTTTACACAGGGAGATCACCAAGATACAAAGTGATCCTGTAAAGGGATCCCTGTGCTGTGTGATCCTGTGTGATCTCTCATGCTGAGCTGCTTTACACAGGGAGTTCACCAAGATACAAAGTGATCCTGTAAAGGGATCCCTGTGCTGTGTGATCCTGTGTGATCTCTCATGCTGAGCTGCTTTACACAGGGAGATCACCAAGATACAAAGTGATCCTGTAAAGGGATCCCTGTGCTGTGTGATCCTGTGTGATCTCTCATGTTGGGGCTGCACACAGGGAGATCACCAAGATACAAAGTGATCCTGTAAAGGGATCCCTGTGCTGTGTGATCCTGTATGATCTCTCATGCTGAGCTGCACACAGGGAGATCACCAAGATACAAAGTGATCCTGTAAAGGGATCCCTGTGCTGTGTGATCTCTCATGCTGAGGTGCACACAGGGAGATCACCAAGATACAAAGTGATCCTGTAAAGGGATCCCTGTGCTGTGTGATCCTGTGTGATCTCTCATGCTGAGCTGCACACAGGGAGATCACCAACATACAAAGTGATCCTGTAAAGGGATCCCTGTGCTGTGTGATCTCTCATGCTGAGCTGCACACAGGGAGATCACAAGATTCATAAGGGTTATTCAATAAGCCTGAACTTGCCACCGAATTGCACCGAACAGTGAATTTCCCCATAAGGTGCAATTTTGGGTCGTTTCGTCTATTCACTAAACCTGTGAATTCGCCAAATATTGGTGTATTGACAGCGAAATACGGTGCAGTTTCCCGCAACTCGGTGATCTTCGGCAGCAGTGAAGTTGTCCCATACCGAAGTAATGGTTAATCTATTCACAGGATGCCAAACTTACCGAAATGTCAGTGAAATGGCCGGATTTAATGTAAAAATATATATATTTTATTACACCATTTATTCTTTTCATTCTCCGTCAAACGCCTCTTTATTTCTTTTTTGGGAACATATTTTTGTATTTTTTTTTTTTTAGGCAAAATTTGTGATTCCCATTTAATTTTTTTTTAAATGCCGTTTTCTTTTTAATTCTGTAACAGACCCTCTTATTATCCTTTAAGGGACCTTTTTTAGTTATTTAGACACATTTTAATGCATTTCTATTGGTTTAACCCCTTCACTGCCATTATCAAGATATCTCGGGTTTCAAAGGCACAATCTGGTGACCCAATATCGAGATATCGCTGGAATCTAGACGCACCCTTCACCTTTCCAACCTACAGGGTTATTCAAAGAGCTCCGAATTGCTTGAGAAAGGTAACCGAACGCTGAAAATCAGCGTTCGGTTACCTTTCCTGGCCATTCGTCTATCCAGAGAGCAGGCAATTCGCCAAATCCTGGCGAACTGCCTGCACATACGGTGCCTGTTCGGTGCCTGTTCGAGGGCAGTGAATCCCCATACAGAAGGAATGCTTTGTCTATTCAGAGAACACAAACCAGCAGTGAAAGGTTCCCGAAATGCCCTGCTGTTCGGTGGTTTAATTCGGCAGGTTTATTCAGGCGAATCCCATAGGCTTCAATGTTAAAAATATTCCCGTTTTAATTCAATATCTAATAAACCGTTCATTATAAAATTCTGCAGCAAAAAGTCTCTTTATTTATAGATTTATTTTAGGATACTTTATGCATTTTCCTGGTTTGTTTTTTTTTTACTTATTTTTTCTGTAACAGCCCTTTTTATTATCATTCCCTGGATCATATGTAAATTTCAGACATTTTCGCTCAGTAGTTTCTTTGCAAACAGCGTTTCATTTTCACAGATTCACACAAACTATTGTAGCGCTGGTTTAAAACACTGTTGCTGTCACTGGTGTATTTTGGTCTAGGCCGACTAGGCCCAGGCCTAGGGCGGCACTTTCCAGGGGGCGGCGGCCCGCACTGGGTGGCCCCACCCCTAAAGTATTTTACCAGGAAGGATACATTAGTGAAATCTCAATTTACACTTTCAATTTCACTTTCCAGGGGGCAGCAAAAAACCTCACCAGTAAATGGGTTACTCACAGAGCACCGTAATGACGCCAACTTTTTGGTGTTCTGTAGTTCCCTGCACTTCGGGGAATAAAATTTCCCCACCCTGCAGTGAATTCACCATTCACCGCAGGGTCCCCAAAGTGCATGGAGTCGGCCGCTGAATGCTGCCACCACAAACCCACGCCTGCTGTTTTCAAAAGAACTACTGAACGAAAATGTCTGGAATTTACATATAAGATCCTATGATTGATAATAAAAAGTTCTGTTACAGAAAAAAGAAAAACTACTATTAAAAAAAAGGGGGGGGAATTTTGCCCAGAAAAATGACTAAAAGGTACTAAAAAAAATCAATAAGTAAAGACTTTTTGCTGCAGATTAAAATAATAAATGATTTATTAGATATTGCATAAAAACGGGAATATTTTTAACATTGAAACCTATGGGATTCGCCTGAATAAACCTGCTGATTGAAACCACCGAACATCAGGGCATTTCACTGCCATTTCTCTGAGTCTCAGTACCACATGACTGGCTGAACCACGTGAAACGCACGCGCGCAGCTGCCCGCCCTTTCGTTAACACAGACTCTATTCTGGACTGAACACCCACCGGGAAGGGAATCAAAGCTACAGTGCACCCTCTGGCAGTGTCACCCCACTGCTGACAAGATGCTCCACAGCATAATTGCTGTGTGCTCATATACACTCGGTTTGCTGGGAGTTTTACTGCTGTGAATTCTGATGCACTCCTACACACCGCACATTGCATTGCTGGGAGTTTTATTGCTGTGGATTCTGTGATACACACTGCACATTACTGTGAGTTTTATTGCCCTGGATCTCTGGGATACGCTCATACACACTGCACATTACTGTGAGTTTTATTGCTGTGCAGTTCTGTGATATGCTCATACACACTGCACATTACTGTGGGTTTTATTGCTGTGCAGCTCTGATATGCTCATACACAGTGCCCATATGTGTGGGTTTTATTGCTGTGCAGCTCTGTGATACGCTCATATGCAGTGCACGTTTCTGTGGATTTTATTGTTCAACCAATTAGAGCGGCTGTGATCCAGTATACTTGACATGCGTGGCTGTTCTTTGTAAAAATGCTTGAATTTAAACATTTCATAATTTTCTTTATCTCAATAGATACATTTGAAATGGTATACAAAATATACAAGTAGGCACTTAGTATCCACTTTTAATATAAAGAGAGGAAAAGGCGGAGCTCTAAGAGGAAAAGGTGGAGCTTAAAGAGGAAGGGTGGGGATTAACCAGGAAGAGGTGTGCCCTTGACAGGAAGGGGTGCGTCAAATTTAAATTAGGGGGTGCACGAGTTTAGTCAGGCCTAGGGCAGCACAAAACCTAAATACACCACTGGTTGCTGTAGTACTTATTTTTGGCCACCAGAGGGAGACAAGCGCAATGTAAGAGACACTGGACAATGGGACTACGTTTTCCAGCATGCTTTGTGCCGGGAACCGGAAGTGGGTGGGGAGAAACAGACTTACATCCGCAGCCTCGTGCAGGGGAAACCCAGAGCGCGCCGAGGAGTGAAGAGAGCAAGACGCACGTGAGACAGACAACGATTGTGACCAGGCTGGAGCGCAGGTGCGGCCTTGCGGAGCTGGAGATCGGTTCACATTACTTGTCAGAGACCTAGCGATCCACCGCTGATAAGTTTATACAGATACAGAGTAGCTGAAGGACCCCGAGTTAGGAGACCGCAGATGACCTAATGGGAGTGCAGGCGGTGAGCTGAGCATCTTGTGGCAGAAACGGACAAGCAAGACAAGCGGATCCGGTGGCACAGAGTCCCAGTCAAGTCGAGCGGAGAGACATCCTGGGTCGAGCAGAGCGCAGAGTATCTGGCGGATGGGTGAGAGGCCTTCCTGGCCACAGTAAAATAATAAAGCACGCTGCAAGTTTGTCTAAACCTACAGGGCCCCAACGTGACTAGTCGAAGACACCTGTAAATTATTCACTGTCCAGTTGAATCTTGTACCCGGGTACCAACACACGCATACACGTACACCTTTTTGGGACACAACCTGTACGGGACTCACATTCCAACAATGAAGGGGTTAATATTTATTTTCCTTTTCCACTGCGCGTTTCTCGCATTACGAACACCTGTAAATATATATATGTATACCGTGCTGCTCTATATATGCCAGTTTATTTGAGATCAGTAAACTATATAACGTATAAAATCCACAACAGTGCTGGTGTATATTGATTCCCTAGTGCGGGGAGACTGACCCGAGGTTTAAATTCAGCGGCTCCTCCGGGAGTGAGCGCTACACTATTTTGCTAATTTATTCACCTCCCTCGTCTGCGGTCTCAGCTGCTTCGACTGCTTCGGCTGTGTTCGGCTCCTGCTCGGGCTTGTTTTTCGGCAGGTTAATCCAGATGTTTTTGTGGCTTTTCTGCGTGCATTCGGTGGGTTTTGCGGTTAGTTTTCGTCGGGTTTGCGGCAGCCTTTCCCTGCAATTCGGGGACCCTGTGGTGTTTGCTGAATACACCGCAGGGTCACCAAAATGGGATCGGCAAAAGGAACAGAATTGAAGAGAACGAAAAGACACTGAACGTCCGGTGACTTTTCAAATCTCTTTGAATAACCCTGCTAGTGTTTAAGAGCTTTTCTAGGAAGCTACCACCCTACCTGAATAGGCTGGGAGGTTATTTCATATTTGCGGTGCTCTGTAGGAAAATGAGGACCAAGCCACTGTCTTTGTGTATTGCAAGTAAGGTGCTGGTCCTGGATCTGAGGTTATAGGATGAGGGAACTGCTGGGGGAAGCAAGCTATTCAGGTAGGGTGGCAGCTTCCCAGAAAAGCTCTTAAACACCAGGTTGGAAAGGTGAAGGGTGCGTTTAGACTCCAAAAATGGCCAGTTTAGCTCTTTTAACATGTCACAAAGGTGGGTCATGTAGTTACATTGTAGCACAATGCAGCAGATTTTATTTATTTATATATTTATAAAGTATTTTAGCAGGAAGGATACATTGAGTTATACAATATAGTAAGTTTATGAAGTTGTGTTTGTGGGGCGGCTGCATAAATTGCACCAAACAGTGATATTCACTGTCTGGTGCAATTCGGGGCCGATTTGGAGGTTAATGAATAACCCCTTAGATAATACATGAAAACTGAAGATGATGGTAGAATTAACCCTGTGATTTCCTGAGATGATGTATGTAAGTTCCAATAATGATTACTATAGCTTATAGTTTGCCCTAGCAGGACCTGTGTTAACGCTAGACATGTGCATTCGTTTTAGTACTAAAACGATTTAGTCCGAATTTTGGGATAATTTAGTTTTCGTATGACTCAAGAGAAACGAAACTGCTCAGTACAAAAAACGAAAGAAACTAAAATTAAATGCACTACATTTTAGTTTCAGTCCTTTTTGTGATATTACATTGAGTGAAGGAGACCAGCAATGAAGAGAGCAACATCCGAATTTCTGCACCCTACACATGCCAATGCAGTAGGATGTTCTATACAGAGAGGGGCATTAATTAATGCAGGAGGATGTTCTATACATTATACAGAGAGGGGTATTAATGCAGGAGGATGTTATATACATTATACAGAGAAAGGTATAAATTGAGGAGGATATTCTATACAGAGAGGGACATTAATTCTGGAGGATGTTCTATGTATTATACAGAGAGGGGTATTAATTAATGCAGGTGGACGTTGTATACATTATACAGAGAGGGGTATTAATTAATGCAGGAGGATGTTCTATGCATTATAAAGAGAGGAGCCTTTTTTTAGCCCTTTAAATCCAGTGGCTGTGAGCGCTGAGATCGGCTGCTTGTTACATTCTCTCTCAGTACAATGTATCAGGCTCAGCTGTTACAGTAACTGACTGTAACAGCGCTCAGAGTTTCAGTAAACCAAGGAAATAATATTGTTCTAACCTCTTATATATAAAAATATTATTTGCTAGTTTTACTGAAACTCTGAGCGCTGTGATGAGCAGCAGTCAGTTACTGTAACAGCTTTGCCTGACACATTGTGCTGAGAGTGAGAGATACTGTAACAAGCAGCGATCTCAGCCCTCTGAGGAGCTACTACAATAGTAATTGTATCCACTGGTTTTCGGATGAATGAAATTAGTTTTCATACTAAAGAACTGAAAACGAATTTCTTTAGCAACTAAATAAATTGCATTTTAGGACTAATCCATTAGTTCAAAACGATGCTGTGCACATGTCTAGTTAACGCACTGAATCAGCTTATTTAACCCTATAAAGGAAAATCAAGCACAAACCACACAGAATGAACAAGAAAGAATAATGTTTAGTGATCGGAATCCGTGTGTCTGTCGAATGTTTGTTACAATAAAGTTGATTTTTTTTAAAAACTACAAAAAAATGAGTGGAGGTCACACGTTTCCTGTCCAGAGTGGAGCTCCAGTCTGCAGCCAGACCCTTCTCGGATCCAGCCCATTCCCCTCCTCCTGCAGCCAGTCACATTAGCTGGGATGTCATCAGAGCGCGCACCTCCTCCCCTGTGTTGCTGCAGGAGATGGTGTGTGTGAGAGGCTGAGGACGTGCCGGGCTCCATGAGGCTGCTCACACCCCCATGTGACGAGAGGACACACACAGGAGTAGCACAGACAGGGCTGGGAGAGGAGGCTCAGGTATGTGCGGGCGCCATGTCCCACACGCTGGTTATCGCAGGACAGGAGGCATTCCTCTGAGCTGAAGTTTAGACCCGGTCATTGTGCCGGGCGGCTTTAATTGCACCGTAGCAACATTCGTCCCCTGATTATAGTTACGCCGCGTTAAAAAGACGTATATTGTGAATCGTCCAAACGTTTGCAGAAACTCGAGATTATCTTTTAATGTCAAATCGGTCGAGCTGTACCTGGTCGGGTGTCGGGGTGTACGGACGAGGAGATACAGGGTGTCGGGTGTACGGACGAGGAGATACAGGGTGTCGGGGTGTACGGACGAGGAGATACGGGGTGTACGGACGAGGGGATACAGGGTGTCGGGGTGTACGGACGAGGAGATACAGGGTGTTGGGGTGTACGGACGAGGAGATACGGGGTGTACGGACGAGGGGATACAGGGTGTCGGGGTGTACGGAGGAGGAGTTACAGGGTGTCGGGGTGTACGGAGGAGGAGATACAGGGTGTCGGGGTGTACAGATGAGGAGATACAGGGTGTCGGGGTGTACGGACGAGGAGATACAGGGTGTCGCGATTACCCGGTCTGTTGCTGATGATCCCCAGCTTCCTGCTGTCCTGCCAGATGTCTCTACGTCTCCTCTCCACCATCATGGCGCGTGGATTGCTTCTGGCTCTGCTGTACGCGACGCTGGGCCGTGTTATTCCGAATGCATTATTGACGGGGAACGCTCTGCATGTGTCAATATTTATAATGTGAGCCTCGCTGTATCAACGCTACCCCGCTTCCACATAACGCCACTGGTCATTCCATGCACTCGCTTTCTGGCGCACTTGGATGACACGGTGCAATGCGGCTTCTTTGATGCCTTCAGTGTCTCCTCATACCTTGCCCTATTGTGTGTCCGTATCAGATTCTTTAGCGGGTTTTTATCTCCGTATTGTGACCTCAGCTTGTTTCTGATTATCCTTGACTTCTGGTTCCCCTAAACTCAACTTGGTTTCATTGCCTACGTTCCTCTCTGGCGTCCTGTGACCTCACCGAGCTTTTTGACTATTCTTTTGTGTCTCCCTTGACTCTTCGATGCGGCCGTTACAAAAACTATTGTGTTCCTCTTGTTTTCACCTGTCCTCGGCTGTTTTGTTCGGCCAATCTCCGGTGTGAGGGATAGCTGGTTGTTCTATTTCTGCATTTTGGGCTAATACCAACCTCGACACAAGGGTCCAAAGACGCCTAACACCATTAATAAATTCTTTCCAATTATACTGCAGTTTAGGGGGTGTAATGGACATCATAACATGTCCACCCCATAGAAATCCCCCCCCCCGATTGGCCAGATTCCCAATTAGGTAATTCTGAGATGCTAGAAGGCACCGAATGGCAGAAAAATTAGTTGACTGGACAACATGTAGGGGACGTCCTCTGCACAGATCAGGGAAACGTCACCCGCAGTGAAATGGTTATTGCTGCCTGTTCTTTGTAGATTTTTCAGAGTGTAAATCTTTGTATCTTCTGTTAATGTTCCCCGTGTCTCCTGTTAGATCTCAGGATGTTTCTGCGGTTTGTTTTCTGCGCCGTCTAATCCGTGAATTTCTGCGATCTTTCCTCAAGACCGGAGCCAGGACTGACGGCGTCATAAGAAACCATGATAACGAGTAAGGAAAAGAATCAGAGGATCCTGGATCTGACCCTGGAGATCATCTTCCTGCTGACCGGAGAGGTGAGGGACTCAGGGAATGTCATTGTGACCTTAATCCTGGAAAGAGTCATTATGAAATGATCCTGAAGGACAAACAGCAGGTTCAGCCCAGTGACAGTCACACATAGAAAGGTTTCCATAAGCCAGGTTTGAATGGGAGGGGGGAGAGATTGTGCCGGCTATTCCAGCGCTGTTTACCGATAATGCTGCTGTTCTTAATCTTTTTAGGATCAGGTATTGCTTAAGGCCCCTGGTGGGAGCATTGCAGGTCACCAAGCATATAAAAGATACTGCAGGACCCGGCGTGCCAGCATGAAGCCTTCACTGATCCACGAACGACACAATGAGCAGAAGATCCTGGAGCTGAGCAATCAGATCATCCGTCTGCTGACTGGAGAGGTGAGGCTGCTGGGAATGGGACATTATACGCTAACACCAAGGCATGTGTCTGGATGTGACTGTGTCATTGTGTGTGTGTCAGGTTCCTTTACGCTGTGAGGATGTAGCTGTCTATCGCTCCATGGAGGAGTGGGTGTATGTAGAGGTACAGAAGGACGTCATGATGGAGCATGAGCATCCTGTTCTTAAAACAGGTAAGAGGGAATTGAATCACTATAATATATGGTACAATGACAGATTTTATAGATCCTGTTAATGTTTAACCCTTCCAGTTTTTAGCTTGGAGTATCCCTTTATGTAGATATTGAGGGGCGGCTCCGGATTTATTTCTAGTTCAACCCTAGCTGTGATCTCGCAGTATGACGTGGTGAAGTGATGTGTAGTGAATCTCACAACCTCCCTCTTATCTTCAGTGAGATGCTTCACTCCGCTTGGATCTTTAGCCAGTCTAGCCAATCAGGTCCAGATAAATGCATGTGAGCCGTGCTGTCGCTGTACTCGCTCCTGGATTAATTTCTAAGCCGTTAACGCACATTTTCTTCCATTAGACGCGTCTCCTGCTTCTGTTTCTGCACCTGATTTGAAAACCAGAGATGAGACTGAAATTACAGCCGACAGAGGAGAAAAGCGTCTGAGAATGAGAACTCACGACGAGCTGAAGCTGCAACAAACCCTCCATCTACATTTCTGTTCCCTGAGAATGGAAACCTTTTGGATATTGACATTTATCCTCCTCCAAAACATCCACAGAAAGAATATCCACCTTCTGATATCAAGGAAGACCCAGCCCTGTGTGAAGAAAGAGATGTCCCAGGCCATGCCTTATATAGACGCCCAGAACATACACAGAAAAAGTATCCACCTCCTGCTATTAAGGAAGACTCGGTCCTGTGTGAAGAAAGGGATGTCCCAAGCCGGACCATATATAAACACCCAGAACATTCCCATAAAGAATATCTATCAATGGATATGAAGGAGGAAGCGAGTTCATGTAAAGATGAGAATCTCACAGACAGTGACATGTATGAACCCCCAGAACATACACAGACACAATCTCCATCTACTGAAGAAAGACACGCCCCAGAGAAAGAGATTTATCCAATCACAGAACGGACAGAATATTCACCCACTGATATTAAGGAGGAACCGGCCTCATGTGACGAAGGAAATCTCTCAGACAGCGACATATATAAACTCACAGTCTATTCACAGATAGTATATCCATCCAGTGATATTAAAGAGGAGCTGGCCTCAAGCGAAGAGGGAAATGAAACAGACTGTGCTGTATATAAACCCCCAGAACAATCACCAATGGGATATCCAGCTGCTGATATTGAGACTGAAACGGCCTCCCGTGAAGATGGAAATACCATAAACACGGGAAATAGACCATTTCAATGTCCTCAGTGCGGGAAATGTTTATCCACAAAGTCTAACCTTATTAAGCATTATAGGATTCACACAGGAGAACAACCATTAAAATGCGACGAGTGTGGGAAAGGTTTCTCCCAGAACTCACACCTTGCAAGACATAAAATGATTCACACAGGAGAAAAGCCATTTAGCTGCAGCGAATGTGGGAAATGTTTTACCAATGCCTCCCATCTCACAACCCATAAAATGACTCACACGGGAGAAAAGCCATTTAAATGTGACGAATGTGGGAAAGGTTATACCCAGGCCTCAGATCTCGCTGGTCACAGAATGATTCACACAGGAGAAAAACCCCTGAAATGTAGCGAATGTGGGAAATGTTTTACACGATCTTCATATCTTACGAGACATAAGCGGATTCACACGGGAGAAAAGCCATTTAACTGCCCCGATTGTGGGAAAGATTTCAGCCAGGCCTCGCATCTTGCATCGCATAGAATGATTCACACGGGAGAGAAACCATTTAATTGCTCTGAGTGTGGGAAGTGTTTCTCTTGGGCGTCAAATCTTGCGAGACATAAAATGACTCATACATGAAAACCACGTAAACACTTTGCGTAAAACGTTTTACTCTACGGACCTTTTATTGAGGACTCCTGTGTTTATAAATATATATATATATATATATGATTTAGTGTGTCGAAAATATGCAGCTGGCAGCAATCTACAAGGAAAGCATAATGTGTCTGACGGCAGATTAGCATGATGGAGCGGTCATTGTCTCCTGGACACACAGGTGCCCATTATGCTGGCGAGAGCAATAAAACAGTAATAAATTGGTACGAAAACATGTAAAAATCATACATGAGATTAAATCAACAATCATTCATTTTATTTTAAGGTTTACTAATACATATTCCCAGCATCTGCAATCTGTTTCTCTATGTGTGGAACCAGAGTCATAGGAAGGTAAAATATGGCAGTGTAACAGATCTCAGTGCACTGACAGTGTCACATCTGCCAATGCTGCTTCCTTGCTGGACCCCCGTGTTTTCCTCATGTCTCCCGTGTCTTTCTCCCATTCCTTAGCCGCAGCTTAAGGACGGGTACACGTAGAGAGCCTTTCTAGCGTCACCCAGAAATAAGCCGTGGCTGTAGATCTGAAGCTTTGATCTGGAACAGCGAGCAGAATATAGCTGCTACCCAAACCATGAGTCGTGACTCTTCATGTAGGGTCAAAATAGAACAGGTTTAATCAAGGACACACATATATTTATACGGTCACACATAGGTCATTTACACACCTAGCCCCCCTAAAAACTGCTGGGGGAGCCAACCAGACCGAAACAGATAATTGGACAACCATTTACTTCTTGGAAGGTGAAACATAATTAGATTAGGGACAAACCATTAAATCAAACATTTCTAACGAGGCAGGACAATGGGAATCGAGATAACAGATTACAGTCGGCAGATTTACAATTTATTCAAATAGAAACAGAGAACACATTCTTGAGACAAGGGCCGGCTGCATGGCTAATCCTATCAACAAGATAACAGATCTACTCCTCTCCAAAGGACACAAAGTCCATATGTAGTGCGGGCACTACTGTGAGCGCCTGTGCCAGCCAGTCTCCGGCGCTTGGAATCCAAGTGATTGGAAAGGTGGCGCAGGCTTCCGTCATGGGAGATACTTTCAAGTGGTCCATTTTAGGCGCGTTCCTCATCCTTACCTGTATATACCTCATTATTTTACCCAGTTTCCTCCCACTAGTTTTTCTAAATCTATAGGAATGTCTATATTTATTTATAGTGATGTCACTCGTCAGTTGCGTCGCAGATTCGCGCATCCAGAGGCTCCTTATTTCATGCTGCTTTGTTCCATTAAATCGCTGTTTATTCCCTGGTTGATGCTTCTTTTCCTCGTGATAACCAGATTCTGTTTTTCTCTGGTTTAATTGAACATTAAAGTAGTCCTTTCCGGTCTGTTGATTAATCGTGTTGATTTTTACTCTATTATCCCAGTTTAGACCGGTCTGGCCTGGGGGTCTGATCTCTTTTTCCGTAACATGACTGTATTCCAGGAGACCGTAACATGACATACAGCACTGCGCGTCTCTACTCGGTGGAGCAGGAGTAAGAAGAATCCGCAGGTGCCAAAAGATACAAAAAACATAAACACAGAGAACAGGTCATAGCGTAAAGCTGCGCAGCCATACAGGACATAGAATAAAAGGAGTCACAGACAAAGTGAGGGGCCACTACATAAAACAGCACAACAGCGTAATTACCAACCGCTTCGGATAGCATGGATAGGCAGGGGGAGGGGCATCCACAGAAATCGACAAGGCGATCAGTGGATCGACACCAATGACGGAAAGCTTTAGGCTGGCCGTCAGCGGGGTCCGTAGCCAGACGACCGACGTGGTTGTCTGCCTACAGACAACTTTTTTGTATGATCTTGGTCGTCCCATGGAAGCGACTATGGACGGCCCAGCTCGACAAACGGACAGAACACCAAAGACCGCCGGACTGGCAGGGAAAAAAACCAAAAAGAACTCTGTTGTTCTTCTAATGGGTGTTTAGACCAATAAAGAAATTCATTAAAATGCGTCTAAATAATAAAAAGGTCTTTTAAAAATAGAATAAAAACATCTGTTAAAAACAAAGCCTTTTGAGAAAATCGGGGAAACGAGAATTTCCTCTAAAAAAATACATAAAGGTGTTCAGAAAAATAAATTTATTTATTGATTTATTTATAAAGGATTTTACCAGGAAGGATACATTGAGATTTCTCTCGTTTTCAAGTATGTCCTGGGTTCGAGAACATTGAATTGTTACAGAAATACAAAATAGTAAAATGCAAGAAATTAACACAAAACCAAATATACAGATTAACAGAAATATAAATATGTAGGAAATAAAGTCATTATGTTACATGTTTACAGGTGCATTCCGTATTGAGGTATGTTAATAGGGAAGTCTTAAGGGACTTTAGACTGGGGGAAGATTTGATGGTGTCTGGGAGGTTATTCCATAATTGCGGTGCTCTGTAGGAAAATGAGGATCGAGCCACTTTCTTTTTGTATTGTGGTATTGCAAGTAAGGTGCAGGTCCTGGATCTGAGCTTATAGGATGAGGGAACTGCCGGGGGAAGCAGCCTATTCAGGTAGGGTGGTAGCTTCCCAGAAAAGCTCTTAAACACCAGGTTGGAAAGGTGAGGAGTGCGTCTAGATTCCAGCGATGGCCAGTTTAGTTCTTTTAACATGTCACTATGGTGGGTCATGTAGTTACATTGTAGCACAAAGCGACAGAATGAGTTATACAATGTAGTAAGTTTCTGGTGGTGTGTTTGCGGGGCGGCTGCATACACTACATCTCCGTATTCAATAGCTGGCATAAGCATTTGTTGTACAATCTGCTTTGTCACCGCGGGGCTCAGGCAGGATTTGTTTCTGTACAGAGCACCTAGTTTGGGGTAAAGTTTGGATGAGAGTTTTTCGATGTGGGGGCCAAAGGATAGATTTGGGTCTAACCACATACCTAGATATTTGAGAGAAGTGACTGTGGTCAGCGTGCCATTTGATTTTGTCCTGACACATAGATGGGGTGTTTGCAATTTGTGTAGTTTAGGTGCGGTTCCAAAGAGCATTGTAAAAGTTTTGTCAGTAATTAGAAAAAGTTTGTTATCTGCGATCCACTTTTCTACCCCTGTGAATTGTTCTTGCAGCACTGCCTCCAGCTGCGGGAGATTTGGTTTGCTGGTATAGATTACCGTGTCGTCTGCGTACATGTGTACATTTGAGGCTTTGCAGACATTGGGCAGATCGTTTATGAATATTGTGAATAGCAGGAGGCCAAGTATCGAGTCTTGGGGTACACCGCATGTGACTGGGAGGGGAAGGGAAGTGCTGTCAGAAATGGACACAAATTGAGACCTATCAGACACATATGATTGGAACCAGGTTAACGTACTATCACCAATACCAGAGTTTTTAAGTTTTTGTAATAGGATGCCATGGTCTACTGTGTCAAAAGCCTTGGCAAAATCAAGGAAGATGGCTCCAGTTAGATTTCCTTGTTCCATGCCCGCTTGGATATCATTACAAACTTTTAAAAGGGCAGTTGTAGTTGAATGGTTTGGACGAAAGCCTGATTGATCCGGGGTTAAATAGTTCTGATACTGATAATAATCACGTAATTGAGTGTAGACACATTTTTCCAGAGTTTTTGACATTACAGGGAGCAGTGATATTGGGCGGTAGTTGGATACCAAAGTATTGTCTCCACTTTTATGGATAGGTACCACCCTTGCAGTCTTCCAGAGTTTGGGTATGTATCCAGTCGCCAGTGATTCATTAATCAGGGTTGCGACAGGTTTTGCAATTGCTGGTGCACTGATTTTCAGCAGCATTGCTGGGATTTGATCAGGTCCAGACTGGTATTTCATTTTTTGGTTATAGAGAAGTTTAGTGATGGCACTGACAGGCACTGGTCTAAAACTGAATTTCTCTGGGTTACGGGGTCTTTGCACTGTTGGTGGGGCCTGACCTGCGTGCGACCTTTCTGATTGCGTGTCATTTCCTAGCTTAGCAATCAGGGTGGTGGCACATCCAACAAAATAATTATTAAAAGCATTTGCTACATCTAGGGGGCGTTGTACAGTTTGGTTGTTTACTTTTAAAGCAGCTGGTTGGGAGTGGACGGGGGATGCTTGTATGTTACTTATGATTTTCCAAAAATTTCTGGGGTTTGATATGTTATTGTTTAAATTTTCATTGAAGTATTGGGCTTTAGCCATTTTTGTTTGTTTTGTGCATTCATTCCGGCATTTTCGGTATTCACAGTGATCGTTCATGGATCCAGTACTCTTGAACTTTGACCACAGGGAGTCTCTAAACTGGTACATATGCGTGAGGTCAGCTGTAACCCAGGGGAGATGGGCCCCTTTTACTCGCACTTTGCGCAGTGGGGTATGGGTGTTCCAGACTTTCAGGAGCTCGGCTTGAAAGTATTCAATTGCACAGTCGAGGTCTGGGATTAGGTTTAGTCTGTACCATGGGAGCTGTTTGAGATCATTTAGGAAGGATTCAAGATTACATTTCTTGAAAGACCTGGTGATTATTACCTTTGGTGGACATTTTGTGGCCCTTATTTTGCGCACACACTACACTAGGCAGTGATCACTGAAACTGTTAGCGAGAACGCCTGCCTCCTGTATTCGATCAGGACATGAGGAGAGAATCCAGTCCAGCAAGGTGTGGTTAGGGCTTTTCATATTAATGCGAGTGGGGGAGGAGATTAATTGTTTTAGCTGCAAAGCCTTAAACAGTGAGCAGTGTTTATTGTTTTTAGGATTCAGCCAATCAACATTAAAGTCGCCGAGGACCAGCAGTTCACTTTTTTGGTTTTGAGCGACTAATTTACTAAGAATTTGGGTTATGTCAGAAAGGGATTGCACTGGGGAACTTGGTGGGCGGTAGAATCCAGCAACAATAATTGTTTTACTGAATGGGATCTCAATAGTACCAGAAAGGAAATCAAATGTGGCCGGGGAGCTAGGATTCTGCAATGGGGTGAACTTTATAGAGTTGTCAACATAGATAACAATTCCCCCTCCTCTCTTAGCTCTGTCTTTTCTAGAGCATGAATACCCTTGTATTGCTATGGCAGAGTCTGGCACTTTAGGGGTTAACCATGATTTGTCAGCACAATGACTTTAGGTTTGTAATAGAAGCACCAAGCTTTAAGCTCATCCAGTTTAGGGAGTAAACTGCGGATGTTACAATGCACAAAGGAGAGGCCTTTTTTGCTGAAAACGAAAAGAATAAATGTTTTAATAAAAAATAAATAGAAACGAAGATCTTGTTTTCCATTGAATCCTGTGGGATTGGCCGGTTTTAACTGCCGAACTGAATCACCGAAAATCAGGACATTTTTTCCATGTCGAAGTGGTAGACAGTGGACGAGGGCTGAATTTCCTCTCTGTTGTGGGGTTAGTCGACAACCACAGGCGGCGAACAGGATTATTCTGCAGTTTTTTTTCTCCTGATATCCACGGGGGCGAACGAGATAGTTTTGCTCGTTCCACGGCAGCGAACAAGACACAGCTGTGGAATATGTGTGTTTTTGTGCATGTTTAGATCATCTCGCTCATTTCATTGCGCCGCACACCTCTGTGATGTTTATTTTGCAGCTTTATGTTACGTGGCTCTGGGCGGTCCGTCCTTTTGTTATCGTTTATATAGCGCCACATATTCCGCAGCGCTGTACAAGATGTACACTAGGTTGATACGTTATATCACCACAGATAGCGGATGCGGCCTGATTCGGGCTCCCAAGGGAGCTTACAATGCATATATGACTATTTTGCACGTTCTGTGACGCCTTCTATTCCGGAATCTAATCGTCAATTGGCAGCGAGCTGCGGCACGATTCAGCGGTGTCGAAACTGCACCAAAAGTTAGTCGAAATGCCTTGATTTCAGGTGTTTCAATACACCAGGTTACAGCCGGCGAATTTAATTGGTTTTAACGTAATAAATGGCCGGCTGGGTGGAGTAGAGGTAACATCACTGCTCTGCGTGGAGAGAGCCTGTGGAGACATGGGTTCGATCCCAGCAAGAGCATCTCTCCTTGGGCAAGACACCTAACGGTACAGACTCGCCACCCAGGACATACTGAAACCCAGAGAAATCTCAATGTAGCCTTCCTGAAAACCAGAGAAATCTCAATGTAGCCTTCCTGAAAACCAGAGAAATCTCAATGTATCCGTCCTGAAAACCAGAGAAATCTCAATGTAGCCTTCCTGAAAACCAGAGAAATCTCAATGTATCCTTCCTGAAAACCAGAGAAATCTCAATGTATCCTTCCTGAAAACCAGAGAAATCTCAATGTATCCTTCCTGAAAACCAGAGAAATCTCAATGTATCCTTCCTGAAAACCAGAGAAATCTCAATGTATCCGTCCTGAAAACCAGAGAAATCTCAATGTATCCTTCCTGGAAAACCAGAGAAATCTCAATGTATCCTTCCTGAAAAACCAGAGAAATCTCAATGTATCCTTCCTGAAAACCAGAGAAATCTCAATGTATCCTTCCTGAAAAACCAGAAGAAATCTCAATGTATCGTCCTGAAAACCAGAGAAATCTCAATGTATCCTTCCTGAAAACCAGAGAAATCTCAATGCTATCTTCCTGGAAAACCAGAGAGAAATCTCAATGTATCCTTCCTGAAACCAGAGAAATCTCAATGTATCCTTCCTGAAAACCAGAGAAATCTCAATGTATCCTCCTGCGAAAACCAGGAGAAATCTCAATGTATCCTTCCTGGAAAACCAGAGAAATCTCAATGTATCCGTCCTGAAAACCAGAGAAATCTCAATGTATCCTTCATGGAAAAAACATTTATTATTTTTTGCGAAAAACCCTTATTATTTTTTAGAGGGTCTTTTTTTGTTATTATTTAGACGCGCTTTTTACTAAATTTATATTTTTACTGATTTAAGCTCCTATAGGAGACGTCCCTTCTTTTTGCGATTTTTGCGACACAATTCTGTGCTTTTCGCCGACGCCCGATGACTGCTTTGGCGGCTCAAATTTCAGCAAAATATGGTGAATTCACCGAACTGTAATAAAATAATCTGCCTAAAGCGACAGATTAACCCTGTCACTGCTGTGTGTTTAATCCTGTCAGTGCTGTGTGTTTAACCCTGTCAGTGCTGTGTGTTTAACCCTGTCAGTGATGTGTGTTTAACCCTGTCAATGCTGTGTGTTTAACCCTGTCAGTGCTGTGTGTTTAACCCTGTCAGTGATGTGTGGTTTAACCTGTCAATGCTGTGTGTTTTAAATCTGTCTAGTGCTGCGTGTTTAACCCTGTCAATGCTGTGTGTTTAATCCTGTCCGTGCTGTGTGTTTAACCCTGTCAGTGCTGTGTGTTTAATCCTGTCAGTGCTGCGTGTTTAACCCTGTCAGTGCTGTGTGTTTAATCCTGTCCGTGCTGTGTGTTTAACCCTGTCAGTGCTGTGTGTTTAACCCTGTCAGTGCTGTGTGTTTAACCCTGTCCGTGCTGTGTGTTTAACCCTGTCAGTGCTGTGTGTTTAATCCTGTCAGTGCTGTGTGTTTAACCCTGTCAGTGCTGTGTGTGTTTAACCCTGTCAGTGCTGTGTGTTTAACCCTGTCAGTGCTGTGTGTTTAACCCTGTCAGTGCTGTGTGTTTAACCCTGTCAGTGCTGTGTGTTTAATCCTGTCAGTGCTGTGTGTTTAACCCTGTCAGTGCTGTGTGTTTAACCCTGTCAATGCTGCGTGTTTAACCCTGTCAGTGCTGTGTGTTTAACCCTGTCAGTGCTGTGTGTTTAACCCTGTCAGTGCTGTGTGTTTAACCCTGTCAGTGCTGTGTGTTTAACCCTGTAAATGCTGCGTGTTTAACCCTGTCAGTGCTGTGTGTTTAACCCTGTCAGTGCTGTGTGTGTTTAACCCTGTCAGTGCTGTGTGTTTAATTCCTCCCCATTTCCTGCTTTAAACACTGAGGCCTTTCCTTTCCCCAGGACTGCACATAATGCCGAATAAATCCCCAACACGGATTCGCCCCCATCCCCCTTTACATTATCCCTTACCCCTGATAATGTCATGGACTTGCCCATTCCCCCCCCCATATATATGTGTCCCACTACCCCCCCCCCTCCCCATATGCTTTGGCAATGCTAAAATGTATTTGGTCCTGCCAATAAAGCTTATTTTGATTTGAATAAAGGGTTAATGATTGGCCTGATCACACACAGTGCTGTGTCTCCCTCCCTGTCCCTCACAGCTCAGTCTCCGCCACGCCCCTCCCACAGCACCACCTGACCAGCCCTGCAGCCAGTCACATGAGCTGTGATGTCATCAGAGCGCGCCCCTCCCCCTGTGTTGCTGCTGCAGGAGATGGTGTGTGTGAGAAGCTGAGGATGTTATGGGAATGTCCGGCCCTGACCCCTTACTACCGGCTCCATGAGGCTGCTCACACCCCCATGTGACGGAGAGGAGGCTCAGGTATGTGCGGGCGCCATCTCCCACATGCTGGTTATCGCAGGACAGGAGGGATTCCTCTGAACTGTCGTTGTGCTGGGGCGGCTTTAATCGCGCTTTAGCGACATTCTTCCCCTGATTATGGCTACACGTTAATAAATCGTATATTGTGAATCGTCCAAACGTTTTCAGAAAATCGAGATTATCTTCTAATGTAAAATCGGCCGAGCTGGACCTGGTCGGGTGCCGCGGTGCACAGACGAGGAGATACAGGGTGCACAGACGAGATACAGGGTGCACAGACGAGATACAGGGTGCACAGACGAGGAGATACAGGGTGCACAGACGAGGAGATACAGGGTGCACAGACGAGGAGATACAGGGTGCACAGACGAGGAGATACAGGGTGCACAGACGAGGAGATACAGGGTGCACAGACGAGGAGATACAGGGTGCACAGACGAGGAGATACAGGGTGCACAGACGAGGAGATACAGGGTGCACAGACGAGGAGATACAGGGTGCACAGACGAGGAGATACAGGGTGCACAGACGAGGAGATACAGGGTGCACAGACGAGGAGATACAGGGTGCACAGACGAGATACAGGGTGCACAGACGAGGCGATACAGGGTGCACAGACGAGGCGATACAGGGTGCACAGACGAGGAGATACAGGGTGCACAGACGAGGCGATACAGGGTGCACAGACGAGGAGATACAGGGTGCACAGACGAGGAGATACAGGGTGCACAGACGAGGAGATACAGGGTGCACAGACGAGGAGATACAGGGTGCACAGACGAGGAGATACAGGGTGCACAGACGAGGAGATACAGGGTGCACAGACGAGGAGATACAGGGTGCACAGACGAGGAGATACAGGGTGCACAGACGAGGAGATACAGGGTGCACAGACGAGGAGATACAGGGTGCACAGACGAGGAGATACAGGGTGCACAGACGAGGAGATACAGGGTGCACAGACGAGGAGATACAGGGTGCACAGACGAGGAGATACAGGGTGCACAGACGAGGAGATACAGGGTGCACAGACGAGGAGATACAGGGTGCACAGACGAGGAGATACAGGGTGCACAGACGAGATACAGGGTGCACAGACGAGGCGATACAGGGTGCACAGACGAGGCGATACAGGGTGCACAGACGAGGAGATACAGGGTGCACAGACGAGGAGATACAGGGTGCACAGACGAGGAGATACAGGGTGCACAGACGAGGAGATACAGGGTGCACAGACGAGGAGATACAGGGTGCACAGACGAGGAGATACAGGGTGCCGCGGGTCACAGACGAGGAGATACAGGGTGCCGCGGTGCCGGGACGAGGAGATACAGGGTGCCGCGGTGCACAGACGAGGAGATACAGGGTGCCGCGGTGCACAGACGAGGAGATACAGGGTGCCGCGGTGCACAGACGAGGAGATACAGGGTGCCGCGGTGCACAGACGAGGAGATACAGGGTGCCGCGGTGCACAGACGAGGAGATACAGGGTGCCGCGGTGCACAGACGAGGAGATACAGGGTGCCGCGGTGCACAGACGAGGAGATACAGGGTGCACAGACGAGGAGATACAGGGTGCCGCGGTGCACAGACGAGAGAGATACAGGGTGCCGCGGGTCACAGACGAGGAGATACAGGGTGCCGCGGGTCACAGACGAGGAGATACAGGGTGCCGCGGTGCACAGACGAGGAGATACAGGGTGCCGCGGTGCACAGACGAGGAGATACAGGGTGCCGCAGTGCTCGGACGAGGAGATACAGGGTGCCGCAGTGCTCGGACGAGGAGATACAGGGTGCCGCAGTGCTCGGACGAGGAGATACAGGGTGCCGCAGTGCACAGACGAGGAGATACAGGGTGCCGCGGTGCACAGACGAGGAGATACAGGTGCCGCGGTGCACAGACGAGGAGATACAGGGTGCCGCGGTGCTCGGACGAGGAGATACAGGGTGCCGCGGTGCACGGACGAGGAGATACAGGGTGCCGCGGTGCACGGACGAGGAGATACAGGGTGCCGCGGTGCACAGACGAGGAGATACAGGGTGCCGCGGTGCAGAGACGAGGAGATACAGGGTGCCGCGGTGCAGAGACGAGGAGATACAGGGTGCCGCGGTGCACAGACGAGGAGATACAGGGTGCCGCGGTGCACAGACGAGGAGATACAGGGTGCCGCGGTGCACAGACGAGGAGATACAGGGTGCCGCGGTGCACAGACGAGGAGATACAGGGTGCCGCGGTGCACAGACGAGGAGATACAGGGTGCCGCGGTGCACAGACGAGGAGATACAGGGTGCCGCGGTGCACAGACGAGGAGAATACAGGGTGCCGCGGTGCACAGACGAGGAGATACAGGGTGCCGCGGTGCACAGACGAGGAGATACAGGGTGCCGCGGTGCACAGACGAGGAGATACAGGGTGCCGCGGTGCACAGACGAGGAGATACAGGGTGCCGCGGTGCACAGACGAGGAGATACAGGGTGCCGCGGTGCACAGACGAGGAGATACAGGGTGCCGCGGTGCACAGACGAGGAGATACAGGGTGCACAGACGAGGAGATACAGGGTGCACAGACGAGGAGATACAGGGTGCACAGACGAGGAGATACAGGGTGCACAGACGAGGAGATACAGGGTGCACAGACGAGGAGATACAGGGTGCACAGACGAGGAGATACAGGGTGCACAGACGAGGAGATACAGGGTGCACAGACGAGGAGATACAGGGTGCACAGACGAGGAGATACAGGGTGCACAGACGAGGAGATACAGGGTGCACAGACGAGGAGATACAGGGTGCACAGACGAGATACAGGGTGCACAGACGAGGCGATACAGGGTGCACAGACGAGGCGATACAGGGTGCACAGACGAGGAGATACAGGGTGCACAGACGAGGAGATACAGGGTGCACAGACGAGGAGATACAGGGTGCACAGACGAGAGATACAGGGTGCACAGACGAGGAGATACAGGGTGCACAGACGAGATACAGGGTGCACAGACGAGATACAGGGTGCACAGACGAGGCGATACAGGGTGCACAGACGAGGCGATACAGGGTGCACAGACGAGGCGATACAGGGTGCACAGACGAGGAGAACAGGGTGCACAGACGAGGAGATACAGGGTGCCGCGGGTCACAGACGAGGAGATACAGGGGTGCCGGCGGTGCACAGACGAGGAGATACAGGGTGCCGCGGTGCACAGACGAGGAGATACAGGTGCCGCGGTGCACAGACGAGGAGATACAGGGTGCCGCGGTGCACAGACGAGGAGATACAGGGTGCCGCGGTGCACAGACGAGGAGATACAGGGTGCCGCGGTGCACAGACGAGGAGATACAGGGTGCCGCGGTGCACAGACGAGGAGATACAGGGTGCCGCGGTGCACAGACGAGGAGATACAGGGTGCACAGACGAGGAGATACAGGGTGCCGCGGTGCACAGACGAGGAGATACAGGGTGCCGCGGTGCACAGACGAGGAGATACAGGGTGCCGCGGTGCACAGACGAGGAGATACAGGGTGCCGAGTGCTCGGACGAGGAGATACAGGGTGCCGCAGTGCTCGGACGAGGAGATACAGGGTGCCGCAGTGCTCGGACGAGGAGATACAGGGTGCCGCGGTGCACAGACGAGGAGATACAGGGTGCCGCGGTGCACAGACGAGGAGATACAGGGTGCCGCGGTGCTCGGACGAGGAGATACAGGGTGCCGCGGTGCACGGACGAGGAGATACAGGGTGCCGCGGTGCACGGACGAGGAGATACAGGGTGCCGCGGTGCACAGACGAGGAGATACAGGGTGCCGCGGTGCACAGACGAGGAGATACAGGGTGCCGCGGTGCAGAGACGAGGAGATACAGGGTGCCGCGGTGCACAGACGAGGAGATACAGGGTGCCGCGGTGCACAGACGAGGAGATACAGGGTGCCGCGGTGCACAGACGAGGAGATACAGGGTGCCGCGGTGCACAGACAGACGAGAGATACAGGGTGCCGCGGTGCACAGACGAGGAGATACAGGGTGCCGCGGTGCACAGACGAGGAGATACAGGGTGCCGCGGTGCACAGACGAGGAGATACAGGGTGCACAGACGAGGAGATACAGGGTGCACAGACGAGGAGATACAGGGTGCACAGACGAGGAGATACAGGGTGCACAGACGAGGAGATACAGGGTGCACAGACGAGGAGATACAGGGTGCACAGACGAGGAGATACAGGGTGCCGCGGTGCACAGACGAGGAGATACAGGGTGCCGTGGTGCACAGACGAGGAGATACAGGGTGCACAGACGAGGAGATACAGGGTGCGCGTGCACAGACGAGGAGATACAGGGTGCCGCGGTGCACAGACGAGGAGATACAGGGTGCCGCGGTGAACAGACGAGGAGATACAGGGTGCCGCGGTGCTCGGACGAGGAGATACAGGGTGCCGCGGCGCACAGACGAGGAGATACAGGGTGCACAGACGAGGAGATACAGGGTGCACAGACGAGGAGATACAGGGTGCACAGACGAGGAGATACAGGGTGCACAGACGAGGAGATACAGGGTGCCGCGGTGCACAGACGAGGAGATACAGGGTGCCGCGGTGCACAGACGAGGAGATACAGGGTGCCGCGGTGCACAGACGAGGAGATACAGGGTGCCGCGGTGCACAGACGAGGAGATACAGGGTGCCGCGGTGCACAGACGAGGAGATACAGGGTGCCGCGGTGCACAGACGAGGAGATACAGGGTGCCGCGGTGCACAGACGAGGAGATACAGGGTGCCGCGCGGTGCACAGACGAGGATACAGGGTGCACAGACGAGGAGATACAGGGTGCCGCGGTGCACAGACGAGGAGATACAGGGTGCCGCGGTGCACAGACGAGGAGATACAGGGTGCCGCGGTGCACAGACGAGGAGATACAGGGTGCCGCGGTGCACAGACGAGGAGATACAGGGTGCCGCGGTGCACAGACGAGGAGATACAGGGTGCCGCAGTGCTCGGACGAGGAGATACAGGGTGCCGCAGTGCTCGGACGAGGAGATACAGGGTGCCGCAGTGCTCGGACGAGGAGATACAGGGTGCCGCGGTGCACAGACGAGGAGATACAGGGTGCCGCGGTGCACAGACGAGGAGATACAGGTGCCGCGGTGCTCGGACGAGGATACAGGGTGCCGCGGTGCACGGACGAGGAGATACAGGTGCCGCGGTGCACGGACGAGGAGATACAGGGTGCCGCGGTGCACAGACGAGGAGATACAGGGTGCCGCGGTGCACAGACGAGGAGATACAGGGTGCCGCGGTGCAGAGACGAGGAGATACAGGTGCGCCGGCGTGCACAGACGAGAGAGATACAGGGTGCCGCGGTGCACAGACGAGGATACAGGGTGCCGCGGTGCACAGACGGAGATACAGGGTGCCGCGGTGCACAGACGAGGAGATACAGGGTGCCGCGGTGCACAGACGAGGAATACAGGGTGCCGCGGTGCACAGACGAGGAGATACAGGGTGCCGCGGTGCACAGACGAGGAGATACAGGGTGCCGCGGTGCACAGACGAGGAGATACAGGGTGCCGCGGTGCACAGACGAGGAGATACAGGGTGCCGCGGTGCACAGACGAGGAGATACAGGGTGCCGCGGTGCACAGACGAGGAGATACAGGGTGCCGCGGTGCACAGACGAGGAGATACGTCGCGGTGCACAGACGAGGAGATACAGGGTGCACAGACGAGGAGATACAGGGTGCACAGACGAGGAGATACAGGGTGCACAGACGAGGAGATACAGGTGCACAGACGAGGAGATACAGGGTGCACAGACGAGGAGATACAGGGTGCCGCGGTGCACAGACGAGGAGATACAGGGTGCCGTGGTGCACAGACGAGGAATACAGGGTGCACAGACGAGGAGATACAGGGTGCCGCGGTGCACAGACGAGGAGATACAGGGTGCCGCGGTGCACAGACGAGGAGATACAGGGTGCCGCGGTGAACAGACGAGGAGATACAGGGTGCCGCGGTGCTCGGACGAGGAGATACAGGGTGCCGCGGCGCACAGACGAGGAGATACAGGGTGCACAGACGAGGAGATACAGGGTGCACAGACGAGAGATACAGGGTGCACAGACGAGGAGATACAGGGTGCACAGACGAGGAGATACAGGTGCCGCGGTGCACAGACGAGGAGATACAGGGTGCCGCGGTGCACAGACGAGGAGATACAGGGTGCCGCGGTGAACAGACGAGGAGATACAGGGTGCTGCGGTGCTCGGATGAGGAGATACAGGGTGCCGCGGTGCACAGACGAGGAGATACGGTGCCGCGTGAACAGACGAGGAGATACAGGGTGCCGCGGTGCACAGACGAGGAGATACAGGGTGCCGCGGTGCACAGACGAGGAGATACAGGGTGCCGCGTGCACAGCAACGAGGAGATACAGGGTGCACAGACGAGGAGATACAGGGTGCACAGACGAGGAGATACAGTGCACAGACGAGGAGATACAGGGTGCACAGACGAGGAGATACGGGTGCACAGACGAGGAAACAGGGCACAGACGAGGAGATACAGGGTGCACAGACGAGGAGATACAGGGTGCGCGGTGCACAGACGAGGAGATACAGGGTGCCGCGGTGCTCGGACGAGGAGATACAGGGTGCCGCGGTGCACGGACGAGGAGATACAGGGTGCCGCGGTGCACAGACGAGGAGATACAGGTGCCGCGGTGCGGACGAGGAGATACAGGGTGCCGCGGTGCACAGACGAGGAGATACAGGGTGCCGCGGTGCACAGACGAGAGATACAGGGTGCCGCGGTGCTCGGACGAGGAGATACAGGGTGCCGCGGTGCACAGACGAGGAGATACAGGTGCCGCGGTGCACAGACGAGGAGATACAGGGTGCACAGACGAGGAATACAGGGTGCCGCGGTGCACAGACGAGGAGATACAGGGTGCCGCGGTGCACAGACGAGGAGATACAGGGGCGCGGTGCACAGACGAGGAGATACAGGGTGCCGCGGTGCACAGACGAGGAGATACAGGGTGCCGCGGTGCACAGACGAGGAGATACAGGTGCCGCGTGCACAGACGAGGAGATACAGGTGCCGCGGTGCACAGACGAGGAGATACAGGTGCCGCGTTGCACAGACGAGGAGATACAGGGTGCCGCGGTGTACAGACGAGGAGATACAGGGTGCACAGACGAGGAGATACAGGGTGCACAGACGAGGAGATACAGGGTGCACACGAGGAGATACAGGGTGCCGCGTGCACAGACGAGGAGATACAGGGTGCACAGACGAGGAGATACAGGTGCCGCGGTGCACAGACGAGGAGATACAGGGTGCACAGACGAGGAGATACAGGGTGCCGCGGTGTACAGACGAGGAGATACAGGGTGCACAGACGAGGAGATACAGGGTGCACAGACGAGGAGATACAGGGTGCACAGACGAGGAGATACAGGGTGCACAGACGAGGAGATACAGGGTGCCGCGGTGCACAGACGAGGAGATACAGGGTGCCGCGGTGCACAGACGAGGAGATACAGGGTGCACAGACGAGGAGATACAGGGTGCCGCGGTGCACAGACGAGGAGATACAGGGTGCACAGACGAGGAGATACAGGGTGCCGCGGTGCACAGACGAGGAGATACAGGGTGCCGCGGTGCACAGACGAGGAGATACAGGGTGCCGCGGTGCACAGACTAGGAGATACAGGGTGCACAGACACCGAAATCCCTAAATCCAATCTAACTATACTACAGTTTACTGATGTCATAATGTGTCCATCCCTGGGGATCCCCCCCGATTGGCCAGATTCCCAAACAGGGAAGTCCGAGCAGTGAGAAGGCATTGATTGGCTGAAAGCTGAGTTGATTGGACAACGGGTTGGGGACAGTGAAGCGGTTAGTGTTGCCGGTTTGAGTTTTCAGAGTGTTTAGTTTTGTTAACGTTTCCTGTTCCATTGCAGAATGTTCTAGCAGATTTTTATATTTTAGTTCTTCTATGACAAACTGAACGTGCACCGTCTAATGTGTGGATTTCTGTGACTCCTTCTGCGATCTTTCCTCAAGACCGGATCCCTGACTGACGGCGTCATAAGAAACCATGATAACGAGTAAGGAAAAGAATCAGAGGATCCTGGATCTGACCCTGGAGATCATCTTCCTGCTGACCGGAGAGGTGAGGGACTCAGGGAATGTCATTGTGACCTTAATCCTGGAAAGAGTCATTATGAAATGATCCTGAAGGACAAACAGCAGGTTCAGCCCAGTGACAGTCACATAGAAAGGTTTCATAAGCCAGGATGAATCTGAGGGGGGGATTGTGCTGGCTATTGCAGCGCTTTTTACCCATAATGCCATTTTTACCCATAATGCTGCTGTTTTTAATCTTTAGGATCAGGTATTGCTTAAGGCCCCTGGTGAGAGCATTGAAGGCAGTAGCGGTCACCAAGCGTATAAAAGATACTGCAGGACCCGGCGTGCCAGGATGAAGCCTTCACTGATCCACGAACGACACAATGAGCAGAAGATCCTGGAGCTGAGCAATCAGATCATCCGTCTGCTGACTGGAGAGGTGAGGCTGCTGGGAATGGGACATTATACGCTAACACCAAGACATGTGTCTGGATGGTGACTGTGTCATTGTGTGTGTGTCAGGTTCCTATACGCTGTGAGGATGTTGCTGTCTATCGCTCCATGGAGGAGTGGGTGTATGTGGAGATACAGAAGGACGTCATGATGGAGCATGAGCATCCTGTTCTTAAAACAGGTAAGAGGGAATTGAATCACTATAATATATGGTACAATAACAGATTTTATAGATCCTGTTAATGTTTAACCCTTCCAGTTTTTAGCCGTGCTGTCCCTGTACTCGCTCCTGGATTCATTTCTAAGCCATTAATCCACATTTTCTTCCATTAGACGCGTCTCCTGCTTCTGTTTCTGTACCTGATTTGGAAACCAGAGATGAGACTGAAATTACAGCCGACAGAGGAGAAAAGCGTCTGAAGAATGAGAACTCAGGACGAGCTAAAGCTGCAACAAACCCTTCATCTACATTTCTGTCCCCGGAGAATGGAAACCTTTTGGATATTGACATTTATCCTCCTCCAAAACATCCACACAAAGAATATCCACCTCCTGATATTAAGGAGGAACTGATCCTGTGTGAAGAAAGAGATGTCCCAGGCCGTGCCATACATAAACTCCCAGAACATTCCCAAAAAGAATATCCATCTCCTGCTATTAAGGAAGACTCGGCCCTGTGTGAAGAAAGAGACGTCCCAGGCCGTGCCGTACATAGACTCCCAGAACATTCCCAAAAAGAATATCCACCTCCTGCTATTAAGGAAGACTCGGCCCTGTGTGAAGAAAGAGACGTCCCAGGCCGTGTCGTATATAAATTCCCAGAACATTCCCAGAAAAAATATCCACCTCCTGCTATTAAGGAAGACTCGGCCCTGTGTGAAGAGAGAGACGTCCCAGGCCGTGTCGTATATAAATTCCCAGAACATTCCCAGAAAAAATATCCACCTCCTGCTATTAAGGAAGACTCGGCCCTGTGTGAAGAAAGAGACGTCCCAGGCCGTGTCGTATATAAATTCCCAGAACATTCCCAGAAAAAATATCCACCTCCTGCTATTAAGGAAGACTCGGCCCTGTGTGAAGAGAGAGACGTCCCAGTTTGTGCTGTATACATATACCCAGAACATCCACAGGAAGAATATCTATCGATGGATATGAAGGAGGAAACAGGTTCATGTGAAGAAGGAAATCTCACAGGCAGCGACTTGTATGAACCCCCAGAACATACACTGATGGAATATTCATCGACTGATATTAAGGAGACAACCTTGTGTGAAGAAAGAAATCTTACAGAAAATGACGCACATAAAGCCTCAGAATATTTGCAGATAGTATATCCATCTACTGATATTAAGGAGGAGCCGGCCTCATGTGAAGAAATGAAACAGACTGTGCTGTATATAAACCTCCAGAAGATACCCCAATGGGATATCCAGCTGCTGCTATTGAGAGGAATCGGCCACATGTGAAGATGGAAATAGCACGAACACGAGAAATAGACCATTTCAATGTCCTCAGTGCGGGAAATGTTTATCCACAAAGTCTAACCTTATTAAGCATTATAGGATTCACACAGGAGAACAACCATTAAAATGTGACGAGTGTGGAAAAGGTTTCTCCTCCAAGAATGTCCTTGCTTGCCATCAAAGGGTCCACAGTGGAGAAAAACCATTCAAGTGCACTGAATGTGGGAAATGTTTTTCCCAGACCTCTCATCTTGCCCGGCATAAAGTGATACACACGGGTGAAAAGCCATTTAAATGCAGTGAATGTGGGAAATGTTTTTCCCAGGCTTCACATCTCGCTACACATAAAATTATTCACACAGGAGAAAAGCCATTTAAATGTAACGAATGCGAGAAATGCTACACTCAGGCCTCAGATCTCGCAGGTCACCGACTGATTCACACGGGAGAAAAACCCCTGAAATGTTCTTACTGTGGGAAATGTTTTACCCGTTCGTCGTATCTTGCACGACATAAAAGGACTCACACCGGAGAGAAACCGTTTAAATGCCACGGGTGTGGGAAATGTTTCACCCAGTCGTCGCATCTTGCGAAACATAAAATGATTCATACAGGAGAGAAACCCTTTAATTGCACGGAGTGCGGGAGATGTTTTGCTCTGGCCTCCCATCTTGCAGCCCATAATGTGATTCACACAGAAGAAAAGCGATTTTTATGCAGTGGTTGTGGGAAAGGTTTTAACCAATGGTATAGGCTTATTCAGCATCAGAAAATACACAAAATATCATAATCGTTCAACTGCACAGATTGCGGGAAATGGTTGAGATTAGGAGCCTAGATGTTGTGTTGCCCTAGGGACTACAACTACGTACGCATCCCACTCTGGTGTCAATTTTACTGACAAATCTACATCTCCCGGTCTACAAGGAGGAGTGGCAGTGATACGACTTGCGTCACTGAAAATGCCCAACAAGGTGGGCCAGACTGGAAAAAAGTTTGTTGGTTCCTGGCATCAATGGATGGCATCTGCCTGCACCAGAAAAGGACATCCACCACTGCCTCACCAGGAAAGCCAGGGCAGATTGGTTTCTCGTTGGGACGGTGACCCCAATTCGGGTTCTTTGATTATAAAACAACAGTGGGGCGTGAATTTATCATAAATATTCACATCCTATTGGGGTTATTTCGGTTTATAAAATGTAGTTTAACACGACAAGAAAGTATCCGCTTTACACAAATCGACCCTAAATCAATCTCTAATAATTTAATATATTTTATTGTAATTTATTGTATTCTAGAAACTTCTATATATATATATGTCATTTAAAAGTAAAGAGTTTAACTCTAACCGGAATGTTCCGAGCTGTGAACTGCCGGAGGTAAATGAAAAAAAAGGTTTGGTTATTAAACGCTGAAAAATAACGTACAGTTTGGAGTTAGGAAAAAAGGTTTGTTTTCGGGGTAAAACTCAGAATTGATAGAATTAAAATGCTTTCGGCGTCTCGGCTGTGGCGGACGCTTTAAATGCCTCTGTATAAGGTTGATGTTGGATCACACCGTGTCGCCATGCGTTCTTTGGGCAGCAATTAAGTAATAAACACATGGACTCCGTGGTCTTTGTGTCTAATCCTCATGCTGGGCCATTCCTAGCACCAACTTCCTTAAAGCATGTCCGGGGTATGGATGAGTAAAGCTGACATGTTCGATGAGTTCGAGCTGCGGGCAATCCAAAAGTCTCTGTGGCATCGTCATGGGTTAATATGGTGAATGCATTTCACCGCGGCACTGAGCTTGAGCCGTCGGGCTAATGAGCGTTCCATTTACTCGTAGAGATATAGGTGGGTTTGGGTTTTCATGGAGGGAGGAACAACAATATACTCGTCTTCAGTTTTCAGGCCATTCGACTATTCAAAAAGCTGCCAATTCACCAAATATTGATGAATTGCCAGCAAAATATGGTGTGTGTTCGGCAGTGAAATATGGTGCGTGTTCGGCAGTGAAATATGGTGCGTGGTCGGCGGCAGTGAAATACGGTGTCTGTTCAGCAGCAGTGAAATACAGTGTCTGTTCGGCGGCAGTGAAATACAGTGTCTGTTCGGCGGCAGTGATATACGGTGTCTGTTTGGCAGCAGTGAAATACGGTGACTGTTCAGCAGCAGTGAAATACAGTGTCTGTTCGGCGGCAGTGATATACGGTGCTGTTCGGCGGCAGTGAAATCCCCCATAGAGAAGTGACATGCCCTGCTGTTCAGTGGTTTCATTCGGCAGGTTTAATCAGGCGTATCCCATAGGCTTCATTGTAAAAAATATTCCTGTTTTAATCCAATATCTAATAAATTGTTTATTTTATTCTGCAGCAAAAAGCTTGATTTTAATATTTTATAAGGCATTTTTCGGCAATTTTTTTCTATTAGCACTTTTTGTTTCTCTGTAACAGACTTTTTTATTCATAGGATCTTATATGTTAATTCCAGGCATTTTCATCCAGTAGTTTTTTTGTAAACAGCATTGAAAGTTTCAATATTATTATTTTTTTTTTACCCTGTTTGTTGTCTTTTTTCCTGCGGATCATAAGGTTTTTTTTTTGGTCACATTTGGCAGGTTTTCGGCGGCTTATCAGATCTGCTAATTTCAGCGTTTTTTATTATTCTTCGATTTGGCGGTTTTGCGGCGGCTGATTCCCTGCACTTCGGGGACCTTGCGGTGAATGCTGGATTCACCGCAGGGTCGGGGAGCTTGATTCCCCCGAAATGTGGGGAATGAAACCCTTTATGAATAACTTCTTGCATGGGTGATGGCGGCATTGTTGAGATTTCGGTTGTTATCTGGTCTATTTTTGCTGTGAAAAAGCATGTGAGGTCTCCGGCATTGAGGTCAGTGTGAGGAACAGCCACAGCAGGACGGAGAAAGGAGTTGAATGCGCCGAACAGGCGTTCCAGGTATGTGTGTGTATGAGAGCCGTATAATATGACTGCTTGGCTAGATAGAGCGCAGAGCTGTGAGACCGAAGCATGAACTTACAATGAAGAAAGTCCGAGGTGAAGCAGGTCTTTCTCCAATAGCGTTCAGCAGTTTGAGAACATCTTTGGAGATAACGGGTTCGTTTGTTATGCCTGGCCTGGGTTGCAGGTTTTGTTGCCTCGTAGATCAGGGTTTTGACGGTGCAAGCTTATCGAGGTCGGAGGAAAGCGTAGAGTTGCAGCGGGTGATAGGACAGATGAGAGCGGTTGATATATAGCATCAGGACTGCTGCAGATCAAGAGAGTGGAGATTTCTGCGAGTCTTGCGAAGTTTGGGTTCAGATGGAGGAACGCGTGGAGAACGGAGGTTGCAAGTCAGGAGATGATGGTCAGAGAGAATGAGAGGTGTAATCGAGCAGGAGAAGACGAGATCCAAAGTATTGCCAGCTGTTTGCGAGGGGGAGTTGAACCACTGAATGAGGATCTCATGGAGGGAAATCACGAGGCAACGGAGCTGAGCGTCGAGGCAACGGAGCTGAGCGTCGAGTCAACAGGGATGTTAAACGCTCAAAGAATGAGAGATGGAATGTCAGCAGACATGAAGTGTAGAAGCCAAGAACAGAAACGGTCAAGGAAGAGAAGAGACTGGCCCAGGGGTCGATAGATAACAGCAATACGCACGGTTAATGGTGTAAAAATGCAGATGGTATGGACCTCAAAAGTGGGGAAAGAGATGGGCACAGAGGAACGGGCTTGAAGGAGCAGTGGGGAGAAAGTAAAAATCCCACGCCGCCACCGCCTTTGTCACTCGGTCTAGGGGCGTGTGTCATTTGGAGACCGCCGTGTGTTAGGAATGCAGGTGTTGTCGTATCGGATGGAGAGAGCCAGGTTTTGGATAAAGCCAGTAGATGTAGGGAGTGAGAGATGAGAAGTCATGGATGGCAGTAATTTCTTCATGTTACTCACTGACCTCGCGTTCCAGAGTGCCAAGTGGAAGAAGAGTGTGGGGAATGGGTTAATGCGTCGAAGGTTGGTGGGTCCCGTAAGCAAACTGGCGGACGTGCCAAATTTTCCCAAGAAAACAACAGCAGCACTGCTGCGTCTTCTAACACAAACCTTTTCAAGCCAGTGTACACATCAGGCGCCGCGGCCAGCATGCGCGCAGCGATATGAATAAAATGTACAAAACGAGACGTAATCAGAGCAATTAAAGGACGTGTAATTAATCCGTCCAGCAAATCATTCCTGAAAAACCAGATGTGTATATAATGCTTACCGTATGGATCAGGACACTGTCCTTGGAAGCCTGGTTTCTTCTGTGTACATCGTGTAGTCAATGCACGCTTATCGTATGTGATGTCACCAAGTCCCAGAATGCTTAGCTTGAGCATGTGTCAAGAGACCCAGCCTGCAGAGTCTCTATGAATCACCAATGTGGTTGCACGTAAGAGCAGACCAATCCATAAGCAGGTTTCATACATCTACCTTCCAGCGATGGTGATTCAGAGGGTCTCTGCTGATTGGATCTCTTGATGATGATGTGAGCTTTTGTGGAGGTGTTTGCCTTTGTGTGTATTTGGTTGTGTCTGGTCATCAGCAGGATGGCATTTGCACTCTCGCCTGCTGGTCTGGAGTACTATCAGTTACAGGCAGGATGTTCCAGGTACCAGAGTGTCCAAATCCATCCACCTGAAAGAACCTGGATACCAGGAAACCAAGAAGACGTCAAAGAGCTTCATTGTATCAAAACGGCTCGCAAGGTTTCAGTCTTGGCCAAGACTTGAGAAACAGAAAACGTTGACTTGACTCAATGTCTGGGAGGAGGGTGTATTGTTATGTAACTGGAGAAAGGGAATATAAGGGAAGCCCTGGAATTAAGTCTTCAATACCCACTTCAAGAAGTGTGTGCGCCTAGCTGCTGTTTATGGGGGCACTGCTCCTCTAGGTCACCACTCAATGCCAGGGCTACCAGTCAGGTAATCAGGACGGTGAAAGACGGTCCCTGCGTGGTTCTGAGATGAGAAAGAATGGACTGAATAACAGGCTGGTTCTGATCCTGGAGTTTGACAGAACCCCAGTGTGTTCCTACAACACGGCCACTAACAGGAAACTCTAGACAAAGGTAATTCAGGGCTTAATCCACCAACATCTGAACCCAGAGTATGTGGGGGCTGGTCCCAGTAGGCTTAGAAACAATGGACGGGTCTGTTTGTGGGAGGTGTCGGTCTGTCGGAGGCTTCCACATGTTGATGTTGTGTGGATAGTGATGTCACTGGGTTTAAATTCAGTTAATGGGGTTTTTCTTTGTGGATTGTCTCCTATATACTTTTGGGATATAACCCTTCCATGGGGACTCGCCAATCATTAACAGAACAACCTCACTAGCATTGGAATGGAAATTGGTATGGGAAGAGGAGCTCAGCTTAGACCTGGCAGAGGCCGAATGCCTCCCCCATTTCTTCAGTAGACAAAGGAGCCACTCTCATGCCACCAGCTTGGAGACCATGGGATACGCTGGAGGTCCCTTGCTATTACCTGCCAGGCAGAATCTTACCTTTGTCTATCCATTCCTCAACATCCAATCCAGGACGTTCCAGCAGCTCACCTTGTCTCCCACCTGACCCGCTCCCTGTTTAAAGGGCGGTGCTCCCTCTAGACATTGCTCTGTCCTCAGTACTGCTCCCCCAGATTGTGCTCCAAGCCTGCAGTGTAACCTGTGCTCCAAGGCTGGGCGTCCACTGGCACCGTATTTGTGCGATGACAACATGCAGGTGAATGGACCATTGTCCATTGAGTCCGATGTCTGTCTTCCAGCGACGGGTAAAGACGGCATCAGATGGGCAATCAGAACCGAATCACTCGTTTGCATGGCATGTATTTCAGCAGATCAGAGAAGATGGATGTGGAGAAACTGATCAGGGGAGTTATAGTTTATTCTAAATGCTTTTATATCAGGGATCTCAAACTCTGGACCCCCAGATGTTTCTGAACTACACCTCCCATTAATCTCTGGCCATTTATTGCATTCAAAGAATTCTGGGATTTGTAGGCAATATACATCTTTGGGGCCAGAGTTTGAGATGCCTGATTTATATGTATGTGAGATGTGTGGGACTAGCCCTGTTTGTGTAGGGGTGAGGGGTAGGGCAGGGAAAGGCTCCTTGGTCGATTGTAAGCTCTTGGGTCCTCTCTGCTACTGTTCTGTGTGTACTTGTATGTATATTTGTATTCTGTCTCACCCATTGTCCCACAAAGGACTGCAGTGTTTAAAAACGCAGAATGAACTGTGTTTTATATATGAAAGCAGTTCATCCTGGTTTTGGCCGTCTCTGCACTCCACCTCTGAAATCTATCTGATCGTCCGTAGTTGTTCTGACAGATCGCTTGCAGTGGAAGACCCTCGTCGGACGTCCAACGTCATCCAAAGTCGAATGAAAGCATCGGTCGTCCGACTAGGGTGCCAGTGGACGCTCAGCCTAAGCCTGCAGTGTTCCCGTCTTGCTACCCAGTGGTCCAGTTCTAGTACCTTCAGCCGTGTGGTCTCTCTACCTTCCAGAGCCTTCAGCCTTATTCAACTTTCGGGAGTCCCCACCCTGTACAACCTTATTCAATCTGTGTGTCCAGCCTCCTTCATGTGCTACAGAAAAGTCAAAAAAAATGGGGATATCTGCAATACAAGTAGATAAAACACACATAGGTGTAAAGGGGTTTTACCCTGAGTGTTATAGCACTGCCAATTTTACACTCACAAACGGTGATTTCAATCAGGCATGTAGATATTCAACATAAGGAAAGAAATTGGATCCTAAGTTATTTTCTCATTTTTCATAACCAAATAGTCATGTTGGAAAAGGGAAAGAAAGTTCTGCAATAGTGAAGGACCACAAAAAATGGTTTAAATTAAAATCAATCCTTATTTATTGCGCGTACTCTTTAACAAATTAAATCACATATTTCAATATAGGGTCAATATAGGGTCCCTAGATAGTATCGACCAATGTTTCTTCACTATATTTTCTATTGATCTAAATTGCATATTAAAATCCGTCACGAAAGCATACCTATATCTCGTGTCCCATGTTGAATCCTTTGGTTTTTTTGTCAATAGCTGTTTCCTATTGATTTTCCTATTTCACTATATACTGTTTAGCCAATAGCTTCTCCTTAATATATTTCGCCTGAGTATCAAAATCCTTATTTTTGTGTACAGTTCCTTTTAACTCTAATTAGCTGGCTCTTAGGAATGGATTTGAGCCAAGATGGATGGTGGCAACTATCTCGATGAACATAGCCATTGCCATCTGTTTTCTTAAAGAAACATTGACACAATTTTCCCTCTAAGAAAACAGATGGCAATGGCTATGTTCATCGAGATAGTTGCCACCATCCATCTTGGCTCAAATCCATTCCTAAGAGCCAGCTAATTAGAGTTAAAAGGAACTGTACACAAAAATAAGGATTTTGATACTCAGGCGAAATATATTAAGGAGAAGCTATTGGCTAAACAGTATATAGTGAAATGGAAATAGATAATAAAATCAGGGAAGTTAGGAAAATGAATAGGAAACAGCTATTGACAAACCAAAGGATTCAACATGGGACACGAGAATACAGTTGTGTTCAAAATTATTCAACCCCCAATGCTGTAAAGGGTTTTAGGGAATTTAGTGACATTTGTAATTGTATTCAGAATGAAATCCTACAAGGACTTTTTAAAGAACCATATGCAACTAAAATGACATCAATTGGTTTTGTAATACAGTAGTAAATGTTTCTTTTGTGAATTCTTCATTGACACAATTATTCAACCCCTTAAAGACTACCACTCTGAAGAACAGAGGTTCATTCAAGTGTTTTCAATCAGGTATTGAAAACACCTGTGGATGTCACGGAGCAGCAATAAAGCATAATAAGCACCAATTAGGCAGCTTTAAAATGACTGTGATACTCAGCTCCTTCTAGACATTTACTGGTGTGGTTACAAACATGGTGAAGTCAAGAGAATGGTCCAGGAAGACAAGAGAAGAGGTGATTAACTTCACAGGAAGGGCAATGGCTATAAGAAGATTACAAAGATGTTAAACATACCAAGAGAGACCATAGGAAGCATCATTCGCAAATTCAAGGCAAAGGGCACTGTTGAAACGCTACCTGGTCATGGCAGAAAGAAGATGCTGACTTTGACTGCTGTGCGCTACCTGAAGCGTAGAGTGGAGAAAAGTCCCCGTGTGACTGCTGAGGAACTGAGGAAAAGATTTGTCAGATGTGGGTACTGAAGTTTCAGCTCAGACAATACGGCGCACACTGCGTAATGAAGGTCTCCATGCCAGAACTCCCAGGCGCACCCCCTTGCTGTCTCCAAAGAATAAGAAGAGTCGACTGCAGTATGCCAAAAGTCATGTGGACAAACCACAGAAGTTTTGGGATAGTGTTCTGTGGACTGATGAAACAAAATTAGAACTGTTTGGGCCCATGGATCAACGCTATGTTTGGAGGATAAGAACAAGGCCTATGAAGAAAAGAACACCTTGCCTACTGTGAAGCATGGCGGGGGGGTCAATCATGCTTTGGGGCTGTTTTGCTTCTGCAGGTACAGGGAAGTTTCAGCGTGTGCAAGGTACCATGAATTCTCTTCAGTACCAGGAGATATTGGATGACAATGTGATGCAGTCCGTCACAAACCTGAGGCTTGGGAGACGTTGGACCTTTCAACAGGACAATGATCCCAAGCATACCTCCAAGTCCACTAGAGCATGGTTGCAGATTAAAGGCTGGAACATTTTGGAGTGGCCATCGCAGTCACCTGACTTAAATCCGATTGAGAACCTCTGGTGGGACTTAAAGAAAGCAGGTGCAGTGCGCAAGCCTAAGAATGTGACTGAACTGGAGGCTTTTGCCCATGACGAATGGGCGAAGATACCCGTAGATGGCTGCAAGACACTTGTGTCAAGCTATGCTTCACGTTTAAAAGCTGTTATAACTGTAAAAGGATGTTGTACTAAGATTGAATGTCACTTGGGGGTTGAATAAAACTGATAATGATGTGAGCACAGAAAAGACATTTGTGCTTATTTCATTATAAATGTTATGTTATATTTGTCTGACCTACACGTGCCTCTTTGATTTAATTGTAAGCAAGATGACTGAATGATCAAAATCAATGTCAAACTGGCCAAAACACTCAATTTCAGTGGGGGTTGAATAATTTTGAACACAACTGTAGGTATGCTTTCGTGACGGATTTTAATACGCAATTTAGATCAATAGAAAATATAGTGAAGAAACATTAAAATATAGTGAAGAAACATTGGTCGATACTATCTAGGGACCCTATATTGACCCTATACTGAACTTCCAACAAATCCAACGATGATCTATAGGAGGGCAAAAAATTTAAAAGTGTATTAGCCCCTAGTATTCCCAATCCCCCACAAAGGCTGGTATAGTCAATCCCGGGTTCAGAAAATGTGGGTTTTGCAAGGCATGTCGTTTCCTACCTAGGATAACCCATCAGTTACTAGTAGGTGACTGCGAAGTGTTTAAAATTAAAGGGAATATAACATGCACAACAAATTCTGTAATTTATTTAATCCAGTGTGCCTGTGATTGCAATATGTGGGACGTACCACAAGAAAATTTAAATGTAGAGTCCTGGAACATATGGGTAATATACGGAGAAATTTGGCGACTCATTCTGTAGCGGTGCATTGCAATAATTGTCAGTAATATGATTTAAAAAAACTGGAATTTTTAGATCAATAGAAAATATAGTGAAGAAACATTGGTCGATACTATCTAGGGACCCTATATTGACCCTATACTGAACTTCCAACAAATCCAACGATGATCTATAGGAGGGCAAAAAATTTAAAAAGTGTATTAGCCCCTAGTATTCCCAATCCCCCACCAAAGGCTGGTATAGTCAATCCCGGGTTCAGAAAATGTGGGTTTTGCAAGGCATGTCGTTTCCTACCTAGGATAACCCATCAGTTTACTAGTAAGGTGACTGGCGAAGTGTTTAAAATTAAAGGGAATATAACATGCACAACAAATTCTGTAATTTATTTAATCCAGTGTGCCTGTGGATTGCAATATGTGGGACGTACCACAAGAAAATTTAAATGTAGAGTCCTGGAACATATGGGTAATATACGGAGAAATTTGGCGACTCATTCTGTAGCGGTGCATTGCAATAATTGTCAGTAATATGATTTAAAAAAACTGGAATTTTTAGATCAATAGAAAATATAGTGAAGAAACATTGGTCGATACTATCTAGGGACCCTATATTGACCCTATATTGAAATATGTGATTTAATTTGTTCAAGAGTACGCGCAATAAATAAGGATTGATTTTAATTTAAACCATTTTTTGTGGTCCTTCACTATTGCAGAACTTTCTTTCCCTTTTCCAACATGACTATTTGGTTATGAAAAATGAGAAAATAACTTAAGGAAAGAAATTGGATCCTATGTTGAATATCTACATGCCTGATTGGCAGTGCTATAACACTCAGGTGTAAAGGGGTTTTACCCTATGTGTGTTTTATCTCCTTCATGTGCTACCCAGCTGCAGTACTATAAACCTTTCACCCTTGCCAAGTCTTTAAGGGTTTATTCAGAAAGGAGCAAACTTTCCCCTGAAGAGCGCAAAGTTCACAGAAATTCAGGGCTTTTTGAAGAACCCCTTTAGTGTATGCTCACCTGAAGGGTCTGCCATGTCACATCCTGGGGGTCCCACCACGGTGAATGCCCGGTGCCACCCTGACAGCCGCAAACTGTAACACTATAGCAAATGAGACATAACCTGCTGCTCCGATGCCATAGAACCTCCCAGTGAGGGAACATGCCACGAATAAAACACCGTCACCACTGTGCTGGAGATGCAAAGTATCTACGGGAACGATGCTCCACATTTGGTAGTAGTGCCCACCTCTGGTCCCATTGTGGACAGGATCTGATGCTCCTCGTACAAAAGGTATTGGGAGAATCCATTGACCTGATGTATACACCTTGGACAGACCACCAGCTGACCCCCAGCCCCACACAAACACATTTCTGTAATTACTTCCAGTCCTATCTTTCTATTGAGAAGACAACGGAAATCTATCCAAGGCCCCAATATGTCTGAGGGACGAAATATGGTCTGGCATAGCTGCTCTTAAGAATTGAGTGCATCCCAATCTTTTGGCTTTACGACCCCCCCCCCTCCCCCAAGAAAAACAAAAACACGACCCCTGAGCTCTCTGGGACATTTCCGATATAACCTGACCATCTGTAATCTGGTGTTATTCTGTGATGGATCATTGTGTGCGTGTTTAGCTTGCTGTCCGATGTGTGACCCTATGAGTAATGTGTGCACCCCACCCCTTCTTTTCTGTATCCTATGAGTAATGTGTGCACCCCACCCCTTCTTTTCTGTATCCTATGAGTAATGTGTGCACCCCTTCTTTTCTGTATCCCCATCCCAATTAAAAATGAATATTTCAGTTAAAACAAGAGCAGATGAAGAGAAGCCGAGGAGTCGTGGATCACGCGCGCGGGCAGATACACCCGCTGATCACATGTCGTATTTATTTCATTTAGAAAAGGTTCAATAACAAGATGAGAAAGAAACACACATACACACATACATACAGGGGGGAGGGGCATTAATCCAGATTACAGGTATGATTTCTATATATTAAAAAACAAGACAAAAAATTAGATCACAAACAAACCCTATTCCTTTATAAAAACCCATTAAAGTTCAAAGGTTTAAAATGAGTTCAAGCTCCTTTGTGGGGGTTTCAGTTCGGGATCTTGCATTGAGCTCCTTTTCCTGCGTCACTGGTGGAGGAATTCCAGGTTGGTTTTCCTCCAGCCACTCTGGATCCATACCAACTGGAAAAACCAAATGGATCGCACATGCCGGGAGTCTACAGAATGGCAGAAGGACTAAAAGAAGAAATTCATTGGGTTTCCTATGTCCGAATGGTGTCATTGTTTGTGGTAGTGGATTCCTGCCTCAGTCTGTGTAGACCGCAGTGTAAGCCTTTGTTTCCATCATGATTGCTGCCTCTATGCTTATACGTTTGTGTTGATCCAGCCCCGTTTCAGGCATTGTTTTCTACCATCATCGTAGTCCGTATGGATGGTCTACGAGGATCGCCATGTTTATATCACTAAAGTAAATCCACAGTTTCAGGGACCACTGAAGTAAAGAGGGAATATCCACACTTCCCCCGGAGTTACGAGCTGCAAGCACCTTGTTTGCTGGTGTTGACTTTCCCACCTCCGACTTGCAGTTCTTCATTTTTCTGCAATTTTCATTTTTTCAAGGATTTTTTCATTCATTACAAAAGCAACAGAGAAGGCGTTACACCAAGACGAACAAGAGCTAGACTAGCTAAGGATCCCGGGCATAACGGAAACCAGGAACATGAGGGACATCGTGGGTTACACATGGCACCAGTGTTGGAGGAGAAGGTTTAGTCGTGAGACGTTCACTCCTTCACGAAGAGCAGAGAGATCCAAACGTGGACAGTATTGCTCGATAGATGACGTCCCTTCCAGAATGGACAACAACAACACATAATCCGAGTGAAAGTGACAGGACACGATGAGAAGAAGGAGGAGCAGAAAGAGAAGAGACAAATTATAGGAGAGGGAGAGAAGGGGTATAATAAACCTCATACAGGGTGGGAAGTGAATGATTGTTAGACAAGTCATGCCATCCCAGACCTTCCCCTCTCCAGAGTCACTAGGTCCGAATTAGCAATGACCGAAATATATAGGCTTCTCCAGAGAAGGACATTAAAAGAGTTTGCGCCTCTGACAGGGTTATTCAAAGAGATTCGAAAAGTCACTGCACGTTCGGTGACTTTTCGTTCTCTTCAATTCGGTTCCTTTTGCCGATTGCATTTCGGTGACCCTGCGGTGTATTCAGCAAGCGCCACAGGGTCACTGAATTGCAGGGAAAAGCTGCCGCAAACCCGCCGCAAAACCCACCGAATGCACGCCGAAAACAAGCAAAAACATCTGGATTAACCTTCGAAAAACCCGAGCAGGAGCCGATCACACGCAGTGAAGCAGCCGAATCACACAGAGCCGAAGCAGCTGAGACGCAGAGGAGGCAGTGAATAAATTAGCAAAACCGTTTGTATGAATCTGTGAAAATGAAACGCTGTTTGCAAAGAAACTACTGAGCGAAAATGTCTGACATTTGCACATGAGATCCTGGGAATGATAATAAAGAGGGCTGTTACAAAAAAATAAGTAAACTTAAAAACAATCAAAAAAAAAAAAAATGCTTAAAGTATCCTAAAAAAATCTATAAATAAAGAGACTTTTTGCTGCAGAATTTTAGAATGAACGATTAGATATTGAATTAAAACGGGAATATTTTTAACATTGAAGCCTATGGGATTCTCCTGAATAAATTTGCCGAATTAAACCACCGAATGGCAGGGCATTAGGGGAACCTTTCACTGCTGGTTTGTGTTCTCTGAATAGACGAAGCAGTGCTTTTTCATGGGGATTTCACTGCCCTCGAACAGGCACCGAACAGGCACCGTATGTGCAGGCAATTCGCCAGGATTTGGGGAATTGCCTGCTCTCTGGATAGCCGAATGGCCAAGAAAGGTAACCGAACGCTGATTTTCAGCGTTCGGTTACCTTTCTCAAGCAATTCGGATCTCTTTGGATAACCCTGTGAGTCTTCGCTGAACAAAAAAAAATAAAAAAAAATTCATTAAAACATTGCCCACTAAAAGCATTGAAAGGGTTTTAATCTGGTGTGAATCCTTTTTACGTCTTGAAAGACCTCAGGTCTGTGAGAAACATTTCCCGCAATCAGGGCAATTAAATGGGTTTTCTCCTGTGTGAATTGTTTTGTGTGCGGCAAGATGCGAGGCCTGCGTAAAACATTTCCCACATTCGGCGCAATTAAATGCTTTTTCGCCTTTGTGAATTTTTTTGTGTGTTACAAGATTTGAGGCCTGAGTGAAACATTTCCCACAATCTTCGCATTTAAATGGCTTTTCACCTGTGTGAATCAATTTATGTCTAGCAAGAGATGAGGCACAGGTAAAACATTTCCCACATTCAGCACAACTGAATGGTTTGACTCCTGTGTGAACCCTTTTATGTCTTAGTAGAGATGAGGCGTAGGTAAAACATTTGTCGCATTCAGGACAATTAAATGGTTTCTCTCCTGTGTGAGTCCTTTTATGTGCTGCAAGATTTGCGGCCTCAGAGAAACATTTCCCACATTCAGAGCATTTAAATGGTCTTTCTCCTGTGTGAATCTTGTTATGCCTTGTTAGATCTGATGCATGGATAAAACATTTCCCACATTCAGCACATTTAAATGCTTTTATACCAGTATGAATCATTTTATGGGTTCTAAGATCTGAGGCCTGTGTAAAACCTTTCCCACATTCAGAGCATTTAAATGGTTTTTCCGCTGAGTGAAACCTTCTATGTTTTGCAAGTTCGGAGGCCTGTGTAAAACCTTTCCCACATTCAGGGCATTTAAATGGTCTTTCTCCTGTGTGAAACCTTTTATGTGTTGAAAGATTTGAAGCATGGGCAAAACATTTCCCACACTCCAAGCATTTAAACCTTTTTTTTCTTGTGTGATTCATCCTATGCTTTTTAAGAGCAGTATGGTTTGTATAATATTTCCCACATTCAGGGCAGGATAAGGTTTGTTCTTCATTATGAACGTGTTCACGTTTAAGGGATGATTCTCGAGCGAGATTCTCTTCACAAAAAATAGTAGATAATGGTTCTTCTTCTTTGCAATGTGTTTCATGTATCACAAGGTCAGACTCGTTATATGAGATTTTCCCCATTTCAGAAGAAGACGCTGAATGTCCTTTATAAACTGAATTCTGAGTAAGGGGATCTGTATAATATATACTGTGATCTGGCTTTCTGGATTCTATTAAGGACTCGCTATGGTTTATTCCCACTGGGTTTGGATTGGATTTTACATATTCTCCATTATTATCAGCTGAGCATTCAGTCTGTGTATGTTCTGGGGGTTCATACATGTCGCTGTCTGTGAGATTTCCTTCTCCATATGTGGGTGATTCCTCCTTAATGTCAGTAGATGGATATTCAGTCTGTGTATGTTCTGGGGGTTCATACATGTCGCTGTCTGTGAGATTTCCTCCATGTGTGGGTGTTTCCTCCTTAATGTCAGAGGTATATTGTGTATGTGTATGTTCTGGGGGTTCATACACGTCGCTGTCTGTGAGATTTCCTTCTTCCCAAGCTGGTGACTCCGCAGTATCAGCTGATGGAAATTCATTCTTTATATGGTCTGGGTGGGGATACAAATCAGGATTTCCTTCGTCCAATGAGGCCGGTTCCTCTTTAATATCAGGGAGTGAACAGTCTTTCTGCTCTGTGATTGGATGAACATCTTTCTCTGGGACGTGTCTTTCTTCAGAAGAATGTTGTTCTCCTCTGTGATTCCTTTTATGTTTCAAAAAAGATGAGGCATCGGTAAAACATTTCCCACATTCCAGGCAATTAAATGGATTTTCTCCTGTGAGAATCTTTTGACACTTCCTAACAGCATTACTGCCTGTAAAATGGTTCCCTCTTTCAGAGCTTGAGAATGGTTCTTCTTCGGTGTGAACATTCTGCTGTTCAAGGGCCGATTCGGTAGTAAAATTCTCTCCACTAGCAGGAGAAGAAAATGGATCTTCGTAGTTTCTTTCTATTATCACAAGCTCAGAATCAATATTATCAGGTGTATCTTCTGTGACTGGATAAATCTCTTTCTCTGGGACGTGTCTTTCTTCAGAAGCCAGAGATTCTCGCTCTGTGTATGTTGCAGATTCAGCTGGTCCTTTTCTCCTCTTGTTCAGATCCTTTTCCACATTATTGCTTAGAATTTCACTTCCATTTTCACATCCAATATCCCATAAAGAAACCGCAGCGTGAAATTCACCCCATACAGATTTATCTATTGGAGGAAAAATCACATGAACACGTGAGACGTTCATTCAGGAACACGTCTATTACACGGCACAGCCAACATTTCAGGGGATTATTGGGACATGTTGCTCTGGGATTGGACACAAACATTCTGAGAATTAAAGCATCTCTTACCCCGTGTAATAACAGGCTGGTGATCCTCCATCATGACGTCCTCATAGAGCTCCTTGTGTCGCTCCACATACTCCCACTCCTCCATGGAGAGATAGACAGTGACATCCTCACAGCGTATAGGAACCTGACACACACAATGACACAGTCACCATCCAGACACATGCCTTGGTGTTAGCGTATAATGTCCCATTCCCAGCAGCCTCACCTCTCCAGTCAGCAGACGGATGATCTGATTGCTCAGCTCCAGGATCTTCTCATGGTTTTGCTCATGGATTCCTGAGTGAGGTGGAGGCTTTGCATTGAAGCTTTGGCTCCTGCCGTGTCCTTCTGATATTTGGTGACGGCTGCTGTCACTGACCATCTCATGGATCTTCACCACCATATGACCCTAAACATTGAGAGTGAGGGCAATATAGAGAGGTATGAAAAAGTCACCCCCCTGGGCCCCCCATGATTTTGTGTATGTGTCAGTGTTTTATCTCCATAGTGTGCTGTATGGTGTGCTGGAACCTTTATTTACACATGAATCTACTACTGGTCTGCCTCAGAAAGGTCTCCTGGGTCACACAGCTCCAGGGGGATTTAATATCAGCAGCAATATGGAATCTCTTACCTCTCCAGTCAGCAGAAAGATCATCTCCAGAGTTAGATCCAGGATCCTCTGGCTCAGCGGATCCCTGGCTGTGTCTGAATCCATTATCACAGGGTACCTGGACGCCCGGATCTTGTGGAGGAACGAGGAGTCACACTGCAGGATCAGGAGGGGGGGGGTTAAAAACATAAAACAGTGTGTCGTTACGGCACTGCAGTCTCACGGCTTGCGCTTGTAAAATATATATTTTTTTAATTCCCTGTACATGAAAGTTTCCTTAAGTTCACATGCCCCCTTTAGATCAGTTTAAAATGCCTGGTCGCAATATCCTCTTGAAACTTAAGAATGTGGAAAACAGTTTCCTGTTCCAGGACAATGGCTTGTCTAACTCTCCAGACAACCCTCCCCTTCTAGTTGCTGGGCATAAAAAGAAAAAAGATCTCTTTGTCCTGTCAATGTATAACCATATGTGATGTATAGGTTTTGTGGGTTCAACTATGGTAACTATCTGATGTTGAGAATATCCTATTGGCTTGTAAATTTGAGATTTTTTTGTTTGTCCTATCCGTCCTGTATCTGGGGACAGTGGGCAGTCTTCTGCATCATGGCAGTGAATTAAACACAGCAGCACATAACCCTTCACACTTTTTCAAGGGCAGAAATGAAAATCAAAAGATAACACACTCTTTCCCCGCCCCTTTAAAAAGTTCTTAACCTCTTTCCCATTGGTTCGTTCTTAATTGGAATGTGGATCTGCGTTCCTTATATGGGGAGGGGAAAGAGTGTGTTATATCTTGATTTTCCATTTCTGCCCCTTGAAAAAGTGTGAAGGATCAGACGAAACGCTTCAGGCTTAGTTTATATATTAAAAAGATATTTGCGATTTTACTCTTACATTTCTGGGTATCTACTCCGGTGATTGAAAGGTCCTAACTTCACAGCTTAACATGGTGGTGACTGCTTGTGAGGTCATTCTACCTTTAATCCATCAACTACAGGGAGAACCAGAATTGATGAGAATACACATGATATTGTGTGTTTCCCCATTAGGGGTTATATCACAATGGCAATCTGCACTATGTCTATGTTCTCATCTTTACAGGATTTATTAGACAGGTGATTATAAAAGTGCGTTACTTAAAGAAAAGACTATCCCCAGGTCACGCTGTCAGCAATGGCTCCACATGGAAGAGAAATGGCACGAGGTTTGGGAAAGAAAATCAGTTCTTTACACAAAATGATCAGCAAAGCTTCCCTTATCAGTCACAATATAGGAGCAAATGTCATACAAAAATGGAACTGCAACCATCTCACAGACATCCAGGCCGTCCATGGAAGTTAACACCTTGACAGGAGTGTCTTCTGATGAGAAGGGTTGACGGAAATCTACGTGAGGTCACTGCAGTTAGCTAAAGAAGTAGAAAGCCAAACTGGGGTGATGGTTTCCCGGGACACAATTAAGGATGCACTGATACCACTTTAAGACCGAGTATGAGTACCGATACTTTTTAAAAGTACTCACCGATACCGAGTACCGACACTTTTATTTTATGTCATGTGACCACTTTCCAATAAGAACAGACCTCATATAAAAATGCCCCCAGCTCCTATGGATATTGCCCCCAGACTATATACAGAATGCACCTGTAAACATGTTACAGTGACTATACAGAATGCACCTGTAAACATGTAACAGTGACTATATCAGGGCTCGAGTCGAGCGGGAACGGCATTCCCGCACTTCTCCCACAGCGGGAACGCTGCGGGAACGCAGCGTTCCCGCTGTGGCCCGAGCCCGAACGCTTTAGCAGGCAGCCGCCGCACATTGCCGGCGGCCGCGTGCTTCCTATTATAACGGCCGGTGACCGGAAGTGGAGCCGCTCGCCTGGCTGTTTCATAGATCCCAGGCGAGCGGCTGCACTTCCTGTCAGCGGCCGCTGAAGTAGGAAACACGTGGCCGCCGGCAATGTGCGGCAGCAGCAGCAGAGGTGAGCTGGGCTGGGGCCAGTATCCACGAGACCAGGGGGCAGCATCCACGAGACCAGGGGGCAGCATCCACGAGACCAGGGGGCAGTATCCACGAGAGCTGGGGCATTATCCACGAGAGCTGGGGCATTATCCACGAGAGCTGGGGGCATTATCCACGAGAGCTGGGGCATTATCCACGAGAGCTGGGGGCATTATCCACGAGAGCTGGGGGCATTATCCACGAGAGCTGGGGGCATTATCCACGAGAGCTGGGGGCATTATCCACGAGAGCTGGGGGCATTATCCACGAGAGCTGGGGGCATTATCCACGAGAGCTGGGGGCATTATCCACGAGAGGGGGCATTATCCACGAGAGCTGGGGGCATTATCCACGAGAGCTGGGGCATTATCCACGAGACCTGGGGGCATTATCCACGAGACCTGGGGGCATTATCCATGAGAGCTGGGGGCAATTATATCCATGAGAGCTGGGGCAATATATACCCATATGAGCTGGGGGCAATTATATCCATGTGAACTGGGGAAAATATATCCATATAACCAGTGCTGTGCATATTATTCTTGGGGTTCAGTGCTGTGTATATTATTCTTGGGGTTCAGAGCTGTGTATATTATTCTGGGGGCTCAGCGCTGTGTATGTTATTCTGGGGGCTCAGCGCTGTGTATGTTATTCTGGGGGCTCAGCGCTGTGTATGTTATTCTGGGGGCTCAGCGCTGTGTATGTTATTCTGGGGCTCAGCGCTGTGTATGTTATTCTGGGGGCTCAGCGCTGTGTATGTTATTCTGGGGGCTCAGCGCTGTGTATGTTATTCTGGGGCTCAGCGCTGTGTATGTTATTCTGGGGGCTCAGCGCTGTGTATGTTATTCTGGGGCTCAGCGCTGTGTATGTTATTCTGGGGGCTCAGCGCTGTGTATGTTATTCTGGGGGCTCAGCGCTGTGTATGTTATTCTGGGGGCTCAGCGCTGTGTATGTATTCTGGGGGCTCAGCGCTGTGTATGTTATTCTGGGGGCTCAGCGCTGTGTATGTTATTCTGGGGCTCAGCGCTGTGTATGTTATTCTGGGGGCTCAGCGCTGTGTATGTTATTCTGGGGCTCAGCGCTGTGTATGTTATTCTGGGGCTCAGCGCTGTGTATGTTATTCTGGGGCTCAGCGCTGTGTATGTTATTCTGGGGCTCAGCGCTGTGTATGTTATTCTGGGGGCTCAGCGCTGTGTATTATTCTGGGGGCTCAGCGCTGTGTATGTTATTCTGGGGGCTCAGCGCTGTGTATATTATTCTGGGGGCTCAGTGCTGTGTATTATTCTGGGGGCTCAGTGCTGTGTATGTTATTCTGGGGGCTCAGTGCTGTGTATGTTATTCTGGGGGCTCAGTGCTGTGTATATTATTCTGGGGCTCAGTGCTGTGTATATTATTCTGGGGGTTCAGTGCTGTGTATGTTATTCTGGGGGCTCAGTGCTGTGTATATTATTCTGGGGCTCAGTGCTGTGTATATTATTCTGGGGGCTCAGTGCTGTGTATGTTATTCTGGGGGCTCAGTGCTGTGTATGTTATTCTGGGGGCTCAGTGCTGTGTATATTATTCTGGGGGCTCAGTGCTGTGTATATTATTCTGGGGGTTCAGTGCTGTGTATGTTATTCTGGGGGCTCAGTGCTGTGTATATTATTCTGGGGGCTCAGTGCTGTGTATATTATTCTGGGGGCTCAGTGCTGTGTATGTTATTCTGGGGCTCAGTGCTGTGTATATTATTCTTGGGGTTCAGTGCTGTGTATATATTCTGGGGGCTCAGAGCTGTGTATGTTATTCTGGGGGCTCAGCGCTGTGTATGTTATTCTGGGGGCTCAGCGCTGTGTATGTTATTCTGGGGGCTCAGCGCTGTGTATGTTATTCTGGGGGCTCAGCGCTTGTGTATTTATTCTGGGGGCTCAGTGCTGTGTATGTTATTCTTGGGGTTCAGCGCTGTGTATGTTATTCTGGGGCTCAGCGCTGTGTATGTTATTCTGGGGGCTCAGCGCTGTGTATGTTATTCTGGGGGCTCAGCGCTGTGTATGTTATTCTGGGGGCTCAGCGCTGTGTATGTTATTCTGGGGGCTCAGCGCTGTGTATGTTATTTGGGGGCTCAGCGCTGTGTATGTTATTCTGGGGGCTCAGCGCTGTGTATGTTATTCTGGGGGCTCAGTGCTGTGTATGTTATTCTGGGGCACAGTGCTGTGTATATTATTCTGGGGGGCCTGTGCCTGGATATATATATATTATATATAAAAATGCGTTAGTCCAGTTGCCACAATCACGAGTATACCTGTACGTAGTGATACCTTTCACTGATCAGTATAGTTTCCAGTTTACACTCTTGAAAGCTTGTCTTTTAAATGTAAAGTTAACCCAATAAAAATGGTATCACCGGCTCGTCCGGCTATACTCGTGATTATATATATATATATATATATATATATAATCTAATTTTTTTGTTAAGGTAATGGGGGTTTTGGAATTCGTGGGTGAGTTCCCTCACTTTTTTTCCCAGGACTATATACAGAATGCACCTGTAAACATGTAACAGTGACTATATACAGAATGCACCTGTAAACATGTAACAGTGAATATATACAGAATGCGCCTGTAAACATGTAACACAGTGACTATATACAGAATGCACCTGTAAACATGTAACACAGTGACTATATACAGAATGCGCCTGTAAACATGTAACACAGTGACTATATACAGAATGCACCTGTAAACGTAACATAATGACTATATACAGAATGCACCTGTAAACATGTAACACAGTGACTATATACAGAATGCACCTGTAAACATGTAACATAGTGACTATATACAGAATGCACCTGTAAACATGTAACATAGTGACTATATACAGAATGCGCCTGTAAACATGTAACACAGTGACTATATACAGAATGCACCTGTAAACATGTAACACAGTGACTATATACAGAATGCGCCTGTAAACATGTAACAGTGACTATATACAGAATGCACCTGTAAACATGTAACACAGTGACTATATACAGAATGCGCCTGTAAACATGTAACACAGTGACTATATACAGAATGCACCTGTAAACATGTAACAGTGAATATATACAGAATGCGCCTGTAAACATGTAACACAGTGAATATATACAGAATGCGCCTGTAAACATGTAACACAGTGACTATATACAGAATGCACCTGTAAACATGTAACACAGTGACTATATACAGAATGCGCCTGTAAACATGTAACAGTGACTATATACAGAATGCACCTGTAAACATGTAACACAGTGACTATATACAGAATGCGCCTGTAAACATGTAACACAGTGACTATATACAGAATGCACCTGTAAACGTAACATAATGACTATATACAGAATGCACCTGTAAACATGTAACACAGTGACTATATACAGAATGCACCTGTAAACATGTAACAGTGACTATATACAGAATGCACCTGTAAACATGTAACACAGTGACTATATACAGAATGCGCCTGTAAACATGTTACACAGTGACTATATACAGAATGCGCCTGTAAACATGTAACATAGTGACTATATACAGAATGCGCCTGTAAACATGTAACACAGTGACTATATACAGAATGCACCTGTAAACATGTAACACAGTGACTATATACAGAATGCACCTGTAAACATGTAACACAGTGAATATATTTGCTACATATTTATTTTCTGTTAATCTGTATATTTGTGTTTTTAATATATTGCATTTTATTACTTTGTGTTTCTGTAACAATTCAATGTTCTTGAATCCAGGACAAACTGGAAACCAGAGAAATCTCAATGTATTCCTGGGAAAATACTTTATAAATAAATGTTTTAGAAAACATCTGTCATAATTTTTAAAATTATTAGTGTTCATTGAGATATTGATTAAAATCTTCCTTTCAAAAAAAAAAAAGGGGTGAACTCATTTATGCTGAGCAGTGTAGATGCACACCGACATACACACCGCCAGAGACACACAGACATACATACATACACACCGCCAGAGACACACGGACATACATACATACATACACACCGCCAGAGACACACAGACATACATACATACACACCGCCAGAGACACACTGACAGACATACATACACACCGCCAGAGACACACGGACATACATACATACACACCGCCAGAGACACACGGACATACATACATACACACCGCCAGACACACGGACATACATACATACACACCGCCAGAGACAAACGGACATACATACATACATACACACCGCCAGAGACACACGGACGGACATACATACACACCGCCAGAGACACACGGACGGACATACATACACACCGACAGAGACACACGGACACACATACACACCGACAGAGACACACATAGAGACACACGGACACACCGACAGAGACACACAGAGACACACGGACATACATACACACCGCCAGAGACACACGGACGGACATACACACCGCCAGAGACACACGGACATACATACACACCGCCAGAGACACACGGACGGACATACATACACACCGACAGACACAAGGACATACATACACACCGACAGACACAAGGACATACATACACACCGACAGACACAAGGACATACATACACACCGACAGACACACGGACATACATACACACCGACAGAGACACGGACATACATACACACCGACAGACACACGGACATACATACACACCGACAGACACACGACATACATACACACCGACAGACACACGGACATACATACACACCGACAGACACACGGACATACATACACACCGACAGACACACGGACATACATACACACCGACAGACACACGGACATACATACACACCGACAGACACACGGACAAACATACACACCGACATACATACACACCGACAGACAGACGGACAAACATACACACCGACAGACACACGGACATACATACACACCGACAGACACACGGACATACATACACACCGACAGACACACGGACATACATACACACCGACAGACACACGGACATACATACACACCGACAGACACACGGACATACATACACACCGACAGACACACGGACATACATACACACCGACAGACACACGGACAAACATACACACCGACATACATACACACCGACAGACAGACGGACATACATACACAGAGACACACGGACATACATACACAGAGACACACGGACATACATACACAGAGACACACGGACATACATACACAGAGACACACAGACATAGAGACACATATACAGACACACATACATACACACCGACAGACACACGGACATACATACACACCGACAGACACACGGACATACATACACACCGACAGACACACGGACATACATACACACCGACAGACCACGGACATACATACACACCGACAGACACACGGACATACATACACACCGACAGACACACGGACATACATACACACGACATACATACACACCGACAGACAGACGGACAAACATACACACCGACAGACACACGGACATACATACACACCGACAGACACACGGACATACATACACACCGACAGACACACGGACATACATACACACCGACAGACACACGGACATACATACACACCGACAGACACACGGACATACATACACACCGACAGACACACGGACAAACATACACACCGACATACAGACGGACAAACATACACACCGACAGACACACGGACATACATACACACCGACAGACACACGGACATACATACACACCGACAGACACACGGACATACATACACACCGACAGACACACGGACATACATACACACCGACAGACACACGGACATACATACACACCGACAGACACACGGACATACATACACACCGACAGACACACGGACAAACATACACACCGACATACATACACACCGACAGACAGACGGACATACATACACACCGACAGACACACGGACATACATACACACCGACAGACACACGGACATACATACACACCGACAGACACACGGACATACATACACACCGACAGACACACGGACATACATACACACGACAGACACACGGACATACATACACACCGACAGACACACGGACATACATACACACCGACAGACACACGGACATACATACACACCGACAGACACACGGATACATACACACCGACAGACACACGGACATACATACACACCGACAGACACACGGACATACATACACACCGACAGACACACGGACATACATACACACCGACAGACACACGGACATACATACACACCGACAGACACACGGACATACATACACACCGACAGACACACGGACATACATACACACCGACAGACACACGGACATACATACACACCGACAGACACACGGACATACATACACACCGACAGACACACACACGACAGACACACCGACAGAGACACGGACATACATACACACCGACAGAACACGGACATACATACACACCGACAGAGACACGGACATACATACACACCGACAGACACACGGACATACATACACACCGACAGACACACGGACATACATACACACCGACAGACACACGGACATACATACACACCGACAGACACACGGACATACATACACACCGACAAGACACACGGACAAACATACACACCGACATACATACACACCGACAGAACAGCGGACAAACATACACACCGACAGACACACGGACATACATACACACGACAGACACACGGACATACATACACACCGACAGACACACGACATACATACACACCGACAGACACACGGACATACATACACACCGACATACATACACACGACAGACAGACGGACAAACATACACACCGACAGACACACGGACATACATACACACCGACAGACACACGGACATACATACACACCGACAGACACACGGACATACATACACACCGACAGACACACGGACATACATACACACCGACAGACACACGGACAAACATACACACCGACATACATACACACCGACAGACAGACGGACAAACATACACACCGACAGACACACGGACATACATACACACCGACAGACACACGGACATACATACACACCGACAGACACACGGACATACATACACACCGACAGACACACGGACATACATACACACCGACAGACACACGGACATACATACACACCGACAGACACACGGACATACATACACACCGACAGGACACACGGACATACATACACACCGACAGACACACGGACATACATACACACCGACATACATACACACGACAACAGACGGACAAACATACACACCGACAGACACACGGACATACATACACACCGACAGACACACGGACATACATACACACCGACAGACACACGGACATACATACACACCGACAGACACACGGACATACATACACACCGACAGACACACGGACATACATACACACCGACAGACACACGGACATACATACACACCGACAGACACCACGGACATACATACACACCGACAGACACACGGACATACATACACACCGACAGACACACGGACATACATACACACCGACAGACACACGGACAAACATACACACGGACATACATACACACCGACAGACAGACGGACAAACATACACACCGACAGACACAACGGACATACATACCACACCGACAGACACACGGACATACATACACACCGACAGACACACGGACATACATACACACCGACAGACACACGGACATACATACACACCGACAGACACACGGACATACATACACACCGACAGACACACGGACAAACATACACACCGACATACATACACACCGACAGACACACGGACATACATACACACCGACAGACACACGGACATACATACACACCGACAGACACACGGACATACATACACACCGACAGACACACGGACATACATACACACCGACAGACACACGGACATACATACACACCGACAGACACACGGACATACATACACACCGACAGACACAACGGACATACATACACACCGACAGACACACGGACATACATACACACCGACAGACACACGGACATACATAACACCGACAGACACACGGACATACATACACACCGACAGACACACGGACATACATACACACCGACAGACACACGGACATACATACACACCGACAGACACACGGACATACATACACACCGACAGACACACGGACATACATACACACCGACAGACACACGGACATACATACACACCGACAGACACACGGACCATACATACACACCGACAGACACACGGACATACATACACACCGACAGACACACGGACATACATACACACCGACAGACACACGGACATACATACACACCGACAGACACACGGACATACATACACACCGACAGACACACACACCGACAGACACACCGACAGAGACACGGACATACATACACACCGACAGAGACACGGACATACATACACACCGACAGAGACACGGACATACATACACACCGACAGACACACGGACATACATACACACCGACAGACACACGGACATACATACACACCGACAGACACACGGACATACATACACACCGACAGACACACGGACATACATACACACCGACAGACACACGGACAAACATACACACCGACATACATACACACCGACAGACAGACGGACAAACATACACACCGACAGACACACGGACATACATACACACCGACAGACACACGGACATACATACACACCGACAGACACACGGACATACATACACACCGACAGACACACGGACATACATACACACCGACAGACACACGGACATACATACACACCGACATACATACACACCGACAGACAGACGGACAAACATACACACCGACAGACACACGGACATACATACACACCGACAGACACACGGACATACATACACACCGACAGACACACGGACATACATACACACCGACAGACACACGGACATACATACACACCGACAGACACACGGACAAACATACACACCGACATACATACACACCGACAGACAGACGGACAAACATACACACCGACAGACACACGGACATACATACACACCGACAGACACACGGACATACATACACACCGACAGACACACGGACATACATACACACCGACAGACACACGGACATACATACACACCGACAGACACACGGACATACATACACACCGACAGACACACGGACATACATACACACCGACAGACACACGGACATACATACACACCGACAGACACACGGACATACATACACACCGACAACACACGGACATACATACACACACCGACATACATACACACCGACAGACAGACGGACAAACATACACACCGACAGACACACGGACATACATACACACCGACAGACACACGGACATACATACACACCGACAGACACACGGACATACATACACACCGACAGACACACGGACATACATACACACCGACAGACACACGGACATACATACACACCGACAGACACACGGACATACATACACACCGACAGACACACGGACATACATACACACCGACAGACACACGGACATACATACACACCGACAGACACACGGACATACATACACACCGACAGACACACGGACATACATACACACCGACAGACACACGGACATAATACACACCGACAGGACACACGGACATACATACACACCGACAGACACACGGACATACATACACACCGACAGACACACGGACATACATACACACCGACAGACACCCGACATACATAACACACCGACAGACACACGGACATACATACACACGACAGACACACGGACATACATACACACCGACAGACACACGGACATACATACACCGACAGACACACGGACATACATACACACCGACAGACACACGGACATACATACACAACCGACAGACACACGGACATACATACACACCGACAGACACACGGACATACATACACACCGACAGACACACGGACATACATACACACCGACAGACAACACGGACATACATACACACCGACAGACACACGGACATACATACACACCGACAGACACACGGACATACATACACACCGACAGACACACGGACATACATACACACCGACAGACACACGACATACATTACACACCGACAGACACACGGACATACATAACACCGACAGACCACACGGACATACATACACACCGACAGACACACACACCGACAGACACACCGACAGAGACACGGACATACATACACACCGACAGAGACACGGACATACATACACACCGACAGAGACACGGACATACATACACACCGACAGAGACACGGACATACATACACACCGACAGAGACACGGACATACATACACACCGACAGAGACACGGACATACATACACACACCGACAGAGACACGGACATACATACACACCGACAGACACACGGACATACATACACACCGACAGACACACGGACATACATACACACCGACAGACACACACACACCGACAGACACACCGACAGAGACACGGACATACATACACACCACAGAGACACGGACATACATACACACCGACAGAGACACGGACATACATACACACCGACAGACACACGGACATACATACACACCGACAGACACACGGGACACAACATACACACCGACAGACACACGGACATACATACACACCGACAGACACACGGACATACATACACACCGACAGACACACGGACATACATACACACCGACAGACACACGGACATACATACACACCGACAGACACACGGACATACATACACACCGACAGACACAATGACAGTATGTTCAGAGCCACAAGTTGCTTTTTAACCACACACGTCCCGGACATATTTCTTAACTTTCCCAACAAAAACCAAAGATAAAATCCAGGCCGCTGAGAGGAATAAGGGGGTGTCACTGGACCGGGGTGTCACTGTGTGTGATTCTACAGTCGATTTGGGCATTAACCCATCGAACGAGCGGCCTGACAGGGGTTAACCCTCAAATCAGCGCCCTGACAGGGGTTAACCCTCAAATCAGCGCCCTGACAGGGGTTAACCCTCAAATCAGCGCCCTGACAGGGGTTAACCCTCAAATCAGCGCCCTGACAGGGGTTAACCCTCAAATCAGCGCCCTGACAGGGGTTAACCCTCAAATCAGCGGCCTGACGGGGTTAACCCTCAAATCAGCGCCCTGACAGGGGTTAACCCTCAAATCAGCGGCCTGACAGGGGTTAACCCTCAAATCAGCGCCCTGACAGGCTTTAAACCCTCAAATGAGCGGTCTGACGGGGTTAACCCTCAAATGAGCGGCCAGACAGGGGTTATCCCTCAAATGAGCGGCCTGACAGGGGTTAACCCTCAAATGAGCGGCCTGACAGGGGTTAACCTCAAATGAGCGGCCTGACAGGGGTTAACCCTCAAATGAGCGGCCTGACAGGGGTTAACCTCAAATGAGCGGCCTGACAGGGGTTAACCCTCAAATGAGCGGCCTGACAGGGGTTAACCCTCAAATGAGCGGCCTGACAGGGGTTAACCCTCAAATGAGCGGCCTGACAGGGGTTAACCCTCAAATGAGCGGCCTGACAGGGGTTAACTCTTCAGATGAGCGGCCTGACAGGGGTTAACCCTCAAATGAACGGCCTGACAGGGGTAACCCTCAAATGAGCGGCCTGACAGGGGTTAACCCTCAAATGAGCGGCCTGACAGGGGTTAACTCTTCAGATGAGCGGCCTGACAGGGGTTAACCCTCAAATGAGCGGCCTGACAGGGGTTAACCTCAAATGAGCGGCCTGACAGGGTTAACCCTCAAATCAGCGCCCTGACAGGCTTTAAACCCTCAAATGAGCGGTCTGACGGGGTTAACCTCAAATGAGCGGCCAGACAGGGGTTATCCCTCAAATGAGCGGCCTGACAGGGGTTAACCCTCAAATGAGCGGCCTGACAGGGTTAACCCTCAAAATGAGCGCCTGACAGGGTTTACCCTCAAATGAGCGACCTGACAGGGTTAACCCTCAAATGAGCGGCCTGACAGGGGTTAACCCTCAAATGAGCGGCCTGACAGGGGTTAACCCTCAAATGAGCGGCCTGACAGGGGTTAACCCTCAAATGAGCGGCCTGACAGGGGTTAACCCTCAAATGAGCGGCCTGACAGGGGTTAACTCTTCAGATGAGCGGCCTGACAGGGGTTAACCCTCAAATGAACGGCCTGACAGGGTTAACCCTCAAATGAGCGGCCTGACAGGGGTAACCCTCAAATGAGCGGCCTGACAGGGGTTAACTCTTCAGATGAGCGGCCTGACAGGGGTTAACCCTCAAATGAGCGGCCTGACAGGGGTTAACCCTCAAATGAGCGGCCTGACAGGGGTTAACCCTCAAATGAACGGCCTGACAGGGGTTAACTCTTCAGATGAGCGGCCTGACAGGGTTAACCTCAAATGAGCGGCCTGACAGGGGTTAACCCTCAAATGAGCGGCCTGACAGGGGTTAACCCTCAAATGAGCGGCCTGACAGGGGTTAACTCTCAAATGAGCGGCCTGACAGGGGTTAACTCTTCAGATGAGCCCTTCAAAACCAGCTTCCCATGTCTTACAATGTGGGAGATGGCGCCCGCACATACCTGAGCCTCCTCTCCAGTCACATGGGGGTGTGAGCAGCCTCATGGAGCCGGTAGTAAGGGGTCAGGGCCGGACATTCCCATAACATCCTCAGCTTCTCACACACACCATCTCCTGCAGCAGCAACACAGGGGGAGGGGCGCGCTCTGATGACATCACAGCTCATGTGACTGGCTGCAGGGCTGGTCAGGTGGTGCTGTGGGAGGGGCGTGGCGGACACTGAGCTGTGAGGGACAGGGAGGGAGACACAGCACTGTGTGTGATCAGGCCAATCATTAACCCTTTATTCTGTGCTGGGGCCTCACACTCAGCTCCTCAGGTAAATAAAGGTGAATTCTCTGTCCAGGGAGCAGATACACAGCGAGGCCCAGCATATGGGTTACAGGGTATGAGTAGTATCTCCCTGCCAGGCAGAAGATTCTTCACCGCTGAGCCGTGTCGCACAGATAAGCTCTATGTGTCTGTAGTCACTGGTTTCCGCCATTTATCTCTGAGATTCAGCGTTTATTTCCCTCCTCTTCTAGAACTATTACTGACGTATGGCGAGACGGCGGCTTATTACAGGCACAAAAGTGAAATATTGGGATGCATCACTGCTCTGTAACCGTGGAGACACAGGTTCGATCCCGGCCATAGCACCTCTCCAGTAAATGTCCTTGGGTGCAGGGCTGCCATCAGGGCATTACGCCCCATGCTGCCGTAAGGGGCTCGGGGGGGGGTCCCGTCGGCAGTGGCGGCACCCTTTTACAGCTCCGGTATCAAGGTAATTCAAAGAGAATCGAAAAGTCACCGCACGTTCGATGACTTTTCGTTCTCTTCAATTCGGTTCCTTTTGCCGATCCCATTTCGGTGACCCTGCGGTGTGTTCAGCAAGCACCACAGGGTCCCCGAATTGCACGGAAAGGCTGCCGCAAACCTGCCGAAAACTAACCGCAAAAAAACGCACGCCGAAAACCTGCAAAAACATCTGGATTAACCCGCCGAAAACCACGAAAAAACCCGAGCAGGAGCCGATCATACGCAGCGCAGCCGCCGGAAAAACCCGACACCGCAGACGAATGCAGTGAATAAATTAGCAAAACAGTTTGCTTGAATGTTTGAAAAGTGAAACGCTGTTTGCAAAGAAACTACTGAGTGAAAGTGTCTGAAATTTACATATAAAATCCAATGAACGATAATAAAAAGGGCTGATACAGAAACAAGAAGTAAACTTAAAAAAATCCTGAAAAATGCTTAAAAGATCCTATAAAATCTATAAATAAAGAGACTTTTTACTGCAGAATATTATAATGAACGGTTTATTAGATATTGAATTAAAACGGGAATATTTTTAACATTGAAGCCTATGGGATTCGCCTGAATAAACCTGCCGAATGAAACCACCGAATGGCAGGGCATTAGGGGAACCTTTCACTGCTGGTTTGTGTTTTCTGAATAGACGAAGCATTGCTTCTCTATGGGGATTTCACTGCCCTCGAACAGGCACCGAACAGGCACAGTATGAGCAGGCAATTCGCCAGGATTTGGTGAATTGCCTGCTCTCTGGATAGCCGAATGGCCAAGAAAGGTAACCGAACGCTGATTTTCAGCGTTTGGTTACCTTTCTCCAGCAATTCGGATCTCTGTAAATTACCCTGTATGAGTCCGAATCCGTAGCTGACTGTGTCTCCTCCGGCTCCTGGCAGCTTCGCTGGCTGGGCGGGGCCAAGCAGCGTGCGGGGGCCTCCCAAGCATGCTGCTTTGGCTCCGCCCCCTCCAGTCAGTGAAGCTGCACGCCTGAGACGGAGGGCCAGGGCCGAAGAAAAGAAGAGCAGAAGAGAGAAAAAACGAAGAGAGAAAAAAAGAAGAGCAGAAGAAAAGAAGAGAGAAGAAAAGAAGAGCAGAAGAGAGAAAAAAAGAAGAGCAGAAGAAAGAGGAGAAGAGAAGAAGAAAAGAAGAGCAGAAGAAGAGACGAGAGAAAAAAAGAAGAGCAGAAGAAAAGGAGAAGAAGAAAAGAATAGTAGAAGAAAAAAAGAGCAGAAGAAGAGAACAAGAGAGAAAAAAAAAAGAGTAGAAGAAAAGAAGAGCAGAAGAAAAGGAGAAGAAGAGAAGAAAAGAAGAGCAGATGGAAAGAAGAGAAGAAGAAAAGAAGAGGAGAAGAAGAGCAGAAGAAAAGAAGAGAGAAGAAAAAAAGAGCAAAAGAAAAGAGAAGAAAAGAAGAGAGAAGAGCAGAAGAAAAGAAGAGAATGAGAGCAGAAAAAAACAAGAGAGAAAAAAAGAAGAGTAGAAGAAAAGAAGAGCAGAAGAAAAGAAGAGAACAAGAGAGAAAAAAAAGAAGAGAGAAGAAGAGGAGAAGAAAAGAAGAGCAGAAGAAAAGAAGAGAAGAAGAAAAGAAGAAAAGAAGAGCAGATGGAAAGAAGAGAGAAGAAAAGAAGAGAGAAGAAAAGAAGAGAACGAGAGAAAAAAAGAAGAGCAGAAGAGTAGAAGAAAAGAAGAGCAGAAGAAAAGAAGAGAGAAGAAAAGAAGAGCAGAAGAAAAGAAGAGCAGAAGAAAAGAAGAGCAGAAGAAAAGAAGAGCAGAAGAAATGAAGAGAGAAGAAAAGAAGAGCAGAAGAAAAGAATAGCAGATGAAAAGAAGAGCTGAAGGAAGGAGGACAGGGAAGGAAGACGGCGGAGTGGTGAGCCAGGGCCCAGCCTGGACCCAAGGTCCAGACCCAGAACACAGACCCCAGGACCCAGGCCAGACCACAAGGCCCGCCCCAGGGACCAGACACCAGAGACCAGACCCACACATGTTGATAAGAACTGTGATTGCAAGGTACTGCTTATTTGCAGCTCCTGGTCAGTGTGCGCTCACCAGCAACAATACTCGTTACTGTGCTTACGACAGACCCCAAGGTGTATGTGTTGTCCCAGACTATCTTCAGGTACCGCTGATCTTCTCCCAATTATCAGTAAACGTTAAAAGCAGCATATTTCCTGACTGCCCTGCAGTCTGCGCAATCCACCAACTGTCTGATTTATCTGTGTATTTCTGCATGTGCTCTAAGGCTGGGGTCAGACTAGCGCATTTTTAACGTGCGTTTAGGCGCACTTAATCACGGCCGCAGTAGCAGCAAATGACGCGCAATGACGGCCAATATACGAAGTATGGCCGCACGAAAGTCCGGCCGCGCAACGCAAGTGGAAAATTAATGCATTTTTCCGAGAACGCAGAACCGCTAGTACTGACGTACAGAGTGCGCTGCAGTGTGTATGCGTGATTAGGAGACGTCAGACGCTGCACATGTGCGGCCTATATAACGTCCAGACGCAAAAAGTGTCCTGTTTTGACTGTTGTGGTACCTGGCAGTTGCTGCAGATGATGGCTTGCCCCGAAGTAGATGTGGAGCATCTGATAGCTGCAGTGGCGGAGCATCCCGAGCTATGGGACACGGCCTGTGACCTGTACAAGGACAAGATCAAAAAGTCTAGGGCATGGGTTGCAGTGTCGAGGGTGGTGTACCCGGACTTTGATATGTGGTCTGACAGAGAGAAAAAGCTACAGAGTACATGATTATTTAATTCATAATCACATGTAAATTGCATGTACACTAAAAGTTAATGGCAAACATAATAGGTGCCGTCACATGTTAAATGCTCCCCAGCTGCCAGGGCACCTGACCTGACCTGCATCGCTAGTAAAATAATCAGACAGAGCATCGCGAAACCTGTTGCTGTGTCTATTCACAGCTATTATGTCATCGTTTGCCTATTCATCCAGACCCATAACTGTGAGGGTATCATTGAAATTAAAACCATCCCTCGCACGAACATAATTATGTAGGATGCAGCAGCATTTCACAATATCCATACAGAAATCCACATTTACATCAAGTGGCCTATGAAAAATCCTCCACTTGTTGGTCAGTATGCCAAAGCTACACTCGACATACCGTCTCGCCCGCGACAGCCTGTAATTAAACACCCGTTTCCTCACAGTCAGGTGTGTCCCTTAGTATGGCCGTAGAAGATGTGTTGATAGGCCGAATGCCTCGTCACTCATGAAGGCATAGGGGACTGCCCCGTCACTGCCAGGCAAAGGTGCGGGTCTGGGGATGTGCAGGGTCCCACTCTCTAGCTCATTCCACAGTGTGGAGTTCCCGAACAGTGTGGAGTCAGAGTCTTTGCCGTTTGATCCGACATCCACATACACAAAATTATAGTTGACATCTGCCACCGCCAGTAGGCCAATGGAAAAATAATGTTTATAATTTTGATACAGTGAGCCACTGTGCAGTGGCTTCACTATGCGGACATGTTTGCCATCCACGGCTCCCAGGCAGTTGGGGAAGTTCGCTCTCTCCCAAAATCCTGCTGCAATTGCTACCCATGCCTCGTCCATGGGTGTTGGTAAACATTGCTCCTTCATGGTTTCCCATATTGTTTGGCAGACCTTGCGGACGATCTCACCAGCTGTTGATCTGCCAATGCGGAAGTTGTAATGCAGATCCTTCAAACTGCATCCACTAGCAAGATACCTGGAAAATATGAAGTAAATCTGTGTTATGATCACATCATGTGAACCTAACCTAATGTCACTCTCATGATGTTTTGTAGCACATGAAACCATCAACAAGTGGCGCACTATAAGGGACAATCACACCCGGGTCCTGAAGAAGGTAGCAACAGCTGCGCGCTCTGGAGCTGGGGCAAGGAAGAAGGACCACAGCTATCTGTACGCGGAACAACTCACGGTCCTCAGAAGGACCCAGGAGCCAAGAACAACTGTGAGCAGCATAGACCAGCCATCCACCTCTGGCTCACAGGAGTAACACCTGCTGGCAGGAGGTTCTGGCAGCTGCCAGGAGGAGGTTGACCAGGGTGGCACAGAGTCGCAGGTGGAGGGGGATGTGGAGACCGGACAGGTGCCAGCTACAGTACCGACAGATAGCACCAGACCGGCTCACAAGAGGAGGAGGGGACTGGCTAGCGACTTTGAGCAGGCCATGGTCAGCTTCATGGGGGTGCACCATCCACCACCTCCACGCTGCACGATCACCAACAGTGAGGACATGTCCTTCGTCCACTCCTGTCAGTCCCTGCTGAACCAAATGACCCCGGCGCAGAAGGTGGAGTACCGCCGCAGATCCCTGGACCTCATCCATGAAATTCTGTCCCGTCCAGAACAGGCAGCAGTGTATCATGGTGCTGTGCCACAAGGCCCCCATGCCACTGGATATGCCAGCAACAGCCAGGCACCAACTACCCACCCACCCATGTCCCATATTGCTGGGCCACCCCCAGAGTCTGGGTACCGCTGCAGCTACATACATGGTCCTCATGAGCCAGATGCTCCTCTGTATCGCAATTTGTGAGGTATCTTCTCTGTTTGTTTGTTTTTGTTGATGACATGCTGTTTCTGTTGTCACTACTGTTATATTTTGTCCTTTATGTTATATTCAATAATATATGTTAAAAATATCTTATTGTTTTTATTTTCTTCGTTATTTGGTTACAATATATTTCTATTTACATACATAGTTGTCAGTGTCATAATTTGTTTTGGACGTGTCTTGGAATGTGATGCCTGCGTGTGGGTGGGTATGAATGTGCTTGCGTCATGTCACTACAGACTGACAATAGGAGCTCTGCACACCGAGCACATGTCTGCTGACTGGCAGCGAAGTCATGCATGCTGGGGTGTAAAAGTACTTACCGCAAAGTGATGACCAGTATCTCCTCCGGTGGTATGGCCGCCCTCATGTTGGTGTCCCTCTTGGTCAGCGGCTCACGTAACTGTGACAACAGTTCATTGAATGAGGGGATGGACATCCGCATGTACAGTAGTTGAAAAACTTCACGGGGTCCCTCTCTCGCAGTGGCCTATACAGCGTCACAAACTGGCCATGCGTGTGTCTGGCAGCGTTGATGGGATGAACCCATGATCGCCGTTGTCTTTTGTTCTGAAGGTACAGGTAGCCCGTTGCAGCAAACACAAACACTTGTAGTGCATCCATCTTGGTAAAACGCCACCATCCACAAAATGCCTTTTTATACCCCTTCCCCTTATTTTTGGATTCAGCAATTGATTTGGTTACTCAGATTACGCGTTTAATTTCAGATCCGTACAAAATCACGCACAAAAATGCGCATCGTATGGCCGTTTTTGCGCATTCCGTGAAAAAATACGTCAATGCGTTCGGACGCACTTTTTGACGTTTGCTGCGAACCTAAGTAGTCTATCGGTCTCGAAACCTTTAGTGCTTAGTAGCGACTCAGTGTTTTGTTTATCCTCGCTGCCGCCAGTGTATAATTCTGTGTCTGCCAATCAGTGTTTAAACGTCAAAAAGATTTATCAGTCCTTAAGGATCTCAGATCTGCTACTCTCTAGTGAGCGCTACTCCCCCCCTCCCGTTACAAGAACATATATACAATAGTGCAACAGAGTCTCTTATATAGTCCAATTTGTACAAAATTTTACAAAAGGCGCACTCACGCAGTTCAGAGCTCTTAAGCTCTTATGTTGTCGCTGCTGGGTGGTTATATGGGCCCACCCATGGGCCTCACTCCTCCCAATGTGCAAACCTCAAAGAGAGCAGAGAAACACAGACCTCATGGTGCAGTGTGTTAACTCTATTAATGAGTACACATAAATGGACCTTACTCACCCTTTCCTGAGTCTAAAATGAGACCCTCACGTATAGGCGCCGGGCCGGGGTTGTTGGTCTAGGCACAGCCCCTGCAAAGCCTTCCACCGATCCTTTAGTCTCCAAATGGGGAAATTCAGTACTCCCAACCAGATAGATAGGAGGTCAGCAAACCAAGTAAAAAAAGTCAAATTTATTAGTAAAAAACTTTTTCCACATATACAAATGAGTAGCCAAACGCGTTTCGCCAATAAGTCTTCACCAGTGGCAATCAACTGAGGTCTGAATACTGCATTGATCATAAAATCATTTTAAGATCAATGAGGAGACCCGATGCTTATTAGTAACGGAAACCTGTGAACATAAATTGGAAGCTAAGTACACACCAAGTGGTGACACTGGGCACTCGCTGTAATATTGTTTTTTTTATTGTGAATTATTTGAGGTGATCGGGGAGCACTTTCTGTAACTGCTTGTAGCGACGGTGATTAACAGTTATTGGATATACAGGCTTATTGTGACCTATATGGTATGTACACATAAGTAATTTCCTCCCCGTTTTTTCCTTTGAGCGCCACAAAATCCATTTTCTATACGTCCCATATACATGTATACCCATACATCAGACCCCAGATACATGTATACCCAGACACAGACCTCAGAATCATGTATACCCACACAGACCTCAAAATCAGGTTTACTCCATGTGTTCCACTAAGCGATGGCTGGCCGAGTGATTTTCCGAGCAGCCGCCGGCTTGTGACGCACTCTCATGAGATCTTGCTGTCCCCGCAAGATCACGACTGGAGGCCACGTCACAGCCCGGCACCTGCTCGGAGGATCATGCGGCCAGCTGGAGGGGAATGCTTTTAATGTATTCTACTAGCAGCCCCAGCCCTCGGATACCGGCAAGCCAGCCCAGCGCTGGATAACGGGTATCGGTGGATGTATCATGGCATTTGCACAAGTACCAAGTATTCGTACAAATGCCGATATTGGCACAAATACCGATACTAGTATCAGTATCGGTGCATCCCTATTAAAAAGGTTTATCTGAACTCCAATAGAAAATCACTATGGGGTTATTCAAAGAGCGCCGAACTTGCCATTGAATTGCACCGAATGATGAATTTCCCCGTACGGTGCATTTTCGGGACAATTCGGCTATTCGGAAAGCTGGCAATTCACCAAATATTGGCGAATAGAAAGCGAAATAGGGTGCAGTTAGCCTCTGGAGTGAAAACTCTCTTTCATATAAGGGATCATGTGAGATATTACTATAAGGAGGGTGTGATATGCGCCCCATTACATAGAATCCTGATATATCTCTGATTTTGCAAGTCATTTCTCATTGTTATGAAAATAATCTGACAGCTGGACTGACACTGGGACGCACCGGAGCAGGAAAACGCTTTCAAATAAGGGGTGTCCTGCCCTCTCTGTATTATGGGGGTTCTCGGATGACGAGGCTCACCCTCCTGCATTTGATCCTATGGTGGTGTTAGAATATCCCTCTTGCTGCTGTGATCTCCTGACGGTCACCACTTACTAGAGAGAGGTGGTTCTAATCCTTCCAAAACAATTCAGACTGCTCCATGAGGGGGACGCTTCAAAAGGGGGCGGCGGTGAAGAATAGAATTTTAATAGCCGGACGTAGTTGGTGCACCTTAGTTGGATAGTACCGGATCTTCAGAATTCAAGCTGGGGGGGGGGGGCCCAAGCGAAATAACAAAATATCTGGGAAGAAGCAGGATAGAGCTGCGGTCAGAGGGTTAAAACTGAACTTTTACTGATTTCATTAAAATAAGTCACAAAATAAATATTGATGCTCAGTCAGTAGATGTGTGCACGGGGATACTATCCCTTAGGGATCCTTCATCTGGTCCCAATTTGAGTTGACCCTGAATAGGGTTGGCAGGAGTACAGACACGTCCCTGTATGAGGACTGTGATACGTGAGCTTAGTGTGCAGTGGGATGAAAGAGGGAGTAGAAACAGAAACATAGAAAAATGTCGGCAGATAAGAACCTTTCGGCCCATCTAGTCGCCACAATTACATGGATACTTTACCTGTATTTATCTTTTGTTTAGGATAGCCTTATGCCTATCCCATGCTTGCTTAAATTCAATTACTGTTTTGGCCTCTACCACTTCTACTGGAAGACTGTTCCATGTATCCACCACCCTCTCAGTAAAATAATGCTTCCTGATGTTACTTTTAAACCTTTGCCCCTCTAATCTAAGACTATGTCCTCTTGTTTTGCTACTTTGTTTCCTTTTAAATATACTCCCTTCCTCTACCTTGTGGATTCCCTTTACGTATTTAAATGTTTCTATCATATCTCCTCTGTCTCGTCTTTTTTCCAAGCTGTACGCAGTGGTTGCTTGTGATCCCTCACTATGCTGTCCCTTAGGATCCTTAATTGGTCCTAATACAGTTGCCCTGTATGAGAGGGGCAGATAGTATAGAGCCCTACAGCAAGCAGGTTCCAGTAAGTACTGGCATATGTGAGAAAAGGGCTGCTATCCTGCAGTGACAGCCTTACGCCCAACAATTCATATAGGAAGCAAGTCCTCAGAGTGCAATGTCTGAGATCAAATGTATTTTAAAAACAGAAATTGCATGTTCTGTCTCAGTAAGTAAATCAGTGTGGACGACAGAGGCTGAATTACAGCCCTGGCTAAACACCAGATAAATGGTTGCTGCGTAGTTATTTGCGGCATTCCATGTAACAATTCCCTTAGTTTGTTGACACAGTAACATATGTACACACCGAGGCCAATTTAATAACTCCAATATAGGGCTGCCAGGTCGGCCATGTTTTCCTGGACACATATTACTATTTCATTTAGAGGGGGAGCACAGGGAAAGTGCTGCCCTGCAACATGTATAATTCATATGCTGCAGGAAGGAAATCAGGGCAGCTCACCTTGGATTCCTTGCCTGCAGTGTATGGATTATACATGCTGCAGGGTGGCATTTTTCATGCACTGCCCATTAGCATGAATAAATTATACGTTTCCAAGAAAACATGGGCGCCCCAGCATGCACACTGTCTGACTGAACACAGGGCTGTCAAGCTGCGGCCCATTAAAAGAATTCTGGGATTTGGAAGCATCACCATGGGGGAGGGGCAGAGTTTGGCAGCCCTAACAATGCATTGATTCTACAACCTGCAGGGAGGAGCCTCATGGGAGGGGGAGGGATTATTTTACAATGAGTTCTAAGAATGCTGCAGAGCTCACAACACTAGAGACAATACCCAAACCTTACACTGTCTGCTGCAGGTGCCATATGCTCTGTGCTTTTCTATTGTTAAAAGGCAGACTGCATGTTATCTCTTGTGTTTACAGCTCTGTGATCACAACCCCCTGGAATTTCTGCAGGAGGATCCAATCTCAAACACCAAATGTAACCGAATGAAAAGGATTTCCCAGCAGGGTCTGAAAACAACTCAGGATCCAACAGGTCAGAAAAGCTTCTGTGTCTCTTTATATTCACATATTAGTGGATATTGGGCTTTATGTCACATGTTGTGCATTAAAAAACTCTATAGAGACAGATCCTGCAGAGCAAACACATGGCGAAGCTCCTCCATCCATCATGTTCAGCGATGTGTATACCGGCACCTCTAACTATATATATATATATCCTATATATAGAGCGCAGGATCCTCTAATTCCCCGTATACTCATATAGAGCTCAGGATCCTCTAATTCCTCGTATACTCATATATAGAGCTCAGTATCCTCTAATTCCCCGTATACTCATATATAGAGCTCAGGATCCTCTAATTCCCCGTATACTCATATATAGAGCTCAGGATCCTCTAATTCCTCGTATACTCATATATAGAGCTCAGGATCCTCTAATTCCCCGTATACTCATATATAGAGCTCAGGATCCTCTAATTCCCCGTATACTCATATATAGAGCTCAGGATCCTCTAATTCCCCGTATACTCATATATAGAGCTCAGGATCCTATAATTCCCCGTAATACTCATATATAGAGCTCAGGATCCTCTAATTCCTCGATACTCATATATAGAGCTAGGAGCCTCTAATTCCCCGTATACTCATATTAGAGTCAGGATCTGCTAATTCCCGTATACTCATATATAGAGCTCAGGATCCTCTAATTCCCCGTATACTCATATATAGAGCTCAGGATCACTAACTCCGCGTATACTCATATAAGAGCTCAGGATCCTCTAACTCCCCGTATACTCATATATAGAGCTCAGGATCCTCTAATTCCCCGTATACTCATATATATAATATATATAGAGCTCAGGATCCGCTAACTCCCCGTATACTCATATATAGAGGCTCAGGATCCTCTAATTCCCCGTATACTCATATATAGAGCTCAGGATCCGCTAATTCCCCGTATACTCATATATATATATATAGAGCTCAGGATCGCTAACTCCCCGTTATACTCATATATAGAGCCAGGATCCGCTAATTTCCCGTATACTCATATATAGAGCTCAGGATCCGTTAATTCCCCGTATACTCATATATAGAGCTCAGGATCCTCTAATTCCCCGTATACTCTCATATAGAGCTCAGGATCCTCTAATTCCCCGTATACTCATATATAGAGCTCAGAATCCGCTAATTCCCCGTATACTCATATATAGAGCTCAGGATCCGCTAATTCCCCGTATACTCATATATAGAGCTCAGGATCCTCTAATTCCCGTATACTCATATATAGAGCTCAGGATCCGCTAATTCCCTGTATACTTTTTGGTGAAATCTGGAGCCTGTTTGGCGGCAGTGAAATCCGGAGCCTGTTTGGCGGCAGTGAAATCCGGAGCCTGTTTGGCGGCAGTGAAATCTAGTGCCTGTTTGGCGGCAGTGAAATCTAGTGCCTGTTTGGCGGCAGTGAAATCTAGTGCCTGTTTGGCGGCAGTGAAATCCCCCATAGAGAAGCAATGGTTAATCTATTCACATTGAACAGCAGAGAAATGTCAGTGAAATGCCCTGATGTTCAGTGGTTTCATTTGACAGGTTTAATCTCTTCCTGATTCTGGGCGTGGAACTAGTACTGTAGGCGGACAAAAACAGATTCACTTTCAAGACGGCGCCGGACCGGGCACAAGTAAGGATTGTCAGAACACGAGTCTCTTCAGGAAAGGCAAACTTTATTGTGTCGTCACACAAGTGCCCACACAGGATTGAATCGCAAAGAGTGAGCCCCCCTTTTCACCCGTGCAAGGGATCTTATACCCAAAAATACGTAATTAGGTACATCCCAGTTAGCCCACCTCCCAATGACACTTTATTCCACCCCACGTGGGTTAATACCTCCCTTTGGCTAATACAAAGACATTCCATTAATTGGCCGTAAATTGGCAAACTTTGTGTTAGTTTCAGTAAATCATAATTAATTGCTCTTACTGTTCCGGGCTGCGCCCTCCTCCCTTGCGCCTACACTCACTTGTTACAGATGGCACCTGGCCTGATCTCTATACTCCTTTGTTTTCTGCGGGCCCCAACGACCTTGGAGGATCTACTTCGCTTTTCTCCTCCGTGCCAGGAACAGCAGAGATCTTTCATAAAGCTTTAATTGCTTTTCTGCTAATCTAAACGCATTCCTAAATTTCTACGTATACCTCATTCTAGTTTCAGCTACAAACCTGTCTAGTTATATACAAGTGAACCAATATTCTGAACAAGATGGCCGCCTGTGTACAATGGCGGCCATCTTCCAGCCTATTTCCACTTCATTCCCCCTTGGCTCAAGTGTCAGGATCTTTTCCTGGCACTTGTAGCCATTACACTCCACTATTCTGAAACTCCTTGAAAAAAGGGGGGGGTTTCTTTCACTGGGAACATACCCTGTGGAATTATCAGTGGTATCTTCTGTGTTTGTGTAGGTGTCAGTGCTGTTTTGCACAGTGGCCATAAACATAGCCCTATGCGGTATATCAGTATCCCTATGATCAAGATCACCACTATCATGAGTATCATGGATCCAATCCGTGAGATAAATCTCAAGATGGAACCAAACCATTCTCCCATTGCTCCAAACCCACGGAGCGGATTCCAGCCTTCGGCAGCAATCCTCCTGGCTATACCCTGCAACTGTGCTACCTTCTCTTGGTGATCTTGAATTACCTGGTAATAATCTGGGACTTCATGTGTAGTGTTTCTGATGAAGGTGCAACATTCATAGTGCATTGTCATTTCACACAATCCATTCAAGGCCGCACTGATCTGCTCAAGCGCCATATCATGTATCATCTGCACCTTTCGTAACTCACGCATTTCCAGATTCAGCAGCTGGATATCCATACTGGTTCTATTCAGAATCTCATCCATCAAATTGACATAGCTATTCAATCTCCTCATCATCTCTCCTCCCCATCCAGTCCATGCTGGCAACCATGTCCATATTCGATCCATCTTCGCGAACAATTCCTCTTTGGTCTTTCAAACACCAGTGGGTACCTAGGGTGTAGTTCTGTGTCTGTGTTTGTGTCTTCTCCCCTTAGTCTCTGGATTGGGACCAGCTTAGCCAAATAACACATTCCCGTTATTGTTGGTGGTACCCATGTGTAACACACCCTTTCACAGCACACCTGGTACCCTCCTTTCACTATAAATGGTGATGAATGTAGTGTTCCCTTTGATATCTCTATCGCAAGTTGTCTCAGCCGTCTCATCATATCCACTGCACCCTGCCTCCCATTGGTCACATTCCTAATCACCGCCTCTTGGTCTCTAGTGAGTTGCCTGCATCGTATGTATAAATAATTCACCTTTTGTCCTGTTTTGAATATGTAAATGTATGATGTCCAGTTGAACTGACTTGAGTTACATAACCCACTCTCGTTATTTTTTTTTATCTGGTCCTAGTTGAAAACACCATTCTGGTGGATACACTGGTCCTATTATGGGGTACCCGGGACTGAATGATTCTGTCTTTTCCTTGGTGCATCGACAGCATGTATTGTGACATTCCCTGATACAAACATATTCAAATTCATTGGAACAGAGGCAAATGGTATATGAATTGTCTCTGGGTGCAGTCTACTACACACCCAGCATGCGGTTTGCCCAGACTTTTTAGCATAGTCATATTTAAATTGCACAAGTAAATATCCTCTTGGCAATATCTCGGATGAGACTTCTCGTTTTTGTCTCCACATGGTACGGTTCTCCATCACTGGGTGCGTACCATTCCAGATATGGGAAATATCCACTTTCCCCACATTGCCCGTACAATTAGAGCATGCTCCACGCGAGAGTCCATAAATCAAATTAGCAAGATATAAAATCAGCACCACAAATGCCCCGAATGTCAGAATTCCTTGGGCAATTCTTTTCACAGTCACATAAACCCAATCCCTCCCCACCGGAATTTCAAAAATAAAAAACATTTCTGGATAATCAAGGGTGGGGGCCGGGCCCCTAAAAAGCACCCTGTGGGTATCCCCCGTTGGCGGGTGGTCAGGACCTGTGCCCATCAAAACACCCACTTGTTGATCCTCTGTATTATCTGGGTTAGGATCATTTAGGTGCTCATGGCTGTGGTCTTTGTCAGCTTCAGCCTCAGCGGGTTGGTCTCGTTGGTAACGACCTTCCATGCTGGTTCAGGACTGGCTGCAGCTGCTTTCACTCTGGAGTGATGTATCCACGGGACCACCTCGGCAACCTTTACTGCTGTGGGGGTTGATAACAGGACAAGATAAGGACCTCTCCATTTTGGACCTAGTGGATCATTTTTCCACTCTTTTACCCATACTGAGTCACCCGGACAATACTTATGCAGTGAAGGATACAGAAAATGCGGTATATTATCCCCCACCCAAGTATTTAATTTCTGCATTGATTTACCCAGCATTACTACCTGATCATTTAGTTTAGTTTCTCCCAATGCCCGAAGGTCCCCCCTTAGTCCATTAATTAGAGGGGTTGGCCGTCCAAACATAAGTTCGTACGGACTTAGCTTCAATTGGGGGGTTGGTCTGCACCTAATGTGCAAAAGGACTATCGGCAGCAAGTCCAACCAGCTCAATGACGTCTCTTGGCACAGTTTGGACATCAAAGTCTTTAGGGTACGGTTCATTCTTTCAACTTTTCCCGAACTTTGGGGTCTGTAGGCAGTGTGTAGCTTCCAGGTGATGCCCAGTAGCCGGGCAAGTTGTTGTAAACAGTTCTGGATGAATGCGGGCCATTGTCTGACCCTATTTCGAGTGGAAGCCCGTAACGTGTATTATTTCTTTCATCAGACTCTTTACTACTTCTGTAGTCTTTTCAGTTCTTGTTGGAAGCTTCCACCCATCCTGTCAAAGTGCACACCATCACTAGTAAATATTTGTATCCTTTGCAGGGTGGCAGCACTGTAAAGTCTATTTGTAATATACCATTGGGGATAGCCCGATGGGCCTGTTCTCAAAATAACAAATCTTGTCTGTCTTGTGAATCTCTTACTGCTGGTATAAAAAAAGTTCATTGCACTTTTCTTCATTCTTGGCAGTCTGTTCTTGATAAGGATCTCCTTGAGGAAGAACCTCACCAGTGGGACTTGATATTCTTCTGCTCCCAATTCTCCCAGACTGTGCAGTATTCGTGTGATTCGTAGATTATTGTGAGGATTGATTGTCAAATTTTCTGCTCGTTCAACTTCAGTTATTTCTTTGTCTTCCTCCTCCCCCACTATTTTTACGCCGAAGAATTTCAGCATCATCTTGTAGACTCTGCGCAGTCTTTGCTGAACTTCTGAGGTGTTAACCATTAGGCGTGTCTCTTGCGGACTTAGGGGAGTAGAGTAGAAATTTCGGCCTTGTGTCCGAGTTGGGAAAAGCCATTGATATAATCATAATTGAGTTCTAACAGTTCATAATCATCTTGCCATTTGTGCAGAATTATTTCAATGAACTCGCCGTGGGGTTCAAACTTTTTCAAATTCATATAGAACTCGTAATTTGGCATGGAAGGTTGAGGTTCTTGCTTGCAGATCAGTACTTTAGCTTGATCTTCTGTTGGCGGTGGCGGTTTTGCAGCTGCTTTTGCGGCCTGGTCCGCGCGTCTGTTACCTTTTGGAATTTCATCATGGCCTTTTTGGTGGCCACGGCAGTGCATGATGCTGACAGCACTTGGTTTCCATACTGCTTCCAGGAGGGCCGCGATTTCAGCTGCATATTTAATTTGTTGTCCTGAAGACGTGAGTAGGCCTCTTTCTTTATAGAGTGCACCATGTGCATGGACTGTCATGAAGGCGTACTTGGAATCTGTATAGATATTTACTCTTTTGCCTTCAGAAATTTCAAGGGCTCTGGTTAAAGCTGTTATTTCAGCCAATTGTGCAGATGTATGGCCTGGCAGTGGCTTTGCTTCGATGACTTCTTCTGTTGAGACCACTGCATAGCCGGAGACTTTCTTCCCATCATCCATGTAGCTGCTTCCATCAGTGAAATAGCTGTAGATCGTATTTGTCTAGGGGTACGTCTTTCAAATCCGGCCTGCTACTGAACCAGTAACCTCCTTTCACATCCAGCAGAGCCTTGACAGCGTGGGGCACCTTGACATGAAGAACCTGTCCAAGGGTCAGCTTGTCTGCTTCTGCTATCAGCATTGCGGTGGCAGCCACTGCTTTCAGGCATGGGGGTAGGCCGCAGGCCACAGGGTCGAGTTGCTTGGAGAGGTAGGCCACAGGCCTCAGCCATGAGCCAAAGGTCTGGACCAATACTCCTGTCGCTGTTTGATTATGTTCATGTACGAACAGCTGGAAAGGCTTGCTGTGATCTGGCAGGCCCAGTGCAGGAGCTTCCATCAGCAGAGTCTTTAATTTCAGGAACGCTGCTGTTTGCTCTTCTTCCCAATGAAAGGGGTCTAGTTCTCCCCTTGGTGCTTGATGAAGCGGCTTGGCAATATCGGCGAAGTTGGGGATCCACAGGCGGCAGAAGCCTGCAGCTCCCAGGAACTCACGGACTTGCCTCCTGGTCTTTGGTTGGGGTATGCGGCACACTGCTTCTTTTCTTTCTGCCCCCAGTGCACGTTTGGTACCTGTTAACTGGAATCCCAGGTATTTTACACTGTGTTTGCATATTTGTGCTTTCTTTTTAGAAACTCTGTAACCTGCTTGGCTTAGCAGATATAGCAGGGCTTTTGTAGCGGATAAACAGTCTTTTTCTGTGGGGGAAACCAGTAATAAATCATCAACATATTGGAGTAACACTACTTTGTCTGGCTGAGCGTTGAAGGCGAGGAGATCTTGGCTAAGCGCGCACCGAAAATCGTGGGCGAATTTTTTTTGAACCTTGAGGGAGGCGCGTCCACGTCATTTGATGGCGCGCCCCCGTGGTAGACTCTTCCCACTGAAATGCAAAAAGGGGCTGGCTTGCTGGAGCCAGACGGATGCAAAAAAAGCGTCTTTTAAATCAAGCACTGTGTAATATTTTGTATCTCCAGGAATTAATGCCAGCAAATTGTATGGATTAGGAACCACAGGGTGTAGTGTTACTGTGGCCTCGTTGACAGCTCGTAAATCTTGGACAGGGCGATACTCTTGTGTCCCCTCTTTCAAGACTGGCAATAGGGGTGTGTTCCATGGTGACACGCAGAATTTTAATATGCCGTGATCTTTAAATCTCTGTAAATATATCTGTATATTCTGCTTGGCTTTCTGTGGGATATATTTGTCTTAGGGCCACAGGTGTTCGCGCTGGGCTTTGATTCAACTCATCTGGGCGGGTTTTCCTCCGCCCACACTCAGGAATTCCAAGGAGTAGTGCGTGCGGATCCGGCGTGGCAGACAGAGTAGGTGCCGTGCGCCATTCTTCCCCTTGGCATAACTACTGCGATTTTCACAGATTGGGGGTTGTGCGGGCTGGCTGGGTTATGCTGCCGAGCAAAGCTGCCGAGCAAAGCTGCCACCCTCCGGCAGGTCTAATTGAGCGTGACCCCCGGGAAAAAACGTAATTTGGGCTTGCAATTTGCAAAGGATATCCCGCCCCAGGAGCTGGATGGGACATTCGGGCATATACATATACACATTGTATAAACAATATTTTCAGAGATCTTTTCCCGTAGCCCAAAACAGACTCTTAATACCACATCCGAAAAAAAAAACATTCCATTGTCATAAGACCACTCCTAACATCTCATAACAATAAAATAACCATTCCATCAAAAATCAAACAAAAACATACCTTTTAGAAACAGTAAAGAAAAACTACTTTAATTATTTCTCGAATTATTTTTCTTTTAATATTAATTTTCTAACCGTTTCATATATTTCAATTTAATCTTTGCTCTGAACAAAACTAAAACTTTCGGAATAATATTAACACAAAATATAAACATATATCTTGCACTCAACAGACTTCAGACAAATATTCTATTGTAACACACATTAAAATTAGCTAAGCATAGTAATCCTTTTTTCCTATTCCTCTTTACTTTGAATTCGCTGCACAGATACACAAAGGGTTATTCTTTCCAGCTATCAGAGAGCAAAGAAAAACAAACTGACTCCCTCCCCCTCCCTCTTTCAAACAGTCTGTCAGAAAGGAGGGGGCCTATACACCAGAGAAGAGAGGAGGAAAAAAAAAAAAAAAAAACAAATACGAAACTCAATCTTATTACCTCTCAGTCATTCTTATTTTTAATTGAACAGTTTAATAGATCAATTATAAACACAATCGGACAAAATCAGTCCGAATCACACACACAAGCCATACAGCACCGCAATCATCTCACTCCGTAAAATATTAATTAATTTATATATGCTCCCATCGGGCATCTCAATCTTTTCTGGTGGAGCCTCTCTATCTCCTTCACTCGCTGCGCCCTGCTCTTCTTCCTCAGTCACACAGGACGGAGCAGAGGGAGCTGACTGAGACACAGCAGCTGCCCGCTCCCCCCTCTCCGCCCGCGCAACCGCGGCACTCAAAACTTCCCTAGCTGCCCCATAACATAATAAATAGGACGGGGGTAAAACATCACTCTCTTCCGGTTGTTCTACTAACACCGCTCTCTCTCTCTCTCTCCATTATTTTGGGGGTCCTGCTTCTTATTTCTCCCCGCTATCATTATAAAATGACTCTTGTTTTTAATACAATATCTCCATATATCTATATACGGGTATTGTTCAGGATGTCCGTACTGCTCTGTGACTTGGGAATGTACCTTCTGTACCAACTCCGGGTCCATTGACCCCTGCTCTGGCCATCCTGGGACTAATAACGGCCACACAACTGTACACATTACTTTTAACTTCTCTTTTTTTTTTTTTTTTCTACACCATAGTCATGAGTTTTATATAATGCTTCGAAATTCCGCACCATATATTCTAGGGGCGTCTCACCCTCCTTCACCTTCTTGGGCTTAGATGACCCGTTACCCATTATTACTCTTGAAAACAGTACTCTTTGCAATACAGATATATTATTTCAACAACAGTTAAAATCTACAGTCTGATACTTCCAGTCAACAATTCATCCGTGTCTGCAGGCGCTTCCCCTTCAGTAGCCGTCTGCAGTCGCCTGAGCCGGAAACGTACGTTCGGGGTCAAAACTCGTATTTGCTTCCTCGCGGAGCGAGTAGGCGCACGTTCACTCACAGCACTCGAGTCAATTCATTCACAACACATACCGTATCAGATGCTTTCATCATATAACAGAACATAAAACACTTCAACTCTTTTTACTAGCCGAGGATGCATTCCCTCCTTTGTGGCTCCTTATACCCCGTAATTTGAACTTTAACTCTTGACTGCTTGTGACTATGTGCACCCCGTTCCTTATCTACACTTCCGTCTTCAATTCCAATCTGCCTTATGGATAATCTACCCACTCAGCACCACTATCTCTGCAGCTACCACTGGCTCCACTATGAGCCCTTCTCACTACACGGCGTACACACTAGGCACTGACTCAGGCTCTCAGCCCAGTCACAGAAAATCCCTCCTCCTTTCCCTTTTACCCACGTGGCGAAGCTCTGTTTACAAACACTGACTACTGACTTATGCAACTCCACGTGGTTACCTTCTCCCTCACTTACAGAACTACCCTTTGATTGGCATTCAATTCCCCCGAATCCAGACACCCGCTAGCCACTCTGGCTCCTTAGCAATGTCAGTGCTATCAGCGGCGGGCTAGATATGCCAATAGGATGGTGGCCATCGCATCCTCTTATCCGTCTATCTCAGTCGGACATTTCCCTTAGATACCGGTATCTCTTTTAGACATACAAAACATAGAAGACACGTTACCTATCGCCGGCGCTGCTTGCTGTTTCCTCAGACTCAGTGGTGTCCCAGAGTTCCCGGGTTAGGGGTCCGTTTGGGACGAGACGAGGTCCACTGAACAGGAAATCCTGCTTGGCGCCTGCAGATGTCAGCTCACCTTCAACGGACGCCCAACCATCGGGATTCTCGCACCCGCTGCAGTCAAGCACTGCACTGTGTTCACAGCAGCCCGTTACTGTGTGCCCGGAAAGGGCCCGTATCCCGGCTCATGATGCCCCCCAAAATGTAGGCGGACAAAAACAGATTCACTTTCAAGACGGCGCCGGACCGGGCACAAGTAAGGATTGTCAGAACACGAGTCTCTTCAGGAAAGGCAAACTTTATTGTGTCGTCACACAAGTGCCCACACAGGATTGAATCGCAAAGAGTGAGCCCCCTTTTCACCCGTGCAAGGGATCTTATACCCAAAAATACGTAATTAGGTACATCCCAGTTAGCCACCTCCCAATGACACTTTATTCCACCCCACGTGGGTTAATACCTCCCTTTGGCTAATACATAGACATTCCATTAATTGGCCGTAAATTGGCAAACTTTGTTGTTAGTTTCAGTAAATCATAATTAATTGCTCTTACTGTTCCGGGCTGCGCCCTCCTCCCTTGCGCCTACACTCACTTGTTACAGATGGCACCTGGCCTGATCTCTATACTCCTTTGTTTTTCTGCGGGCCCCAACGACCTTGGAGGATCTACTTCGATTTTCTCCTCCGTGCCAGGAACAGCAGAGATCTTTCATAAAGCTTTAATTGCTTTTCTGCTAATCTAAACGCATTCCTAAATTTCTACGTATACCTCATTCTAGTTTCAGCTACAAACCTGTCTAGTTATATACAAGTGAACCAATATTCTGAACAAGATGGCCGCCTGTGTACAATGGCGGCCATCTTCCAGCCTATTTCCACTTCAGTACCTGTACTCTAGTGGTGGTAAAGGACGATCCTACCTGTTGAGGAATATTGGTATATTCCTAATCTTCTAATCAAACCAATTTTTGATTATCTTTATATTTTGACATCTCTGAGGCATAGAAGATAATGGCCTGCTTCTTGTGAAAGCTCATTAATCTTTTAACTTTCAGTCAGTAGGGCTGGAGAGTTGAAAAGAAGCCTAAAGGGCAAAAACAGATGTGACCTAAGAGTTTTAAAGGTTTCTTTGTTTCAGAGATGAAGTACACCACATGTGGCGCCGCAATATCTAGAATAGGGCTGAAACAACTAATTATCAACTATTTCGACTGTCAATTTAATCGTCCTGTTTAGATTCAGACTGAGTTAAACGTAAATAACCTCAGCTCTGGAGCTGATTGGAGAAGATGCGCCGCTGCTTTACTAGGTATGATTTAGTTCTAGGGTTATGTCAGACACAACCAGTTTGTTTTTTTTCCATTTACAACAGTAGCAGAACTAGAACACAAACAATAGGATACTGTCACTGGGTGAAGGAGTTGTATGCCTGTGTTTTATCCTTACTTGAAGCTGGAGTCCTGTGCCACCACCCCACCCTCCCTACCACACCCTCTTTGGTTGGGAACTGCCATTCCCTCCCTTTGGTATGGTCCCTTTTCCCAAACTCACTCCCACACTCCGATCTGGTCTTTTGTCCATACCCACTCCCTCTCACACTCAGGTCAAGTCACTTTAACAAAGTCACTCCCTTCCACCTCCAGGCCCTCCCCCCACTCAGTTTGTTCACATAATTATTTAAAAGGGACACTCTATGCACCCTGACACTTTAGTTTATTAATCCCGATTTCATGCTGACATCTAGGACCAAGTGCTTGTAGCCGGGTTCATTTGAGAAAGCAAACATGGGCTTAAGCTGCGCATGCAGCATCAACCCATCCTTCTGACCAAGCACTCGCATACCTTGTGTGAAAAGTACGCAAGATACACAATTTGCGTATGTACATACGAAAGTTGCTTACACTACGCAAACTTCTTATGAAAAAAGGGGGAGGGGTTGTGGTTAGTTGTTTTTACATAAAATTCCTTTTAAGGGACCAATCGATTTAATCGATTGAGAATAATCGTTAGTTGCAGCCCTAGTCTAGAATAAATAACGTGATTGATGTATCTTGAGTAAAGACTCTCTGTCTCAGATGACCATTGATAAATTGAAACAGATGTGGTTGGAGAAATCAAGACTTAGTTCAAAATACGTTAATTTAACAAAGTTCTTTGTGTAAGACATTCAAAAAATGCCTAAGCTTGGCCAATCATGTATTGAGAGACTGTGTCCTAACTCTGACGTGTTTTTCTGTATTTAGCTTGTGAAAGTTCTGAATCAGATCAGATTTGAATGAAGTAAAGAATGTGATACATCAACGTGATTCTTCTCTGTTCATTTCTCACATACTATACATGTATATTGGATATGACTTCTACAACTCTGAATTATAGAGTAAGAAAATGCCTGGCATATAAGATTAAGAGGGCTAACGACTGCGATAAAATCAGAGAGCAGGATAAAAGGATTTTTACATCCTAACACTACCCCTGGTCACTTCCCTGTCATGACAGCAATGAAGACCCATAGGGCACTAGTATTGCTTTCAGCCTTGACACTGATTTGTGTGGGTCAGCATTGCCCGGACACAGGACCGGGAGGGTGTTTAGGCATCTCTGTGGCCCTGCAGCAATGATGCAGCTGCCACGGTGACCACACGATGAGCATCTGTGTAATAAATATCAGGACCAGCATTTTATTAAGATGTAAGGGGTGTGTGCCCGCTGCTGCGTGCTCCCTCCCCGCTTCACACAGCATGAGGTAACAAGGAGGATTGCAGCCAGGAAGACACGGTGCTCAGGGGAGCTTTACCTCCTCCAACCAGACACAGCTTTCAATTAATTGAATAATGCACAGCACTGTGAAGTGGGGTCATTATTTGCCAGGGTCATCTATGTGAGTGGTGTGTTATTTGTTAGGTATTGCTCAGACGAGCTAGGATTTGTTTTCTGTTATTTTATTTGAATGCAGAAATAAACTTTTAAACGTGGAGAGAGACTGTGTGCGCCATATTTGCCCTAGAGGAACGTGCTACATCACCCTGTGACTGTGCAGGATAACATTTTTAATATATATTATATTATACAGTTGTGTTCAAAATTATTCAACCCCCACTGAAATTGAGTGTTTTGGCCAGTTTGACATTGATTTTGATCATTCAGTCATCTTGCTTACAATTAAATCAAAGAGGCACGTGTAGGTCAGACAAATATAACATTTATAATGAAATAACCACAAATGTCTTTTCTGTGCTCACATCATTATCAGTTTTATTCAACCCCCAAGTGACATTCAAACTTAGTACTTAGTACAACATCCTTTTACAGTTATAACAGCTTTTAAACGTGAAGCATAGCTTGACACAAGTGTCTTGCAGCCATCTACGGGTATCTTCGCCCATTCGTCATGGGCAAAAGCCTCCACTTCAGTCACATTCTTAGGCTTGCGCACTGCAACTGCTTTCTTTAAGTCCCACCAGAGGTTCTCAATCGGATTTAAGTCAGATGACTGCGATGGCCACTCCAAAATGTTCCAGCCTTTAATCTGCAACCATGCTCTAGTGGACTTGGAGGTATGCTTGGGATCATTGTCCTGTTGAAAGGTCCAACGTCTCCCAAGCCTCAGGTTTGTGACGGACTGCATCACATTGTCATCCAATATCTCCTGGTACTGAAGAGAATTCATGGTACCTTGCACACGCTGAAGCTTCCCTGTACCTGCAGAAGCAAAACAGCCCCAAAGCATGATTGACCCCCCGCCATGCTTCACAGTAGGCAAGGTGTTCTTTTCTTCATAGGCCTTGTTCTTCCTCCTCCAAACATAGCGTTGATCCATGGGCCCAAACAGTTCTAATTTTGTTTGATCAGTCCACAGAACACTATCCCAAAACTTCTGTGGTTTGTCCACATGACTTTTGGCATACTGCAGTCGACTCTCTTCTTATTCTTTGGAGACAGCAAGGGGGTGCGCCTGGGAGTTCTGGCATGGAGGCTTTCATTACGCAGTGTGCGCCGTATTGTCTGAGCTGAAACTTCAGTACCCACATCTGACAAATCTTTTCTCAGTTCCTCAGCAGTCACACGGGGACTTTTCTCCACTCTACGCTTCAGGTAGCGCACAGCAGTCAAAGTCAGCATCTTCTTTCTGCCACGACCAGGTAGCGTTTCAACAGTGCCCTTTGCCTTGAATTTGCGAATGATGCTTCCTATGGTCTCTCTTGGTATGTTTAACATCTTTGCAATCTTCTTATAGCCATTGCCCTTCCTGTGAAGAATAATCACCTCTTCTCTTGTCTTCCTGGACCATTCTCTTGACTTCACCATGTTTGTAACCACACCAGTAAATGTCTAGAAGGAGCTGAGTATCACAGTCATTTTAAAGCTGCCTAATTGGTGCTTATTATGCTTTATTGCTGCTCCGTGACATCCACAGGTGTTTTCAATACCTGATTGAAAACACTTGAATGAACCTCTGTTCTTCAGAGTGGTAGTCTTTAAGGGGTTGAATAATTGTGTCAATGAAGAATTCACAAAAGAAACATTTACTACTGTATTACAAAACCAATTGATGTCATTTTAGTTGCATATGGTTCTTTAAAAAGTCCTTGTAGGATTTCATTCTGAATACAATTACAAATGTACACTAAATTCCCTAAAACCCTTTACAGCATTGGGGGTTGAATAATTTTGAACACAACTGTATATATAATATGTATTATATATAAAAATTGTCAATTTTTATTTGCTACAACAGAAGGAGAGTCAGGATTAAACTGAGCAGAATATTCCTCTCTAATCTCAGACAAATCACGGCTCCTCTAATTGTTCCTCCACAAGATCCGGGCATCCAGGTAATCTGTGATAATGATTCCACATACAGCCAGGGATCCACTGAGCCAGAGAATCCTGGATCTAACTCTGGAGATGATCTTTCTGCTGACTGGAGAGGTAAGAGATTCCATGAGATTGCCATATTCCTGTTGATATTAAATCCCCCCCCCCTGGAGCTGTGTGACCCAGGAGACATTTCAGAGGCAGATCAGTAGTAGATTCATGTTAATGCCTGTCATGTGTAAATAAAGGTTCCAGTACACTATGGAGATAACACACTAACACCAACACAAAAGCATGGAGGGCTGTGATGGAAACACTCTTGTCCGTCTGTTCTGCTCTCCAGGCACCCTCTTCTACGCAGATCGGCCCGGCCGCTGAGTTGCTCGGAACTCTTTGCCTCGAGCAGCCTGATCTGATAGCTCTTGGTCTGATCCTCTGCCTCTTTGAATTTCCAGATGGCTGCTCCGTGCCTTCTGAGCGTGATTGTGAGTCCCCTGAATGAGACACCAGGCAGGCTTTAGGTTCAAACAGGATCAACAGACTTTATTGAAAAATACATCTGTATTTATGTGGTCAAACAGGGGTCATTTGTATATACCAAACCCCCTTAGAAACCACTAGGGGACCTAATTACAATGAAACATAATTGCACAAACATTGACTTCTTGGAAGGTGAAATCGAATTACATTAGGTCAGTTAGATTAGACAGTTACAGTAAACATTACTTAGCATTTCTAATGAGGTTGGACAAACAAATCTGATTACATTGCGTACAGACAGTGAAATCAAACATGTAACATTTCTAAAGGAGTCATGACAATGGGGGTTTATGATAACCGATTACAGATAGCTGTTTGTATTTGAATAATTGTAATAGTTGTAATCTGCTAACAGTTACACAGAGACACTAGACAGATAATGAGGCAGTATTTGCCTAATCCAGATTACACAAACCTAATTACTTTGTTCTGGTTCAACAAAGCATTAAACTTTAAACTACATCGCAAACAGTATGGCGATGAAAACAATAACGAAACTCAGGCCTGCATCTCCAAAACACATTTCCACATTCACATTAAAACATTGTATGAAGGAAGGGAATGAAATGAACGCCATTTACGGGGAATGAGTCCTAAAACAGGGGAACACAAAGGGAATAAATTCTGTAGTTGGGGCTTTAAATGCAGAGAACGCGTCAAAGTCAGTTCCGTGACAGGAGCCCGGGGGGGGGGCTACATGTTTATACCTCTCTATATTGGGGTCACTTTCTATGTTTAGGGTCATATGGTGGTGAAGATCCATGAGATGGTCAGTGACAGCAGCCGTCACCAAATATCAGAAGGACACGGCAGGAGCCAAAGCTTCAATACGGAGCCTCCACCTCACTCAGGAATCCATGAGCAAAACCATGAGAAGATCCTGGAGCTGAGCAATCAGATCATCCGTCTGCTGACTGGAGAGGTGAGGCTGCTGGGAATGGGACATTATACGCTAACACCAAGGCATGTGTCTGGATGGTGACTGTGTCATTGTGTGTGTCAGGTTCCTATACGCTGTGAGGATGTCACTGTCTATCTCTCCATGGAGGAGTGGGAGTATGTGGAGCGACACAAGGAGCTCTATGAGGACGTCATGATGGAGGATCACCAGCCTGTTATTACACGGGTAAGAGATGCTTTAATTCTCATAATGTTTGTGTCCAATCCCAGAGCAACGTGTCCCAATAATCCCCTGAAATGTTGGCTGTGCCGTGTAATAGACGTGTTCCTGAATGAACGTCTCACGTGTTCATGTGATTTTCCCTCCAATAGATAAATCTGTATGGGGTGAATTTCACGCTGCGGTTTCTTTATGGGATATTGGATGTGAAAATGGAAGTGAAATTCTAAGCAATAATGTGGAAAAGGATCTGAACAAGACGAGAAAAGGACGAGCTGAATCTGCAACATACACAGAGCGAGAATCTCTGGCGTCTGAAGAAAGACACGTCCCAGAGAAAGAGATTTATCCAATCACAGAACCCCCAGAATATTCACCCCCTGATATTAAGGAGGAACCGGCCTCATGTGACGAAGGAAATCTCCCAGACAGCGACATGTATGAACCCCCAGAACATACACAGACACAATATACCTCTACTTATACAGGGGCAGAATCCCAGTCACATGGAGAAGGAGATATCTCACATCCTGACATTTCTCCCCTCCCAGAACATACACAGACTGAATATCCATCTACTGACATTAAGGAGGAATCACCCACATATGGAGAAGGGAATCTCACAGACAGCGACATGTATGAACCCCCAGAACATACACAGACACAATATACCTCTACTTATACAGGGGCAGAATCCCAGTCACATGGAGAAGGAGATATCTCACATCCTGACATTTCTCCCCTCCCAGAACATACACAGACTGAATATCCATCTACTGACATTAAGGAGGAATCACCCACATATGGAGAAGGAAATCTCAAAGACACCGACATGTATAAGCCCCCAAATCATACAGACTACTCACCCCCTGATATGAAGGAGGAACCGGCTTTGTGTGATGAACAGACAGAATATACAGCTGATAATAATGGAGAATATGTAAAATCCAATCCAAACCCAGTGGAAATAAACCATAGCGAGTCCTTAATAGAATCCAGAAAGCCAGATCACAGGATATATTATACAGATCCCCTTACTCAGAATTCAGATTATAAAGGACATTCAGCACTTTCTTCTGAAATAGGGAAAGTCTCGTATACTCAGTCGGACCCTGTGATACATGAAACACATTGCAAAGAAGAAACATTTCCCTCTAGTTTTTGTGGAGAGGATTTTACTCTCGAATCAGTCCTTAAACAGCAACATGTACACAATGAAGATCGACCATACTCATGCCCTGAATGCGGGAAACGTTTTACAGACAGTATTTCTCTTTCAAATCATCAGCAAATACACACCGGTACAAACGCGTTTAAATGCACTGAATGTCTGAAATGTTTTGCCAGTGCTTCAAATCTTTCAGCGCATAAAATGATTCACACAGGAGAAAAACCATATAAATGCTCAGACTGTGGGAGATGTTTTAACCGGTCCTCACATCTTAAATCACACAAAATGATTCATACAGGAGCAAAACCGTTCAGTTGTGATGAATGTGAGAAGTCTTTTACTCGTGCCACTTATCTTAGAATTCACAAAATGATTCACACCGGAGTAAAACCATATAGTTGCAGTGAATGTGGGAAATGTTTTGCCTTGCCCTCACATCTTGCAGCACATAAAATTACACATATAGATGAAAAACCATTTAATTGTACTGAGTGTGGCAAAGGATTCAAACACATTTCATATCTTGCAACACATAAAATGATTCACACAGGAGAAAAACCATTTAAATGCACTGAATGCGGGAAATGCTTTCGCCACACCTCAACTCTTGCAACACACAAAAGGAGTCACACAGTCGAAAAATCTTTTCATGTGCCAGAATGTGAAGAACATTTTACAGACAGTATTGCTCTAAATCCGCAGAGTGATGAAAAAGAAAAAACAGAGCTAAATTGCTCTGAATGTGGGAAATGTTTTAAAAATGCCTCAAATCTTTCAATACATAAAAAGATTCACACAGGAGAAAAACCGTATCAATGCCCTGACTGTGGGAGATGTTTCAACCGGTCCTCACATCTTAAAACACATAAAATGACTCACACTGGAGTTAGACCTTTTAATTGCCTTGAATGTGGGAAATCTTTTACCCGGGTCTCACGTTTTGAAGCACATAAAATGGTCCACACAGGGGAAAAACCATTTAAATGCTCCGAATGTGGAAAAGATTTTAGCCAGGCCTCATATCTTGCAGCACATAATATGATCCACACAGGAGAAAAGCCATTTTTTTGTAACGAATGTGGGAAATGTTTTATTGACGCCTCATCTATTGCAAGGCATAGAAGGATTCATACGGGAGAAAAACCATATAAATGCACTGAGTGTGGGAAACGTTTTAACCATGGCTCAGCTCTTGCAGCACATAAAAAAAATCACAACGGTGAAAAGCCGTTTAAGTGCCCCGAATGTGGGAAGGGTTTTATTTCGGTTTCTTCCCTTGCAACACATAAAATGATTCACACGGGAGAAAAACCATTTCAGTGCTCAGAGTGTGGGAAAGGCTACATCCGTTCATCATATCTTTCAAGACATGAAATGACCCACACGGGAGAAAAACCATATAAATGCACTGAATGTGGGAGATGTTTTACTCGGGCCTTCGCTCTTGCCAACCATAAACGGGTTCACACAGGGTAAAAGCTATGTCAATGCTTTTAAGAGGAGATTTTTCTTCTATAAAGACTTTTCTTGTGGAGTGAGGAGGTGAAACACTCTGAGTGGAGGATCCTGAGGCCCCTCAGAGTAGACAATGGAGAAACCAGAAAGCTATTTCTCCATTTGAGATGAAGGGTTTGGCAGTGGCTAATGAGAAATGGGTAGCCATATAACAGAGACGGCGCACGCGGCACTCAGCCAGGAAAAGGTGCTCAGCCAAGCTCCCAAACAGAAAACCCCAATTTATTGGACAGACAAAAACCCCAAAAACTTTGGGTCTAAATTCCCTTGCTGTGACAGACTAAACACATCGACCGTTCTGTATAAATGTTCCGGTGTTACGTGCTGATTCTGTGTTAATGCAAACGTTTTCTTGATGTTAATAAATCCAGAGCCGCAGAACTTGTGATCAGCGTCTGTATCATAGAACACGGGACAGACGGTCCAGATAATGGTCCTCTGTACGTCTATGTACCCATTCCATCAGGTAAGTAATCATGATCATCTCTATCATGGAATAGATGATGCAGATAATGGTCCTCTGTAAGTCTTTGCACCCATTCCATCAGTTGTTTCCAGGTAAGTAATCATGATCAGCATCTGTATCATGGAACACAGGACAGATGGCCGGGTCATGGACCTCTGTACATCTATGTACCCAGGGCCGGATTAACATAGGGGAAGATGGAGCAGCAGCTCCAGGCCCATGCCTTACAATGGGCCCATAACTATGTCTGCATTTGGACCCTTGTATCTCCAACTCCATAGCAGCTACAGGGTCAGGTGAGGTATCACTGGAAAGGCCAGAGCATGACCTTTCCAGTGATACCTGACCAGGTTTTAAGTAAAAGAAGATAATATTTACTTTCTTTTTCTTTCCAACGGTAACATTTTTCACTTTTCAATTATAAAGTAAACAATGGTGCTGCACTAACTAACCATCACATTTCTCATGTCACCAACAAGTGTGGAGGTGATGGTACAGTCCATTGTTACGAATTGTTACATCAAAAATTTAAACCGCCGCACTGCAGCGAAGGGCACTGCAGGGAACTTTGGACCCCTGCATCACTAATCTTTACACCTCACAAGGTCAATTGAGGTGTTATTGGACAGGACAGAGTCTGGCCTTTACATTAATACCAAACGTGACCATGTAAAATCTATAAGAAAACAATTTTTTATTTATTTAGTTTTAGTTCCAAAGTGATGGCATTGTCCATTTGACACGTATAAAATGAGCAATACCACTGCCATTACTCCCCTTCTTATTTCCCACGCTGGGAGCAAGGTCAGTGTTTTATACATAGTCATGTTATTCATAAAAAAACATGTTCCAAAACACAAGAGAAATATTTCATTTTCTTTTCCATTTTTTGGTTAAAATTTTATATTTTCTCAGAAAAATGCAGTAACAGCTTCCCATTTCACAATTTTTTTAACAAGAATGCCCTATAGAATATATAACCACAAAGGTTTGGATGATAAAATGGGAAAAAAAGTTACACTCTTTAAATGATTAAAATCTGAATGAAAAATTAATTACACGGTATCTGTCGGGTTAGAGATACCCGTATCCGCACGATTAAATAACCAAAAATAGGTTTTCATTTCACTAAATTCCAAAAAACGCCACCAAAATATTCAGCTCCAGCCCCATAGAGATCTTAATCCTGGCCTGTATGTACCCATTCCATCAGCCATTTCCACAGTAATCATGATCCGTGCACCTATACACACACACTTACATCTTATGCACACTCTTATACACACACGCACACCATAAGTCGCCGACTGATGACCGAGTCGTACGCAGGGAGACAATAAATACTCAAAAAATACACAACACATAAACGTGGAATAATATATATAGCAACCAGTTACCATCCAAGACATCTAAAAACATCTCTACCTATATCACAATATCTGCGGGTCCTACGGAACAACTCGGACCCCCAATTATGCCATGCACAAATATCAGAAATGACTCAAAGATTTCAACAAAGAGGATACACTACATCGGTTCTTACTCAAGCACTGCATCAAGCACAAAATAGATTCTCCAAACCTAAGTCTACAAGTCAACAACAAATTACTCCTAGGATAGTACTACCGCTTACATACCACACAACAGGAGACCAATTGGCATCGACTATACGTAAAAATTGGCAACTTTTTCAGTATGATCCCACACTTCCTATACAATTCAAGTCACCACCTTTGATCAGCTTTCGTAGAACCAAAAATTTGAGAGATCTTTTAGTTCACACCGACCCGGTACAATCTTACGAAAAAAATCACATCTGCACCCAACAAGGTTGCTTTCGCTGCCTAGACTGTGTTACCTGCCGACACATGTCACCTGGTACCTCCTTCGCACATCCAACCACTGGAAAGAGATTCAAAATACGTTTTAGAATAACATGTACAACGGAATATGTAGTTTATCTCCTGCATTGCCCTTGTGGACTGGCATATGTCGGCAAAACGGACCTTACACTTAGAGACCGCATCAGAGGACACCGCTCGGCTATCAATGTTGCATTTCGAGATGGCAAATCAGAACAACCAGTAGCCAAACACTTTTTGGAATCTCATCACACTTTACCAACTCTGAAGTTTATAGGAATTGACCATGTGCCCCCCCTCCATAGAGGAGGCAACCGTTCTCAGATTCTATTACAACGGGAAAATTACTGGATCAGGACGTTGAATACACTAGCCCCCAAGGGACTCAATGAATACTTGTCATATACGTCATTCCTATATCCTAGATAATATTGTATTTATTTATTTTTTCTTTATTCTTTTCTCTTTTTACACATACTCACCACTTATTTTCACATTTTCTTTACAGAAGTTTTTTCATTTTTCATTTTTTTTTTTTCTTTTTTCTTTTTTCTTTCATCATTTTTTCATTTTCATTTATTCACGTAAACCTTTCAGTGACACTTTGATAACACTTATTTCCACTTTTATCTTTACACACACATACACATAGGGTCACATTCACACACATAATTACTTCTTTTAGCATTCTACTTTCACTTATTTACCTTCAGCATTTCCTCTTATCTATTTTTCACTTTACTTTTTTAGTCATTATCTATTTCGACATACACATACACATCCCTGTAGTACTCTTTTACCACATTGTCCACCTCACCTCCGCATTATTTTTTCTCCTTTTTTTCTCCTTTTTTCATTCATCATCATTTTATATCGCTTACATTCCTCAAGATACACTGTTTGCAGTACTCTATATTAGTTATTTCCTATCACATTATTTGCCCAAGTTGGCATAACATTATCTCCAACATTAAGTTGTACATCTTCTCATATATTTATATTTTCACAGGTTTCACTTACCTATTTCTCTTCTTAACCGTTATCAGTTACTGGTGCAGTCTGTTTAAAACCACATTTCCTCTGTAGATTAATATATTCTTCATTAACTTAGTTTTAGGTATATTATGTGGTTTTTCATTATTTTTATCCACCTCTTGATAACCAACTTGGTTTCAATTTTATATCATGATCACTTCTTCAATTAAGTGTTTTGCTATCTCTAGGCAATAAGAGTCACTGCCCCATATTCTACCCAATAGAGTTGTTTACAACTATACCACTTCCTTTTTTTTCACAATGAGTATTTCCAACACAGCATGCCCTGCTGATTTCAAGTAGCAGCGACTGTTACCTTTACGATATGATCTGTGGTCTCTTAGCCATGTGAATAATGGCTTTTCGCACTGAGAGTTACCTTTATATCGTATCTCCCAGTGTTCAAGTAATAGGAACTTATAATTGAGGACGCGATGACAACAATATAATAATCTCCTTCCCGATATATGCAATACACAGAGTATCTCCATCCAGATAGTTCTCCTCCAACTACAACTACTCCTCTTTCCTTAACATTCTTACTATAATTGTACTCTTCATATACCTTCTCTCTTCTTACTCTCCGGATCCTTTAGGATTTTAACCTCCTCATGTTTTTACATTTCTCGCTGTTACTCAGAGGTAGCGTCCCGTTTGTTACATAGCAACGGGATCTTCAGCTGAGGACGTAATTTACATAGCACAAATTAAGAGGCGTGCAACCAGTTCCGGTTGACGTGCAATCAGTTTCAATGTGTTACAGACCGGTCAATCCTTAATTAAGATACTATATTAAGAGCCAGTTTACTTTTGTTTTTATACCTGATGAAGGCCTCTGTGTAGGCCGAAACGTCGTTTTTTAGATTTACTTGCTCAATAAAATCTTTTTCTATACTCAAGTCCTCGAGTGCTCCCTGCAACCATTGGAAATCTATATTTCTATATATATACACCGGCCACAGCTAAAAACTCCACACAATAAACCCACCACCATGACATAACCGTTTCCATAACAAAATAATACAATAACCCAGTGCTGAAAGAGGACTCCTCACAACCACCACACACCTCCAAACCAACCAACCACAAAAACCTCCCAACCATCTGAACCAAAATTAGCCTAAATAAAAGGAACCCCTACCCTGCACTGCCTACCAGCCCCCGCCATGAGCTCCTCACATAACCCCCTTATGGGAGAGCTCCCCCACCAAGAAAAAAACAAGGCTTGTTCAATCCCCTCCTTGATTCCCAGGATGAACAGATCCTTGCCCACATCAGTCAGGTGAACGCCATCCTCCATAAAATAACACTCCGCATCCTCCTCTTCAAAGGGTAGATGCCGCACCACCACACCAGCCATCTGCCTCACAAACCTTCCCATACAGCGATTCACCTTGATCTGGCAAAGCCGCACCGCCTCCTCATTCTCCGCCTGCCTCCACACCATCCTTGGCAACACCTCGGACCACACCACCACTGTCCATGGTGACCACTCCCTCAACTGCCGCAGATCCGCCTGCATCTGCTCCAGCAGCACACCAAGAGGGACCACACCCAAATCATTCCCTCCCATGTGTACCACCAGCACTTGGGGAACTTCACTGTGCCTAAGGGCACCCAAAACCATCGGCTTAAACTCCTCCCACAGGAGCCCATGGATTCCGAACCACCGTACCCGTGTTGCCGACCCATGCAAACCCATCTGTACTCCAGGTGTTCGCACCAATGCCCTTCTCGCCCAAAAAAACAACGAATCTCCAACGATCCATACAACTCTCGAAGGATCTGCAAAATCAAAACAAAAGAAAAAACTCCCCGCCAAACCACCACACACCACCAAATAAACGATGTCCATACCTGCAAAGAAAACATAACATAAACAATGACCATACCCATTGCCTCCAAATCCTCCAACCCCCACACTCCTCCACATACAACAAACAAATATACAAAGTATAAAATAGAATATAATAAAGTATAATTCATATTCCATGTATAAGTTTGATATTTCTTTGGTTTGTTTTTTTTTCTCTTTGAAAGTGAAAAACAGAACAGATCATACAGCAAACTTTTCTCCACATTACCTCCCAGCATTCACAAAAGTATTTCCAAAATTCATACCACCAAACCTGGTCGCACGTAGGTCTGAAATGCATGCCCTCGAGTTCCATCTTCCCAATTCTTGAATTTCCGCTGCCGACAAACCCAACCTCGAAGCTTCTGTTGCTGCCCCAAAACGAAAGGAGTGCGAACCAAATTCCTCCGGATTTCTCCCTAAACTAAACAAACCCTTCTTAAAAATGGAAACAAACTGATACCTCGATAAAGCCGACCCGTCCACGTGACATAAAATGGCCACTCCAGACTCCACCCGTACCTCCAAAAATTCCTTTACGTTCTTCACCGGATAAACCACGCAGTTATCCACACTGGATAAACCAACTCTACGCCCCCGACCCAACTGATCAGTCTTGGAATGAGAAACCCAAATAACCAGTTCCTGAACTCCCAACCAAACTGCATCAGCTCCTAAACCACCACCTCCTCTCCTAGAATTGCACACCAGCTCACCCACTCGAAATGGCCTAAAAAAAAAAAGCTGCCCTCATAAGCAGAACCTCATAAGGTGAGGAACAAAAATTCCTGACAAAATCCTATAGACCTTCCAATAACTGCTTCGAAACTGGACGCCGAGCGTCCACCCTGCACCTCCCCCTGACATAACCCCAAACTGCACACCTAATAACAAAATCCTTGGTGACCTCTCTTTTCCCTGATACCTGGAAAAGGAAAGCCAAGGCGGCCAACGACTGCCATACCACCCCAGGAGATGCCCTTGATTTGAATAACTGGATGAGATACGCCCTAAGCAAACTCTCCTCATCCAATCCACCAACCGAAATGTACCTGAAACGTTCAGCCTATACGTCCCAATCCCTACAAACTTGCGAGTAGGCCTTCCAAGAGGACTCAGACAAAGAACCTCTCACCCATCTTCCAAAAATTCCGAGCCTAGCTACCAAAGGCCCTCCGGACAAGGGGTGCCCAGCTCCTCCGCCAACGGAGCCAGAGAATGAAACTTGTCCCACTGTAAACGAGACAAAGCATCCGCCACTGAGTTAAGGCAACCCGGAACATGACATGCCCTGCATAAGACATTAAATTTAAGACAAAGCAACGCAAACCTCTTAAGCAACCTAATGACTGGCAATGATGAAGCCAACAAAGAATTAACCACCGACACCACCGCCATGTTGTCAGAACAGAACAGAATCCTTCTACCCTCCAGAACACCTCCCCACAGCTCCAAGGCCACCACTAATGGAAACAACTCCAAAACTGCTAAATTCCGCACCAATGCAGTTGCTAACCTAACGATCAGGCCAACGAGAGGCACACCAACGCCCCCAAAGTACACCCCAAAACCAACACCTCCCGAGGCGTCTGTGAAAAATTCCAGTTCCCTCGCCAAAACTTCTTTCAAAGGGAATATGGCCACCCCATTAAACAAAACCAAAAAGGATCTCCACACTTCCAAATCTTCCTTCATGGCCCCAGATAATCTAACAAAATGATGACCTTCGCGAATACCCCAAGTCGCCAAAGCCAATCCTCGCAAAAAGACTCTTCCCACCAGAATAACCCTGCATGCAAAATTCAAACGACCAATCAGCGATTGCAGCTCTCTCAACTGTAATTTCCTAACCGACAAGGCCCCTTCCACTTGCCTCAAAGCTTCCACCACTTTCCCCAAAGGTAGATGACACTCACCCTTAACCGAATCAATCTCAATCCCCAAGAAAGTGATGACTGACGCCAGACCTTCTGTTTTATCAGAAGCCAAAGGAACTTTTTCACCAAAACGGTGTGCCACCCACTGAAAAGACCGAAGAATGTGCAGACACTCTCCTGTCCCTTCCTCCGCACAGAAAATCATCCAGATAATGTGTCAAATTAGCCGACCCTGCCACCTCACGACCCACCCATTCCAAAAATGTACTAAAACACTCAAAAAAGGAACAGGAAATGGAACAACCCATAGGCAAACATAGATCCACATAAAATTCACCTTCAAACCAAAACCCCAAAAGATGATGACACGAAGGATGAATAGGTAAGAGCCGAAAAGCCGACTTAATATCCACCTTAGCCATCAAAGCCCCTTTCCTGCATCCCGAACCAAACTAACCGCGGAATCAAATGACATGTACGACACCGAGGCCAACTCCTCACCAATATCATCATTAGGGATGAGCCGAACACACCCCGAGTTCGGTTCGGGCCCGAACCCGAACTTTCCATATGTTCGGGTCCGAACCCGAACTCCATGCAAGTCAATGGGGCTGAAAATTTGCTTTTTAGAGTGCCCTCCAAGAGGGCATATGTGCTAGATATTTGCCATAAAAGGTGTATGGGGGTCCGGGTAGTGCCCTGGGGGACAGGAAACAAGGACAAAAAGTTTTTTAAAAAAAGGTTTTAAAGGGACAGTGCGTTTTCCATGAAATAAGGGTTAAAAATAAAAATGAAAAATTCCTTCAAATATTGTGCCTAGGAGGTCCCCATAACCTGCCCGTGAAGTGGCGGATTTCTAGGATGTATAGAAACACTTAAAAACAAAAAAATTACGTTTCAAATGACGGTAAATGCTTTTCCTTTAATCTATCCATAAACAACTGCTTGGGGCGGCAGTCTGTATGAAAAGAGGAAACATTTTCGGACACGCAGAAAACGTTTACTGATTTTTTTGGCTAAATTATTGTGAAACTTATGCAGGCTTTGGATGAATGTAACAATAGGTGCTTCAAAATTGGTCCTTTAGCGTCCCCAACAGTGCCGTCACACCGTAACCCCTCTGAGGATATGAATCTGATACAGGCGTCAGTGGTAGTGCACCCAAATATTGTGCTTTTGGTGCCAGGCCTGCAAGTACTATCATACAGTAACCCCTCTGTGGTATTGTGGAAGAATGCAGGGGTGAACCTTGCGGTCCTATATTAAAAAGATATGCATCTGGTTAAGGCGTCAGTGCACCCAGATATTCTGCCTTTGGTGCAAGACTGCCAGGCCAGCAAGTGTCATCATACAGTAACCCCTCTGTAGTATTGTGGAAGAATGCAGAGGTGAACCTTGCGGTCCTATATTGAAAAGTTTTTATCTGGTAATGGGCGTCAGTGCACCCAGATATTGTGCCTTTCATGGCAGCTAGTGCCTTCACACCGTAACCCTTTTGTGGTATTGTGGAAGAGTGCAGGGTTGGACCCTACGGTTCAAAAAATTAAAATGATATAAATGTGGCACAGGAGTCAATGCAGCCAAATATTGCGCCTTTCATGGCAGCAAGTGCATTCACACCGTAACCCTTTTGTGGTATTGTGGAAGAGTTCAGTGCTGGAGGTTTTGTGAATGCAGAAGACATCCCCGATCTATTCCGTTACGTCAGCATCAGGGGGTTGATAGCTGCTGATCCAGGACTGATTCATTTTTATAAATGTCAGCCGGTCTACAGAGTCGGTGGACTCTTTTGTCTATGACAAAACCTCCAGCGGCACTGAATGTCCTTTCAGAAAGCACGCTGGATGAAGGGCAACCTAGTAGCTGCATAGCATATTGGCTAAGTTCTGGCCAGTGATCCAATCTCAACACCCAGTAAGCAAGTGGATCATCTGCTGGAAAGGTATCCAGGTCTGCCCTTGCCCCTAGGTAGTCCTGCACCATATGGTGAAGACGCTGGCAATGGGTGCCTACATTTGACGTCCCTGGGCGTTGTGGACTAAAAAAATTAAAAAATGCATCAGTCAAGCGGCCCTGGCCTTCACCACTATTCCTCTGATCATCTGCAGCCTCAGAAGCACTTGTGTCAGCACTTGGTAATCTACCAGTGCCTGGAAAGGTGTTACACAAGTTTCGCTTTAGAGCGTCCTCAAGTTTTTTCATCCTGTGCTCCCTCTGTGCGGGCAGGATGAGCTCTGCAACTTTCCCCTTGTATCGTGGATGAAGAAGGGTTGCCAACCAGTAATGATCCCTCTCCTTGATAGCACGAATCCTGGGGTCCTTTAGCAGGCTTTGCATTATTAGGGAGCCCATGCAGCATAGGTTGGAGGTGGTATTAGCTTCCGAGTCTTCCTTGTCAATGAGGATGACCCCATCGTGCACTTCCTCCTCCCAGCCACGCACTAGCCCTTGTGTTTCTGGGCACACGAAACCCTCCCTTGAGGAATCCCCACCTTCAATGCCCCCACTACTTAAATATTCCGCCTCCTCCTCATCCTCCTCCTGTCTGATATGAGTAGGACCCGCTGGAATGCTGTCTGCGGAAAGACTGGGGCCTTGAGAGCTAGGGAAGGCCTCCTCTTCCTCCCGCTGCTCTGCCTCTAGAGCCACATCTATAATTCCCCGCAGAGTGTGCTCCAGCAGGAACACTAAAGGAATTGTGTCACTGATGCATGCACTGTCCCTGCTCACCATCCTCGTTGCCTCCTCAAATGGTGACAGTACATGCATCCTTGATCATCAGCCACTGCGGGGGGAAAAAAAACAAGTTGACCTGAACCTGTCCTTGTGCCATACTCATGCAGGTACTCGTTGATGGCCCTCTGCTGCTTGTGCAGACGCTGCAGCATTGCTAATGTCGAGTTCCACCTGTTGGGCATGTCACAGAACAGACAGTTTGTGGGAAGGTGGAATTCTCTTTGAATTTCTGCCAGGCGAACGCTTGCTGGGAATGACCATCTGAAGTGGCTGCAGACTTTTCTGGCCTGGCTGAGAAGCTCTGGCAGCCCTGGGTACTTGGTTAGGAAATGCTGTACCACTAGAATTAGGACGTGTGCTAGGCATGGTACATGCGTCAACTTACCCTGGCATAGGGAGGAGAGAAGGTTGCTGCCATTATCACAGACGACCATTCCCAGCTGAAACTGGCGTGGTGTTAACCATCTCTGCACCTGCCCCTGCAGAGCTTACAGAATTTCTGGCCCAGTGTGGCTCCTGTCCCCTAAACAAACCAGCTCAAGCACAGTATGGCATCTTTTTGCTTGAGCCATTGCGTAGCCCCTGCCACACGTCGGTTTAACTGCCACTTCGCCAGAGACAGAGAAGGAGGAGGAGGAGGAGGAAGAGGTGGTGGAGCAGACAGACCTCATACAAGCAGCTTTCTGGAGGCGTGGTGGATGAACAAGCTCATGCACAGAGTCTCGTCTAGGATCCCTCCCAGCTGCAATCAGAGTTACCCAGTGTGCCGTGAAGGAAATGTAACGGCCCTGTCCATGCTTGCTGGACCACGTGTCTAAAGTCACATGCACCTTGTTGCTGACTGCCTTTCCCAATGACTGGAAAACATTGTCTTCCACGTGCTGGTATAGTGCTGAAATGGCCTTGCGTGAAAAGTAATGGCGTTTTGGAACCTGCCATTGTGGTACAGCACATTCAGCAAATTCACGGAAGGCAATGCGAGTAATTTTGCTAAGCTGGCATTTAGACGCTGTGCTTGGGGATGGTTGGGACTATATTTTTTCTTACGCTGCAGCAGCTGCGGCAGCGTAATCTGACTGCGTAAATCTTCAGCTGAAGGGATGATGTCACATTGTGAGGAAGGAGCTGGTACATCCATTACTGTAGCATCATCCCTGTCAGTGGAGGTTGTAGGCAATGACATGGAAGGACATACAGTGGGGGTAGAGACAGATGAGGAGGAGGAGGACCTACGCAAAGTTTTGCGCCAACGGGATGTGTGGCAGGAGGTCATATGTCGCCTCAAGCACGTGGTACCCAAGTGTCTGGTGTCTTTCCCACGCTTAAGCCTCATCTGACATAGATTACAAATAGCAACGGTGGGGTCTGCTGCACATTTCTTAAAGAACTCCCAGCACACAGCAGAGTTCCTGCGTGTGTGCTTTGAGACAACAGTGCTCTGCACCGGAGCAGCTCTGACATGTGATGCCTTGGACTGGCTAGTGCTACGGTTGGTCATAGAGGATGTTGTGCCTCGTGTTTGCTGTGCCTCCTCTGCCCCCTCTTCCTCACTTGATTCCTCTGTTCGATCAGGCACCCAGGTGGAGTCAGTGACCTCATCATCATTGTCATCATCATCCCCTATCTCCTCGTTACTGGAGCCAACTTGGCAGTATGCTGCAGCTGCTGGGGCAACATGAGTGCCAGTTATTTGTGTGTCATCACTGGCACCCCCTTCCTCTAGGTTGATTATACTCCCTTCCTCAACCTCAGAGATTGAATCCGAGCACTGTACTTGCTGCGCATCCTCAAGCAGCATGTCACTGTCATTGTAGTCAAACAATTCAGCTGACTCCTCCGTGTGTGATAGCGAGGCTACGGCAGGAGTAGTTGTGGACATGGAGGCTGTATTAGATGCTTTGGCAGCTGAGGTGGACGGTAAAGCACTAAAAGCCTGGCTGGCAGAGGACTCGGAGGATGAGGATGGCCTGGTTAGCCAATCCACCAAATCCTCTGTATGTTGCTGCTGCTTAAGACGGCCAGCACCAGTTAGAAAGGACAAGCGTGCCCCTGCAGAGGATGCACCACGTCCACCACGACCAGAGGCACAGCCTCCCGACACAGGGGCTGCTTGCCCTCTTATCTGTGTCTGGGAGCGTCTGCCTGTCCTTTTTGTTCTTTCAGACATGGTGAGTGATATATAAATTAATATATACAGAACTCTGATTCAACTCTGGTATAAAGATTAAAGATTTACAGAACTCTGGTATAACTCAGTGAGACACCCTGATAGCTGGCAGCCAGTGACAAGACACAGATTACAATTCCCTCCTATAAATCAGTGAGACCCCCCTGATGGGAGGCAGTGAGAAGACACAAACTACGATTCGCAGAAATCTGCTACAAGTCAGTGAGACCCCCTGATAGCTGGCAACAGTAACAAGACACAGATTACAATTCGCAGAAACCTCCTAAAATGCAGTGTGACCCCCTGGTGGGTGGCAGTGAGAAGACACAAATTACAAATCTCAGAAACCTCTTATAAATCAGTGAGACCCCTTGATGGGTGGCAGTGAAACCTCCTATAAATCAGTGAGACCCCCTGATGGGTGGCAGTGAAACCTCCTATAAATCAGTGAGACCCCCTGATGGGTGGCAGTGAAACCTCCTATAAATCAGTGAGACCCCTTTGAAGTGGACAATAAAAGTCCTTCCTCGAATGCCAGTCTCTGGTCTAATTCAGTGGAGAAATCAGACAATGAAAAAGTCTATGTAGCTTCTCTGGTCAAAGCCAATGATTCCTCTGAATCTGTTTAATCGGTGCGATACATTTTATAGTACGTTTATACGTAAGCTGATGGGAGGCAACTTAACATTTTGATTGACTTCAGCATAAAATTGCGGATATACAGTTTATTTATTAATTAAATGAAAATCAAATATCAGCTATTTCAAAGGTCAAAGTATCATTTCGACATTTGCAAAATCAGCGATGTTCTTCTACGTCCTGGATGATGTGATGTCTGGAACATGTTCTTATAACAGGATGCGAAGTATAGAACATTTGTCCTTCTTCCTACTTGTGGATAATTTTGCAGAGGGCCACCTGCGTGCGGTTCCTCATTTTTGTAGAGATGGCGAAATTACGCAAGATACATTCTGATTTTTATCTGCAACGATAGTTATATTAATTTCCGTCTTAAAGCAATAGCAAACATTAACCTAAATGAGCATTTTTCTAGGCCTTTTTCTAGGCGCAAGAATATATATATACAGATATACACTCTTGTCCACAACAGTCCCCCCTAAAAATGCACATTTCTCAAGCGTTCCCTTGGAGACGAGCCACGCCTTCATCCGTTCCCCTAATAGTCTCGCCAGCCATCCCAAATCTTCACCAAGCTTGAGACGAAGAATCCTAGTGATCCAACCCCTTTGTACCTTGGACTACGGCATGACTAGACTGGTGGGTCAAGAATCGGGCCTTCAACTCGTCTTGCAAAGGGTCACTAACCTTGGCTTAGAGCCAAATCATAGACGGTGTTCTCGAGATAGGGGACGCATGGACTCATAATTCTGTGGGTGACTTGTTACAGGTGGGCGGAGTTCGTCATACCTTTTATTCACAGGAACCCCTAGAAATTCTAGACTAGTATAGGAAGTGCCAATATTCTCCCCAGTGTCCCCACACACTTGACTAAGCAGAACAGGTGTAGTGGATTCCACAGTTCTTTCTACAACCTTTTTTAATGCAGGGTAAAACACAACATCCAATCACCGCCAACAGAACCATCACTACCAGGATAACTATCCCTATTTGTGTGAGAATTTTCTGCCAACCACTCATCCAACTAAAATACTGATCCCATGGATCAGTAATGCCAGAGTTTTTCTTCAGTTCTTCAGACAGATCTTCCAATTGTTTAATGGCTTTAGTGACCTTACCGGTGGGGCCTGTGATATCCGGGATAAAGGTGCAACAGGAGCCACCAGTACCTTTCAGCATCTTACAGACCCCACCCCTCTCTGCCAGTAGCATATCGAGGGCCATTCGGTTCTGGAAGGTCATTGCAGAGGTCGGGCCTAGCTGGTCTCTAGCTTTGAACTCATTAGGCACCCCCTTGGGACTCCTATGACATCAAGGTAGACGTGGGGATCGAAACTGCCAGGTACAGAATTCGCCTCTCTCCTTTGTCTAGTGAGTCCGGGAGTGTGGGCTGTTGGCAGATCATCATCAAAGGGCAGGATGTGGAGGGGCATGATGGCTTTAGCCAGAGCACACTCACCGTCCCACGCACCTACCAAGCGGGAGCGGACACGCATGTCACCGCAGATCCAATAGACATCTCCCAGGGAGATCACCTGGTTTTGCACCTTCTCCTTCTCCACAGCGCTGTACTGCACACAATAACCTTCTGTGAAGTTTCCAACTACCCGGCCACCGGTTCCCCAAGAGGAGTGACCGGTGTAGTTCCCGGGGTAGATAGTGATACTCTCTGAGAGTCTGGGATTTAGTTTCTGGAGGGGGTATTTGGACTTCCATTCTTTGCAAGCATCGTGACTTAGAGTGGTGTTGGTAAACAAACTGAGAAAGCATTCCTCGACATCCTCGGAGATATTGAGAGGTACCGTACCTAGATGAGGCCTAGCAGTACCACACACATAGCAATTGGTTCTGTTGTGGGACCGAGCGGTATATTCCATCCATTCTAACCAAACATTCATATCTGAGTATCCTGTTTCAATGGCCATAGTATCCTCGAACGTGGGATCAGCGATGGCAACTATACCATTGGAAGAGATCATCATGTGGTGATTAAGGGGTTTGGGCTGTGGGTGCGGAGGGACCCAGTCAGGGGCAAGGTACATATCTCGCAGGCGGAATTTTCCCAGGGTCTGCGGATTCTCTGAACCCCCCTTTACCCACAAACCCAGAACATAGATACCTGAATCCCCGGGTCCTGGATTTTCTAGGGTTAGTATTAGTTTCAGTGCTGTTGCCCCTGTTCTAAACCGCACTACCCCATCATCATCTGACTCCTGTAATTCGTACTTGGGGCAGGTGTTTGGGGCCATCGTCAGTGTCATACGAACGAGAAGTGATTTACTATTTTCATCTTTCTTATCTTAGGAGATCTGTGGTTTGTGTCCCCAGGAAACTCCCGTATTCCATCCCACCGATGCCCAACTACGTCACTCCTGTCCCCAATAGCTATTGGTAACGCACATATATATGTCATAATCATGTGGAATCCCATTTCTCCAGATTCATTGCAAGCGGGGGCCTGGACATGGGTGTATATCACAATAGTTAAAGGTGTATGTATCCACGCGAGTGCTAGATGAATTATACCAGAAAGTGGTTAGTTTGTGTTTGGCGGCAGTAGTATCCATTGCGTGGTCCATGACATGGGCATTGTCTGTCAGTTGTCCTAGGGCAGCTTCCACCTGGGCTTTCATAACCGCTTGCACCATATCAGCAGCCGCCTGTCCCAGTATAACAGCTACATTGTGCCCCTGGATTCCCACCCCCCAAATGAGAAGGATAGACACAATCATGGATGTTTTGTAGTCTGGTCCGCTTCTGGTGTACAGGTCTTTTTACAGTGGGAGGCGTGGATCCAGGTGGCTTTCCTTCCAATTTTACTGAAGTTGCAGTTGTGAGGAGGACCTGGAAGGGACCGTCGTATCTGGGCTGAAGTGGATTCTTTCGAAGAAACGTCTTCACTAGTACCCAGTCTCCTGGGACTAGTTGATGGGTGTCGTCAATACTTTCAGGGTCTGGAATGCAAGAGAACACCTGACCATAGATATCAGTTAATATTTCTGAAACACTTGTGACATTCGTTACTAGGCTGTCAGACTGTAATTGCAACTTTGTGGAGGGAAACAGTATTCTGAAAAGTGACAGATTGTGTAGACCGATGAGAGCATTCATCATTGTATTTGAGATGTGTGAGGGCCCATGTGCCTATTGTACTACAGCCGGATAGAGTGCCTTAGGTAAGCACACTTTATTTCGTAGTACTGGGTTACTAGTAGTGTGACAAGCTGCTCGAGTTCCTTTTCCTGTGTCTGACTGAGTGAGTCTGTCGTGCTGCTTGGACTGCTAAATGATTAATATCAGCTTCTGGTGTACTAAACTTCCCATGTGCATTTACTTTTAGCGCTGCAACCTGTGTGAGTGCGTGTAGCTGCGCTTGTTTTGTTTCTTTTCCTTCTTCTGGCAGAAAGGGTGAGGGCGAGGGGGGGGAAGTTGAACAGAATTGATTGAAAATCCCCCATAGTTAACAGCATACCAGAATTAGAATCACAACCGGAATCACACCCCTCAGGAAAAGGAAAGAGAGGAGCGGTCCCAAGACTGAGGAGAATGTTTTGGACTCAGATATCCGGTGAGAGTGACAGTATCAGGGTGCAGGAGGGAATATCGCCGGCGCAGCAGACTCGCGGAAGCCAGCTAGGCGCGCTGGGGTTTGTTGACGGTAGGCAGAAACGTCATGTGGTGCCGATACTCGGCGCTGCTGACGCCTACCCGTTTTGTGCAAAATAATATTTAAGCAGCAGGCATCACTAGACTGTCGTTACTAATATTCTGTGTTGTTAGAGAATTGGAGGTTAAAACTTTCCTGGCATTAGTAGCTTTATCTTGTACTTAGCAAGGTCACACTCCGTCTGTGGGGTCGTCATTAACTAGAAAATCCTCTAAATTAACTAGGAAATAAAAACCTGAAATCTTCTGATACGGACAGTATACCTGATCTATTTCAAACCAAAAAAACAATTGCAGCAGGGAAAAACATGCTCCATGTTTAAACTGCATAGAGTTGAATATGCAAAAATCCTTTTTTTTCTCTTTCAGCAGGGTTAAAATATCTGATCTGCACAGTCATAGGAAACAAGAGGAACCAATTTAATCTTTCTAGTTTCACTTTCTTGTCTGCGTCCCGCTTCCCTTCTTTTTTCTTTCTCCACATAAAAAACATAACACGGGATATTTTAAAGCCCACTTTTTTCTTAACCCTTAACACTTAATTCTACCCGGCTCCGTAGCACTCTGTCCTGCAGAGCAATACCAATAGAATACGGAGCCTCCCTCTCCCGAGAATATTTCGTATAAAACTATTTTTAATTAAAATAATAAACCAATAGGGCGGTACTCTATTAATATACACAAATGATTCTATCTATAAGTATAATAATTCGGCATACGTACGTCTTGCACTTCACATATACACTACAACAGTAAACAGCGCATAATCTCTTGGCAAACAACCATCCATGGAATCATGTCATAAGCAAAGCAGGTGTCTTGTCTCACCTGTCTATTCTGCTTCTGGTCGTTGCTTATCATGCATTACATCTCTGACATACATACATGTCCTTCATAATGCTCTCTACTGGCAAGCAACCCGTAGTCGCTATATCTAGGATAGGCTTTCCCAACCTCTTCCCACATTGACTCACAAACTATCATCCGCATCCTATAGATTATTACATTTTGGTTTAAAACAACTGTCATCCCACTCATAAAAAAATTCATCATTTTGTTTGCATCCATTTACACCAGTCGGAACAGGCGTCCCTGTCCAACCGCCGATTAAATCTATACCTTGGTATTGACTCATACTCTATACACATACACACACACTATATACACAAATATATATATATTTGTTCAATGGCTAGACATCATCTTGGTGGAAAGGCCTAAGTCAGGGACTGTGGGTCATGGGAAATTATCAGATACAATGGCAGTATCCTGTCAAGGGTCACTGGCGGCATCTGGGCTTTGGGTGGGGGCCGTCGCCTGCAGGGTGCTTTACAATCCCGTTTGAGATGGCTGGACTCTCCACAAGTAAAACAGGTTCTCGGTGGATGCCCCCCCTCCCCACCAGGCTCCCCTTCCACGGTGTCTGCCGTTTTCTTTGGAGTTGGCTGCTGTGTCCAGGCTACATTGTTTTTGGGAGTTGGAGGGATGTCATGGGTGTTTCGGTAGAAAGGGTACGTGGTGTCGGTTTGCTGGGGTGGAAAAAGTGTGGGCTGACTACGGTTGACCTGGGGTGTGGTTGCAGGTAACCCTATGTGGGACGTTAGTAAATCGTACTGATGATTCCCTGAGTCATAAGAATGACCGGAGGAAGGTGCCTGCATTCCCAACCATGGTTGACCCGGGTCACCGGTACGGTCTATCGTGTGGAGAGTGGTATCTAAATTGGGCAAATGAGGCATTATAGGGTATATTGTCGGTACCTGGCTTGTGGCTGTTAATGAGAACATGACAGGACGAGTGGTGTAGTACCACCCATCGATACATAAAACAGGGTAGAGACCTGTCGGCTGTTGTTGGGCAGTTGTCGTTCGAGTTGGGGTTATTATTTCCTTTTTGGATACCTTACCATAGGAAGGAGGCTCAGAACTTGGAGTGAGATAATAGTAATTCGTTTTCCCTTCCGTCTTATCTAATGTTTCTATCCACCCTTCGTTCTCAATTCTGCAACCCTATACCAAGCCTGTGCAACATTCCATAAACCATTATCAATCAACATTCCTTTCTTAGTCTTCAACACATGTTTCCATTCTTCTACCTGTAATCTGAGATTATCTAATTCGCAAATCCTGCCTAAAATCCTTAGGTTTGTCACATTACTTTTGCCTGTCCTTTCCTCAACTAACTTGCATGGTGACAACCAACCAGTATGGCTACTCTGTTCATTTCCCATTCTCGATTGTTAGCTTTGTTTTCCTGGTCACTCTTCAATTCACGTAGTTTATCAACAGTCAGAAATGAGGATAGACCTATATCTATCGTGTCCTATCTACCACGACAATAAAGTGTCTCGTCCTCCCCTATATTCCAAATATAGGACCCTGCAAGAAAAGGTGTAGCTAGCACCTCTCTACCGCAGCATATATATCCTACAGGTGCTTTCCTTTACCGCGTCACCTGTTCCTACTAGATATATATATTCTTGTGAGTTCCTAATAGATACGCCTAATGCATCATCTATCCCAGTACCCACAAAAAACCCCTCTGACTGTCAATCAAACTATACTTCAATCAGAGATATATCGCGTCCTACCACTAAGCTTGTGTTCACCTGTTACTGTTAGGAAAGTCCTAATACCAGGTATGCGCCTATTGCATCACCTGGTACCGTCTGGAGATAGCTAACCAGGTACACCCCACTTGTTACCACAGGTCCGCGATAACCTCTCTGATTAACAACCAAAATACAATGTCTATCAGGAAATATGCCGTCAATACAAAGAATCGTGAACAGACGTACAGACAAGCAGACAACTGGCATGCGGATCGTGGGTCAGTATAACGGGCACCTGGGCAAAGTTAAACAAAACCCCACTTTTGATGCCTTTCCCAAGTGTCACACTGGGGTTTCCCACGGTAGGATCACAAACCAGAACACGTCACCGATAAGATATCAAAAGGTATCGTACCTGTGAGGCTACGAAGTTGATCAGGCTCCGGTTCTGGTGTGGTCCCGCCAGGAAATCCTTGGTGGTGGCACGATAGCAAAGATGTTTAACCCAGGGCCCCACGGTGCAGGCGCCAAATTGAAGTGGACAATAAAAGTCCTTCCTCGAATGCCAGTCTCTGGTCTAATTCAGTGGAGAAATCAGATATATGCGCGCATAAAGAAATCACACAGACAATGAAAAAGTCTATGTAGCTTCTCTGGTCAAAGCCAATGATTCCTCTGAATCTGTTTAATCGGTGCAATACATTTTATAGTACGTTTATACGTAAGCTGATGGGAGGCAACTTAACATTTTGATTGACTTCAGCATAAAATTGCGGATATACAGTTTATTTATTAATTAAATGAAAATCAAATATCAGCCATTTCAAAGGTCAAAGTATCATTTCGACATTTGCAAAATCAGCGATGTTCTTCTACGTCCTGGATGATGTGATGTCTGGAACATGTTATTATAACAGGATGCGAAGTATAGAACATTTGTCCTTCTTCCTACTTGTGGTTAATTTTGCAGAGGGCCACCTGCGTGCGGTTCCTCATTTTTGTAGAGATGGCGAAATTACGCAAGATACATTCAGATTTTTATCTGCAACGATAGTTATATTAATTTCCGTCTTAAAGCAATAGCAAACATTAACCTAAATGAGCATTTTTCTAGGCCTTTTTCTAGGCGCAAGAATATATATATACAGATATACACTCTTGTCCACCAAATCCTCTGTATGTTGCTGCTGCTTAAGACGGCCAGCACCAGTTAGAAAGGACAAGCGTGCCCCTGCAGAGGATGCACCACGTCCACCACGACCAGAGGCACAGCCTCCCGACACAGGGGCTGCTTGCCCTCTTATCTGTGTCTGGGAGCGTCTGCCTGTCCTTTTTGTTCTTTCAGACATGGTGAGTGATATATAGATTAATATATACAGAACTCTGATTCAACTCTGGTATAAAGATTAAAGATTTACAGAACTCTGGTATAACTCAGTGAGACACCCTGATAGCTGGCAGCCAGTGACAAGACACAGATTACAATTCCCTCCTATAAATCAGTGAGACTCCCCTGATGGGAGGCAGTGAGAAGACACAAACTACGATTCGCAGAAATCTGCTACAAGTCAGTGAGACCCCCTGATAGCTGGCAACAGTGACAAGACACAGATTACAATTCGCAGAAACCTCCTAAAATGCAGTGTGACCCCCTGGTGGGTGGCAGTGAGAAGACACAAATTACAAATCTCAGAAACCTCTTATAAATCAGTGAGACCCCTTGATGGGTGGCAGTGAAACCTCTTATAAATCAGTGAGACCCCTTGATGGGTGGCAGTGAAACCTCTTATAAATCAGTGAGACCCCTTGATGGGTGGCAGTGAAACCTCTTATAAATCAGTGAGACCCCTTGATGGGTGGCAGTGAAACCTCCTATAAATCAGTGAGACCCCCTGATGGGTGGCAGTGAAACCTCCTATAAATCAGTGAGACCCCTTGATGGGTGGCAGTGAAACCTCCTATAAATCAGTGAGACCCCTTGATGGGTGGCAGTGAAACCTCCTATAAATCAGTGAGACCCCTTGATGGGTGGCAGTGAAACCTCCTATAAATCGGTGAGACCCCTTAATGGGTGGCAGTGAAACCTCCTATAAATCAGTGAGACCCCTTAATGGGTGGCAGTGAAACCTCCTATAAATCAGTGAGACCCCTTAATGGGTGGCAGTGAAACCTCCTATAAATCAGTGAGACCCCCTGATGGGTGGCAGTGAAACCTCCTATAAAATCAGTGAGACCCCTTGATGGGTGGCAGTGAAACCTCCTATAAATCAGTGAGACCCCTTGATGGGTGGCAGTGAAACCTCTTATAAATCAGTGAGACCCCTTGATGGGTGGCAGTGAAACCTCCTATAAATCAGTGAGACCCCCTGATGGGTGGCAGTGAAACCTCCTATAAATCGGTGAGACCCCTTAATGGGTGGCAGTGAAACCTCCTATAAATCAGTGAGACCCCTTGATGGGTGGCAGTGAAACCTCCTATAAATCGGTGAGACCCCTTAATGGGTGGCAGTGAAACCTCCTATAAATCAGTGAGACCCCTTAATGGGTGGCAGTGAAACCTCCTATAAATCAGTGAGACCCCTTAATGGGTGGCAGTGAAACCTCCTATATAAATCAGTGAGACCCCTTAATGGGTGGCAGTGAAACCTCCTATAAATCAGTGAGACTCCCTGATGGGTGGCAGTGAAACCTCCTATAATCAGTGAGACCCCTTGATGGGTGGCAGTGAAACCTCCTATAAATCAGTGAGACCCCTTGATGGGTGGCAGTGAAACCTCCTATAAATCAGTGAGACCCCTTGATGGGTGGCAGTGAAACCTCCTATAAATCAGTGAGACCCCTTGATGGGTGGCAGTGAAACCTCCTATAAATCAGTGAGACCCTTTGATGGGTGGCAGTGAAACCTCCTATAAATCAGTGAGACCCTTTGATGGGTGGCAGTGAAACCTCTTATAAATCAGTGAGACCCCTTGATGGGTGGCAGTGAAACCTCCTATAAATCAGTGAGACCCCTTGATGGGTGGCAGTGAAACCTCCTATAAATCAGTGAGACCCTTTGATGGGTGGCAGTGAAACCTCTTATAAATCAGTGAGACCCCTTAATGGGTGGCAGTGAAACCTCCTATAAATCAGTGAGACCCCTTAATGGATGGCAGTGAAACCTCCTATAAATCAGTGAGACTCCCTGATGGGTGGCAGTGAAACCTCCTATAAAATCAGTGAGACCCCTTGATGGGTGGCAGTGAAACCTCCTATAAATCAGTGAGACCCCTTGATGGGTGGCAGTGAAACCTCCTATAAATCAGTGAGACCCCTTGATGGGTGGCAGTGAAACCTCCTATAAATCAGTGAGACCCCTTGATGGGTGGCAGTGAAACCTCCTATAAATCAGTGAGACCCCTTGATGGGTGGCAGTGAAACCTCCTATAAATCAGTGAGACCCTTTGATGGGTGGCAGTGAAACCTCCTATAAATCAGTGAGACCCCTTGATGGGTGGCAGCCAGTGAGAACACACGGATTATAACAATTCCCAAATATTTTGTAGAAATTAGTGAACCCCAAAATACTTGCTGGCAGTGACAAGACACCGAAGATCACCTCAATTCCCAAATGTTTTGTAGAAATTAGTGAGCCCCAAAATACTGCGTGGTACTGGCTGTGTGACAAGACACAGATCACCTCAATTCCCAAATATTTTGTAGAAATTAGTGAGCCCCAAAATACTTGCTGGCAGTGACAAGACACAGAAGATCACCTCAATTCCCAAATGTTTTGTAGAAATTCGTGAGCCCCAAAAATACTTGCTGGCACAGTGACAAGACACACATCACCTAAATTCCCAGATATTTGGTAGAAATGAGACCCCCCCAGACCCCCCCCCCAGTAGCGTGGCAGACCGGCAGTAACAACACACAACAATCTCCTATGAAATCTCCTCTCAAATGCGTGCTGAATCGACGCGTGGAAACCTTATATAGTGTGCTGCGGGACTTAGCTCTGTGAGCCCATGATTGGGCAAAATTTGCCCAATCAGGACTCTGAGCCGTGATTAGCATACTGTTGAACCTGTCTTGCACCAGACCTGTGGTCAGGTGCAAGGCTGTAGCCAATTACGAGCTTCAGGCCAGTGGAAAAGTGCATTATGGGCCATTGTGATCGACCTTGCTCCGAACACCCGGAAATGTTCTGAGTTCGCGATCTAACCGAACAGGCTAAGTTCGGCCCGAACTCCGAACCGTCCGAACCGAACAGTTCATCCCTAATCATCATTCACCGATCCTCCCCGCGGATAGGATAAATGATGAATCAAGTGAAACTCCCCAGCCTTCCGCTTCGGCACCATCCCCAAAGGGGATATCCTCAAATCCCGCACCAGAGGAGACGAGAATGGACCCGCCATCCTACCAGCCCCGATCTCTTTGAACACCTTCTCCTGAACTACCTCCGGACAATCTCTAGCCGACTTTAAATTCCTCAACTTGCCACCCCCTGGCCTTACCACAAAAGGAATCCGGAAACCATCACCAAAACCGTCCCGCAGAAACTCCGCATCCCTACGTCTTCCGTAAAGCCTTAGCCACGTTAACATCGCGTCGAGCTTCACTGGGGAAGCCCCCATCTCCAGACCCTCCAAAAAGCAAACTGCCCTGTCTTGCCCTCTTAAAACATCTGGACAATGAATGCAATCCTCCACAATTTGAACATTCGTGCTTGAACTTGCACCCATTACCAGACTTGCACTGACCCTCGTTATACTGCCAGCACGATCCCTTTTTAACACCTGCCGGTGGAGAACTGACCCCTCCCCCACCAGCGACCCCTGGAAAGGGCAAAGCCTTCTGAGCCCCCATCAGACGCAACCACAGCGTTATGTCCATCTGATCCCACCCCATCCCTGGTGAGCCGCCAAACATTGCCTAAACTGCTCATTGTATTTCCACCACGCCCAACCACCATAAATCCGATAAGCCTCCCAAATCCCATCCACATAACAAAAAAGAACCGAACAGTGCTGTGGGTTCTTCTCCCCAACCACACTTGCCAAAATACAAAAAGCCCGGAGCCAATTCCCGAATGAATTAGGAATCCTCCGAAACCTCTTCTTTCTTTCCTCTTTCTCCTTTAAACCTTCCTTAGACGAATCGTCCTTAACCCCTGCCACCTCATCCAACGGAAGCAGGGTAAAGAGCTCCACATACTCACCCCACCAGATACATTCCTTTATCTCTTGCTTCAAATGTAACCCCAAAGGACCAGAAAATGACACGTATGCATTCCTCCTGGCCACATCCGCCACCCCTGAGGACTCACCGAGTGAACCCGACACACCACTCAGCCATTGCTTCACCACCAAGAGCTCCACCAGCTCTCCCAACTGGCCCACCTGCACCCCTCCACGCCTGAGCCAAATCAACTCCCTGGCTCACACCCCCTTTTGAAACCGACCAAGCTTCAAAGGCACCCTGTAAAAAAGACATGAAAGAACTCCTATCACCTCCACTTCCATTACCTGTCGCCACACTAGGCCCAGTCGAACTTCCTAGAGCCTCCTGCGCCACACTCTCTGTACCCGTCAATCCAACTCCACCGACTCCACCAGCCTGGAAACCACCAACTGGCTGCGGACTCCGCTCCCGAACCATAGGAACTGTGGACGAAAAACATTTGTGCGATGAGCCTCAGAACCCGAAGTACCATAACCATTATCCCGCTCCACCACACCAAAATCTGGAGCCACTTCACCTTCACTATCTGAACACCAATCTCCTTCGGACTCCTGAGTAACCTCATCCCGCACAACACCACCCTGTGCCACACCACCATCCACACCCCCATCCACCAAATGCCTTACCGCCGAAATATCCATCCCCGAGACAGACCTCGCTCCACCTCTGGGACCCCTGGCGGACAACCGAACTTTTCTTCTACCCGGGGAACTCCTCGACCTCCGCACTCCTTCTCTCCTGGTAGCGCTCACCACACCACCCTTCCGACCAGAATCCAAAGAATCCTTAGCCCCTGATACTGGCCTCGAGCTCCTACCTTCCACCCTTCTTGAAACGCTCCAGCCAGTCTCAGTCCCAACTGCGTCACCTCCAGCCAACATCCGCCGGACCAACTGTCCTCGGCCTCTCACTGCCTCCAACCTCAACCTCTCAGACGCTGATCCACCGCTGGATTCTCCTCCCTGACTGTTCTATTCCCTAAAAATATTAAGTCCGCTCACCTCTGCCAGATATATGACCAGGGGCGGACTGACCCATCAGGCACCGCCCGAGGGCCCGGATGGGTGGAGGTGCCCGGATTGGCCCTGCAGTCAGGGCAGGCAGGGGTCGGGCAAAGAGACTCCCATTTACCCGGCAGCGTGTGGGATATGATACGCTCATACACACCGCACATTACTGTGAGCTTTATTGCGGTGGAGCTCGGTGATACGCTCATACACACGGCACATTACTGTGAGTTTTATTGCTGTGGAGTTCTGTGATACGCTCATTCACTGTAATGTGCAGTGTGTTTTATTGCTATGCACCTCTGTTATAATCTCATACACACCGCACATTACTGTGAGTTTTATTGTTGTGAAGCTCTGTAATGTGCAGTGTGTAAAAGTGTAAAGTTATAAACTTGAAAAGTGATCGGCAGTTTCCCACATTTGCAACAAGGACATTCTGTGCCGCAGCACAGCCTTGGCTGCAATCAGTTGGTGATTGCTGCTGCAGCAGAGCGGTTGCCATCTTTAAGTCTGAAGGGGGCAAAATGGCTTCCCTAATTCACTAATGGGCCCCAGTGGATTTTCTTAACTCAGTTTTTTGGGGGGGTTTGACCTTTTGTGGGCATGGCACAAGGGGCCCCATGATCTCCTATTGCCCGGGGGCCCCATTAGTTGTCAGTCCGCCCCTGTATATAAGAGGCCTCCACCCTCCCCAGGGTCAGCTCTTCTGGGCCCATCACAAGGCCAGGCCCGGTTGTACAGTGGTGACCCTGTAGATAGACCTGGAGGAGGATGTATGGTTACAGGAAGAAATCTACTGTAATGGGAGTATGTCACACTGGCTCCTCCTCCTCAGAGCTATCTTGGAGAGTATGTGGCCATAAGGGTGAATACACTCATATATGGTGGACGTGTTGTATAGTGGTGCCATTTTGTGCGTCAGCCGGATCCAACTCTGCCCCTGTCCCAGATGTTGATGCCTACATTTCCCAGAATGCTTTGAATGCAATGGATGGCCAGAGAATCATGGGAGATGTAGTTCCTCAATATCGGGGGGGGGCGGGCAGAGTGAGAAACACAAACAACATAAGAAATAGAAGAAGACGGGCGCCAGCGTCAAGCGAAGCCCAAACACTCCCGCACCGTGAGGCAAAATAATTACACTCTGTTACAGACACACACGTATACATATACACGTATATAAATGTCACTGACATGTCAGCGCTCTCTGGTTCTCTGCACTTTGGCGAGTTAAATTCACCGATCCTGCGGTGAACTCTGCATTTACCACAGGGTCCCCTAAATGTGGCGAATCAATCCACCGAACGTCGCTGGTCACCGTCTACGATCTGCCGAATTACTGCTGAATGCAGCCAAAGATCCAAACACAGCCAACGATCCACCGAACGAATCGCCAGCCTGCCGAACGCAGCCGACGCCCTGCTGAACAGATCACCGAACGCTGCTGAAAAAAGCAGAGCAGCTGCCGAACATTAGATAAAAAAAATGCCATTTTTTTTTAAAGGCGTTTTAGAGAAAACTAGTTCATGAGACTGGAGGGAAATTATATAGAGGATCCTGTGAATAACAATAAAAAGGTTTATTACAGAAAAAAAACATTTAAAAATAAATGGGGACAAAATCCAGAAAAATCCCAAAAAGAATTCTAGAGATTAATAGACTTTTTGCTGCAATTTAAAAGATTAAAAACGGTTGAATAAATATTTAAGAAAACCTAGGGAATATTTTGTAACATTGAACCCTATGGGATTCGTCTGATTAAACCTGCCGAATGAAACCACTGAACATCAGGGCATTTCACTGACATTTCTCTGCTGTTCAATGTGAATAGATTAACCATTACTTCTCTATGGGGGATTTCACTGCCGCCGAACAGCATCGTATTTCACTGCCGCCGAACAGACACCGTATTTCACTGCTGCCGAACAGCACTGTATTTCACTGCTGCCGAACAGCATCGTATTTCACTGCCACCGAACAGCACCGTATTTCACTGCTGCCGAACAGCACTGTATTTCACTGCCGCCGAACAGCACCGTATTTCACTGCCGCCGAACAGGCACCATATTTCACTGCTGCCGAGGGTGTGTCCAGCTTCTGTCAGTCCTAAAGGAGGGTGTCCGGCTCATGTCAGCGCAGGCTGAGTGAGTGCAGGAGCTCTCGGTGTGTCCGGGGTGCCGCGCTGCTCCCTCCTGCCAACAGCAGCTCGCTCAGGACTGTCGGTCACTGACGGGAGCCAGCCCGCACGCACGCCAGTTGCCAGGGCACGCGCAAGCACATGAACGTCAGGTGAGCCGCGTTGCGCCAGCGCATCACTGACAGTGGGCGGTGCGGACCTGCTGTGTCTCGGCTGAATAGAGGAAGAGAGGATCACGGTGACGGGGGCACGCATAAATGTAAATATGGGGCGGAGGTGCCGGTACCGGCTCGGAGTCATGTGTCCGGGTGGCAGAGAGTGTCAAACCCGGACACATGATCCCAAAACCGGACAGTCCAGGTCAAAACCAGACAGGTGGGAATCCTAGTAACAATTCCCTTAGTTTGTTGACACAGTAACATATGTACACATTGAGGCCAAGTGAATAACTCCAATATAAGGCTGCCAGGTCGGCCATGTTTTCCTGGACACATATTACTATTTCATTTAGAGGGGGAGCACAGGGAAAGTGCTGCCCTGCAACATGTATAATTCATATGCTGCCGGAAGGAAATCAGGGCAGCTCACAGCCTGCAGTGTATGGATTATACATGCTGCGGGGTGGCATTTTTCATGCACTGCCAATCAGCATGAATAAATTATACGTTTCCAAGAAAACATGGGCGCCCCAGCATGCACACTGTCTGACTGATGTCAAGCTGCAGCCCTCCAGATGTTTCTGCACTACAACTCCCATGATTCCCTTGCCATCTTTTCCATTAAAAGAATTCTGGGATTTGGAGGCATCACCATGGGGGAGGGGCAGAGTTTGGCAGCCCTAACAATGCATTGCTTCTACAACCTGCAGGGAGGAGCCTCATGGGAGGGGGAGGGATTATTTTACCATGAGTTCTAAGAATGCTGCAGAGCTCACAACACTAGAGACAATACCCAAACCTTACACTGTCTGCTGCAGGTGCCATATGCTCTGTGCTTTTCTATTGTTAAAAGGCAGACTGCATGTTATCTCTTGTGTTTACAGCTCTGTGATCACAACCCCCTGGAATTTCTGCAGGAGGATCCAATCTCAAACACCAAATGTAACCGAATGAAAAGGATTTCCCAGCAGGGTCTGAAAACAACTCAGGATCCAACAGGTCAGAAAAGCTTCTGTGTCTCTTTATATTCACATATTAGTGGATATTGGGCTTTATGTCACATGTTGTGCATTAAAAAACTCTATAGAGACAGATCCTGCAGAGCAAACACATGGCGAAGCTCCTCCATCCATCATGTTCAGCGATGTGTATACCGGCACCTCTAACTATATATATATATATCCTATATATAGAGCTCAGGATCCACTAATTCCCTGTATACTCATATATAGAGCTCAGGATCCTCTAACTCCCCGTATACTCATATATAGAGCTCAGGATCCACTAATTCCCCGTATACTCATATATAGAGCTCAGGATCCTCTAATTCCCCGTATACTCATATATAGAGCTCAGGATCCACTAATTCCCCGTATACTCATATATAGAGCTCAGGATCCTCTAACTCCCCGTATACTCATATATAGAGCTCAGGATCCACTAATTCCCCGTATACTCATATATAGAGCTCAGGATCCTCTAATTCCCTGTATACTCATATATAGAGCTCAGGATCCTCTAATTCCCCGTATACTCATATATAGAGCTCAGGATCCTCTAATCCCCGTATACTCATATATAGAGCTCAGGATCCGCTAATTCCCCGTATACTCATATATAGAGCTCAGGATCCTCTAATTCCCCGTATACTCATATATAGAGCTCAGGATCCTCTAATTCCCCGTATACTCATATATAGAGCTCAGGATCCTCTAATTCCCCGTATACTCATATATAGAGCTCAGGATCCTCTAATTCCCCGTATACTCATATATAGAGCTCAGGATCCTCTAATTCCCCGTATACTCATATATAGAGCTCAGGATCCTCTAATTCCCCGTATACTCATATATAGAGCTCAGGATCCTCTAATTCCCCGTATACTCATATATAGAGCTCAGGATCCTCTAATTCCCCGTATACTCATATATAGAGCTCAGGATCCACTAATTCCCCGTATACTCATATATAGAGCTCAGGATCCTCTAATTCCCCGTATACTCATATATAGAGCTCAGGATCCGCTAACTCCCCGTATACTCATATATAGAGCTCAGGATCCTCTAATTCCCCGTATACTCATATATAGAGCTCAGGATCCTCTAATTCCCCGTATACTCATATATAGAGCTCAGGATCCTCTAATTCCCCGTATACTCATATATAGAGCTCAGGATCCTCTAATTCCCCGTATACTCATATATAGAGCTCAGGATCCGCTAATTCCCCGTATACTCATATATAGAGCTCAGGATCCTCTAATTCCCCGTATACTCATATATAGAGCTCAGGATCCTCTAATTCCCCGTATACTCATATATAGAGCTCAGCATCCTCTAATTCCCCGTATACTCATATATAGAGCTCAGGATCCTCTAATTCCCCGTATACTCATATATAGAGCTCAGGATCCGCTAACTCCCCGTATACTCATATATAGAGCTCAGGATCCTCTAATTCCCCGTATACTCATATATAGAGCTCAGGATCCTCTAACTCCCCGTATACTCATATATAGAGCTCAGGATCCTCTAATTCCCCGTATACTCATATATAGAGCTCAGGATCCGCTAACTCCCCGTATACTCATATATAGAGCTCAGGATCCTCTAACTCCCCGTATACTCATATATAGAGCTCAGGATCCTCTAATTCCCCGTATACTCATATATAGAGCTCAGGATCCGCTAACTCCCCGTATACTCATATATAGAGCTCAGGATCCTCTAATTCCCCGTATACTCATATATATATATAGCTCAGGATCCTCTAATTCCCGTATACTCATATATAGAGCTCAGGATCCGCTAATTCCCCGTATACTCATATATAGAGCTCAGGATCCTCTAATTCCCCGTATACTCATATATAAAGCTCAGGATCCGCTAATTCCCCGTATACTCATATATAGAGCTCAGGATCCTCTAATTCCCCGTATACTCATATATAGAGCTCAGGATCCTCTAATTCCCCGTATACTCATATATAGAGCTCAGGATCCTCTAATTCCCCGTATACTCATATATAGAGCTCAGGATCCTCTAATTCCCCGTATACTCATATATAGAGCTCAGGATCCGCTAATTCCCCGTATACTCATATATAGAGCTCAGGATCCACTAACTCCCCGTATACTCATATATAGAGCTCAGGATCCTCTAATTCCCCGTATACTCTTATATAGAGCTCAGGATCCTCTAATTCCCCGTATACTCATATATAGAGCTCAGGATCCTCTAATTCCCCGTATACTCATATATAGAACTCAGGATCCTCTAATTCCCCGTATACTCATATATAGAGCTCAGGATCCTCTAATTCCCTGTATACTCATATATAGAGCTCAGGATCCGCTAATTCCCTGTATACTCATATATAGAGCTCAGGATCCGCTAATTCCCTGTATACTCATATATAGAGCTCAGGATCCACTAATTCCCTGTATACTCATATATAGAGCTCAGGATCCTCTAACTCCCCGTATACTCATATATAGAGCTCAGGATCCACTAATTCCCCGTATACTCATATATAGAGCTCAGGATCCGCTAATTCCCTGTATACTACTCATATATAGAGCTCAGGATCCTCTAATTCCCCGTATACTCATATATAGAGCTCAGGATCCTCTAATTCCCCGTATACTCATATATAGAGCTCAGGATCCTCTAATTCCCCGTATACTCATATATAGAGCTCAGGATCCTCTAATTCCCTGTATACTCATATATAGAGCTCAGGATCCTCTAATTCCCCGTATACTCATATATAGAGCTCAGGATCCTCTAATTCCCCGTATACTCATATATAGAGCTCAGGATCCTCTAATTCCCCGTATACTCATATATAGAGCTCAGGATCCTCTAATTCCCCGTATACTAATATATAGAGCTCAGGATCCTCTAATTCCCCGTATACTAATATATAGAGCTCAGGATCCTCTAATTCCCCGTATACTAATATATAGAGCTCAGGATCCTATAATTCCCCGTATACTCATGTAGCGCTCACTCCCGGAGGAGCCGCTGAAAATTGAACCACGGGTCAGTCTCCCCGCACTAGGGAATAAATATGCTCCAACACAGTTGTGAGTTTTTATCATTTAAATAGTTTACTAAAATAATGAGCAGATATTGAGACACGGTATTCACAGATATATTACAGTATTTTCGTATCGCGGTAAAACGCGTAGCGGAAAAGAAACGAAACACGAGGCTTCGTATTTCGGAAAATAAAATATTCGTAACCGAACAGAAAATAAAAGCAGTTGCACGAATATACGAAAAAGGAACACGTAGCGGAACCCAAAAATACAATCTCTTCATATTACGACAAACGCGCAGCGGAAAAGAGGAAAATATATTCGGAACGTATCGTTACTCTTGTTCCGATACGCAACAAAAATGAGTCCTGCACAGATTAAGTCCCGGAATATAAAAGGTGTGTATGTGTGTGTATGGTACCCGGGTACTATTCAACTGGCCAGTGAATTTACTTAAAGAATCTCTTCGACTAGTCAAGTTGGGGCCCTGTGGACTTTAAGAAGGAAAACAGCAGCGGGTTCTTTATTTACAGTACAGCCTTGGAGGCCTCTCACCCATCCGACGGTTGCTTTAGGCTCCGCTGACCCAGGACGTCTCTCCGCTCGATATTGACTGGGGATACTAGCGGCTGGATCCGTTGTCTGACTTTCCGCAGCTTGTCCACGACTTGTCCAACTCACCGCCTGCTCTCCGTATTCGGTCAACTCGCGGCAACTCCTTACTCGAGGTCTTGGGTCTCTTAGATCTGCAGCAATCTCTGGAACTTGAAGCGCTCTCCTTCTCTTCAGGCTGAATGTCCAATAAAATGACTCTGACAGGTCTCGCTCACGCTCTGGCTTAGGCCCTCTTGTGATGTCTCTCACTGCGTCTCTCTCCTCTGACTCCCTGGCGCGCTCTGGAACTTTCTCCACGAGGCAGAGGATGTAAGTTCCCAGTCCCCACCCACTTCCTGTCTTCCTGCAAAGCATGCCGGGCGTTGTAGTCCCAATGTCCAGTATCTGATCGCGATAGTCTCCATCTTGTGGCCAAAAATAGGTACTGCCACAACAAGACGATTTTTCTACACAGCGCTGCACTCATATATAGAAATTTTGGTGAATTGCCAGCAAATCCGGTGCCTGTTCGGCAGTGAAATCCGGTGCCTGTTTGGCGGCAGTGAAATCCGGAGCCTGTTTGGCGGCAGTGAAATCCGGAGCCTGTTTGGCGGCAGTGAAATCCGGAGCCTGTTTGGCGGCAGTGAAATGCCCCATAGAGAAGCAATGGTTAATCTATTCACATTGAACAGCAGAGAAATGTCAGTGAAATGCCCTGATGTTCAGTGGGTTCATTTGACAGGTTTAATCTCTTCCTGATTCTGGACGTAGTTTTGGATTTTTTTTATAACTACAGGAACTAGTACCTGTACTCCAGTGGTGGTAAAGGACAATCCTACCCCTGGTCACTTCCCTGTCATGACAGCAATGAAGGACCCATAGGGCACAAGTAATGCTGTCAGCCTTGACCCTGATTTGTGTGGGTCAGCATTGCCCAGACACAGGACCGGGAGGGTGTTTAGACATCTCTCTGGATCCCCTGTATGCAGGATCTGTGCCTCTGCAGTGACGATGCAGCTGCCACGGTTACCACGCGATGAGCATATCTATATAATAAAACCGTTTTAAAGTCCGTCGCCGTCAAGCGCATGCGCGACGGACATTTAAAAACGGTTAGAAAAAAAAAAAGCGGAGCCGTTGGAGAGGCGCGCGCCTCTCCCTGTCTCACCTCCTCACAGCTCAGTCACTGAGGAGGTGAGAGAGGCGCCTTGCGCGCGCCTCTCCAACGGCTCCGCTTTCTTTTTTTTGGCGGATCCCTGCTCGCCCGAGGCTGGGCCCATGTTTGCCCACCGGCGAGCAGGGACTAGAAGTTAGCCGCCGACGGGCCCCCTCTGATGATGTCAGAGGAAGCCCGCCGGCGGCCATCTTTAAGTCCCTGCTCGCCGGTGGGCTCAGCCATGTGAGCTGGGGGAAAATATACCCATGTGAGCAGGGGGCAATTATACCCATGTGAGCTGGGGGCAAATAAATCCATGTGAGTTGGGGCAAATATATCCATGTGAGCTGGGGCAACATATCCATGTGAGCTTGGGCCAAATAGACTCATGAGAGCTGGGGGAAATATACCCATGTGAGCTGGGGGCAATATATATACCCATGTGAGCCGGGGGAAAATATATCCATGTGAGCTGGGTGCAAATATGCCCATGTGAGCTGGGGGAAAATATACCCATGTGAGCTGGGGGCAATATATACCCATGTGAGCTGGGGGCAATATATACCCATGTGAGCTGGGGGCAATATATACCCATGTGAGCTGGGGGCAATATATACCCATATGAGCTGAGGGCAATATATACCCATATGAGCTGAGTGCAATATATACCCATATGAGCTGAGGGCAATATATACCCATATGACCAAAAAAATTGTCTTTCCTTGGCATTGCTGTGCTTTCATTTCAGCGAACATTCATGCACACCTCACTTAACAATAGACTGCCCTCTGGGCAGGCTTTCCACCTAGTGTGTAATAAATGTCAAGACCAACATTTTATTAAGATGTAAGGGGTGTGTGCCCGCTGCTTTGTGCTCCCTCCCCGCTTCACACAGCATGAGGTAACCAGGAGGATTGCAGCCATGAAGACGGGGTGCTCAGGGGAGCTTTACCTCCTCCAACCAGACACAGCTTTCAATTAATTGAATAATGCACAGCACTGTGAAGTGGGGTCAGTGTTTGCCAGGGACATCTATGTGAGGGGTGTGTTATTTGTTAGTGATTGCTCAGACGAGCTAGGATTTGTTTGAATGCAGAAATAAACTTTTAAACGTGGAGAGAGACTGTGTGCGCCATATTTGCCCTAGAGGAACGTGCTACATCACCCGGTGACGGTGCAGGATTAAAAATAAATATATATATTTTTTGTCAATTTTTATTTGCTACAACACAAGGAGAGTCAGGATGAAACTGAGCAGAATATTCCTCTCTAATCTCAGACACATCGCGGCTCCTCTAATCGTTCCTCCACAAGATCCGGCGTCCAGGTAACCTGTGATAATGAATCCACTCACAGCCAGGGATCCGCTGAGCCAGAGGATCCTGGATCTAACTCTGGAGATGATCTTTCTGCTGACTGGAGAGGTAAGAGATTCCATATTGCTGCTGATATTAAATCCGCCTGGAGCTGTGTGACCCAGGAGACATTTCAGAGACAGATCAGTAGTAGATTCATGTGTAAATAAAGGTTCCAGCACACCATACAGCACACTATGGAGATAACACACTGACACATACACAAAAGCATGGTGGGCTGTGACAGAAACGTTCTTGTCCATCTGTCCTGCTCTCCAGGCACTCTCCTTTACGCAGATCGGCCCGGCTGCTGAGTTGCTCGGAACTCAGTGCCTCGAGAAGCCTGGTCTGTTGCTCCAGACCCGCTTGGTGTGATCCTCTGCCTCTTTGAATTTCCAGATGGCCGCTCCGTGCCTTCTGAGGGTGATTGTATGTTCAAATAGGATCAACAGACTTTATTAAAAAATACATCTGTATTTATGTGGTCAAACAGGGGTCATTTGTATATACCAAACCACCTTAGAAACCACTGGGGGACCTAATTACAATGAAACATAATTGCACAAACATTGACTTCTTGGAAGGTGAAATCTAATTACATTAGGTCAGTTAGTTTAGACAGTAACAGTAAACATTACTTATCATTTCTAATGAGGCTGGACAAACCTAAATCGGATTACATTGCGTACAGACAGTGAAATCAAACATTGTTACATTTCTAAAGGAGTCATGACAATAGGGGTTTATGATAACCGATTACAGATAGCTGTTTGTATTTGAATAATTGTAATAGTTGTAATCTGCTAACAATTACAGAGACACTAGACAGATAATGAGGCAGTATTTGCATAATCCAGATTACACAAACCTAATAACATTGTTATGGTTCAACAAAGAAATAAGATTTAAACTATTTTGCAAACAGTATGGCGATGAAAACAATAACGAAACTCAGGCCTGCATCTCCAAAACACATTTCCACATTCACATTAAAACATTGTATGAAGAAAGGGAATGAAATGAACACCATTTACGGGGAATGAGTCCTAAAACAGGGGAACACAAAGGGAATAAATTCTGTAGTTGGGGCTTTAAATGCAGAGAACGCGTCAAAGTTTCTCAGCAAAGGGTGCAAAGTCAGTTCCGTGATAGGGGCCCGGGGAGGGCTACATGTTTATACCTCTATTGGGGTCACTTTCTATGTTTAGGGTCATTTGGTGGTGAAGATCCATGAGATGGTCAGTGACAGCAGCCGTCACCAAATATCAGAAGGACACGGCAGGAGCCAAAGCTTCAATACGGAGCCTCCACCTCACTCAGGAATCCAAAACCATGAGAAGATCCTGGAGCTGAGCAATCAGATCATCCGTCTACTGACTGGAGAGGTGAGGCTGCTGGGAATGGGACATTATACGCTAACACCAAGGCATGTGTCTGGATGTGACTGTGTCATTGTGTGTGTCAGGTTCCTATACGCTGTGAGGATGTCACTGTCTATCTCTCCATGGAGGAGTGGGAGTATGTGGAGCGACACAAGGAGCTCTATGAGGACGTCATGATGGAGGATCACCAGCCTGTTATTACACGGGGTAAGAGATGCTTTAATTCTCATAATGTTTGTGTCCAATCCCAGAGCAACGTGTCCCAATAATCCCCTGAAATGTTGGCTGTGCCGTGTAATAGACGTGTTCCTGAATGAACGTCTCACGTGTTCATGTGATTTTTCCCTCCAATAGATAAATCTGTATGGGGTGAATTTCACGCTGCGGTTTCTTTATGGGATATTGGATGTGAAAATGGAAGTGAAATTCTAAGCAATAATGTGGAAAAGGATCTGAACAAGAGGAGAAAAGGACCAGCTGAATCTGCAACATACACAGAGCGAGAATCTCTGGCGTCTGAAGAAAGACACGTCCCAGAGAAAGAGATTTATCCAATCACAGAACCCCCAGAATATTCACCCCCTGATATTAAGGAGGAACCGGCCTCATGTGACGAAGGAAATCTCCCAGACAGCGACATGTATGAACCCCCAGAACATACACAGACACAATATACCTCTACTTATACAGGGGCAGAATCCCAGTCACATGGAGAAGGAGATATCTCACATTCTGACATTTCTCCCCTCCCAGAACATACACAGACTGAATATCCATCTACTGACATTAAGGAGGAATCACCCACATATGGAGAAGGAAATCTCCCAGACAGCGACATGTATGAACCCCCAGAACATACACAGACACCATATACCTCTACTGACATTAAGGAGGAATCACCCACATATGGAGAAGGAAATCTCCCAGACAGCGACATGTATGAACCCCCAGAACATACACAGACACAATATACCTCTACTGACATTAAGGAGGAATCACCCACATATGGAGAAGGAAATCTCCCAGACAGCGACATGTATGAACCCCCAAATCATACAGAATACTCACCCCCTGATATGAAGGAGGAACCGGCTTTGTGTGATAAACAGACAGAATATACAGCTGATAATAATGGAGAATATGTAAAATCCAATCCAAACCCAGTGGAAATAAACCATAGCGAGTCCTTAATAGAATCCAGAAAGCCAGATCACAGGATATATTATACAGATCCCCTTACTCAGAATTCAGATTATAAAGGACAATCAGCGTCTTCTTCTGAAATAGGGAAAGTCTCGTATTCTCAGTCGGACCCTGTGATACATGAAACACATTGCAAAGAAGAAACATTTCCCTCTAGTTTTTGTGGAGAGGATTTTACTCTCGAATCAGTCCTTAAACAGCAACATGTACACAATGAAGATCGACCATACTCATGCCCTGAATGCGGGAAACGTTTTACAGACAGTATTTCTCTTTCAAATCATCGGCAAATACACACAGGAACAAACGCGTTTAAATGCACTGAATGTCTGAAATGTTTTGCCAGTGCTTCAAATCTTTCAGCGCATAAAATGATTCACACAGGAGAAAAACCATATAAATGCTCAGACTGTGGGAGATGTTTTAACCGGTCCTCACATCTTAAATCACACAAAATGATTCATACAGGAGTAAAACCGTTCAGTTGTGATGAATGTGAGAAGTCTTTTACCCGTGCCTCACGTCTTAGAATTCACAAAATGATTCACACCGGAGTAAAACCACTTAGTTGCAGTGAATGTGGGAAATGTTTTGCCTTGCCCTCACATCTTGCAGCACATAAAATTACACATATAGATGAAAAACCATTTAATTGTACTGAGTGTGGCAAAGGATTCAAACACATTTCATCTCTTGCAGCACATAAAATGATTCACACAGGAGAAAAACCATTTAAATGCACTGAATGCGGGAAATGCTTTCGCCACACCTCATCTCTTGCAACACACAAAAGGAGTCACACAGTCGAAAAATCTTTTCATGTGCCAGAATGTGGAGAACATTTTACAGACAGTATTGCTCTAAATCCGCAGAGTGATGAAAAAGAAAAAACAGAGCTAAATTGCTCTGAATGTGGGAAATGTTTTAAAAATGCCTCAAATCTTTCAATACATAAAAAGATTCACACAGGAGAAAAACCATATCAATGCCCTGACTGTGGGAGATGTTTCAACCGGTCCTCACATCTTAAAACACATAAAATGACTCACACTGGAGTTAGACCTTTTAATTGCCTTGAATGTGGGAAATCTTTTACCCGAGTCTCGCGTTTTGAAGCACATAAAATGGTCCACACAGGGGAAAAACCATTCAAATGCTCCGAATGTGGAAAAGATTTTAGTCAGGCCTCATATCTTGCAGCACATAATATGATCCACACAGGAGAAAAGCCATTTTTTTGTAACGAATGTGGGAAATGTTTTATTGATGCCTCATCTATTGCAAGGCATAGAAGGATTCATACGGGAGAAAAACCATATAAATGCACTGAGTGTGGGAAATGTTTTAACCATGGCTCCGCTCTTACAGCACATAAAAAAAATCACAACGGTGAAAAGCCGTTTAAGTGCCCCGAATGTGGGAAGGGCTTTATTAAGGTTTCTTCCCTTGCAACACATAAAATGATTCACACGGGAGAAAAACCATTTCAGTGCTCAGAGTGTGGGAAAGGCTACATCCGTTCATCATATCTTTCAAGACATGAAATGACCCACACGGGAGAAAAACCATATGAATGCACTGAATGTGGGAGATGTTTTACTCGGGCCTTAACTCTTGCCAACCATAAACGGGTTCACACAGGGTAAAAGCTATTTCAATGCTTTTAACAGGAGATTTTTCTTCTGTAAAGCCTTTTCTTGTGGAGTGAGGAGGTGAAACACTCTGGGCAGTATTACATAGTTTGTGCTAACTTAACCAGAGCAGTTGTAAACCTAAAACCGCCATAGGCTATAATGACTCTGGTAAATTTACAACCGCTCTGGTTAAGTTAGCACCAACTATGTAATAATATGGCCCTCTGAGTGGAGGATCCTGAGGGCCCGGGTAGCAGACAATGGAGAAACCAGAAATCTGCAGAAATTTCGCCCTAAGAAATGGGTAGCCATAAAACAAAGCCAGGGACAGCGCACGCGGCACTGAGCCAGGAAAAGGTGCTCAGCTGAGCTCCCGAACAGAAAACCCAAAGGCTGGCCAATTTATTGGACAGCCAAAAAACCCCAAAACTTTAGTCTGTCACAACAAGGGAATTTAGACCCAAACACATCGACCGTTCTGTATAAATGTTCCGGTGTTACGTGTTGATTCTGTGTTAATGCAAATGTTTTCTTGATGTTTAATAAATCCAGAGCAGCAGAACCGTGATCAGCGTCTGTGTCATAGAACACGGGACAGGCGATGCAGATAATGGTCCTCTGTACGTCTATGTACCCATTCCATCAGGTAAGTAATCATGATCAGCGTCTCTATCATGGAACAGATGGTCCGGGTAATGGTCCTCTGTAAGTCTATGTACCCATTCCATCAGTTGTTTCCAGGTAAGTAATCCTGATCGGTGTCTGTATCATGGAACACAGGACAGGCGATGCAGATAATGGTCCTCTGTTCGTCTGTACCCATTCCATCAGCCGTTTCCAGGTAAGTAATCATGATAAGTGTTTGTATCATTGAACACGGGAAAGATGATCTGGATAATGGTCCTCTGTACGTCTATGTGCCCATTCCATTGGCTGTTTCTAGGCACAGTAATCATGATCCATACACCTATACACACACCCTTACATCTTAAGGAAAGCTCTTATACACGCACGCACACCATTATACTCTTTAACGTTCACACTGTCACACCTGACCTGAGTTACAGAGGGATTAGAGCTTTACACTTGTTATTGATGGAGCGCATGCTTTTACGTCATGGGGAGCGGGGGAGGAGGGCAGCAGGAGATGCACTCCCTGGTTACCTCTGTGAACGTGCAGCCAGCGATCACACACACGTAGGGTATAGCCTGTCTGTGAGTAATGTGTGTGTTTGTCTGGGGATTGTGACCCTTCACACGGCACAACTGAGAACGTCTCCCTGACTGTTCTATTCCCTCAAAATATCAAGTCTGCTCACCTCTGCCAGAAATAGGACTGACCGCAAGAGGCCTCCACCCTCCCCAGGGTCAGCTCGGCCAGGCCCATCACACAGGTCCGGTTGTACAGTGTGACCCCGTAGATACACCTGGAGGAAGATGTATGGTTACAGGTAGGGATGAGCTGTTCAGTTCGATCTGTTCAGTGTTCGATTCGAACATCGCCCGTTCGGCGAACATTGAACATTTCCGCGTGTTCGGTTCGTGTTCGCCCACAATGCACTTTTCCACTGGCCTGAAGCTTGTAATTGTCTATAGCCTTGCACCTGACCACAGGTCAGGTGCAAGACTATGCCAATCACGGCTCAATCATGGGCTCCCAGAGCTAAGTCCCGCAGCACACTGTATAAGGCGTCCCTCGCAGCCCCAGCACGTGTTTTTTGAGGGGAGATTGTTCTGTTAGCTGCTGGCACTGAGAAGACACACTATTGGGGGCGTCTCACTTCTAGCAGATATCTGGGAATTGTTGTAATCTGTGTCTTGTCAGTGCCAGCAGCTATTGAAGCAGCTGATGAAGTGATAACGATCGCGAAACGCGTTTGGGTGTTTCATTTGTGTATTTTATTTTAATAAATTAGCCTTGTAACCTTTTACTGGTATCGTGACATTCAATGGAGCAACCAGGTTACCTTAGGCTGCACGGGAGATCCGGTGCTCCCTCTAATGTTACCGGCTGCTGGACAAATCCGGTGTCTGATTTAGACACAACAAAAATGAGAGTGCATTCCCTTCTTACTTTATTGATATTGCCTCAACCTACTACGCTATGGTAGCCTTTTATTTTTGAGGTGGACAATAGAAGTGTACGGAGAGGAGGTTGACACTGCCGTCGGAGGAAGCGCTGATCCTATCCCTCTACTATTCCTATTGTTCCGATTTCCTGGGTGGGTCTGGATATACCACCACCGGATAGTGACAAGCTGCTGATCTGGCATAAAGACTTATTTATTGCGAAAGAAATTCAATGGTCAATACTGGTTGTTAAACTACTTCTAGGTGGCGCCCAGAATACAGGCTCCTTATTTCTTTAATCTATATATCACTCACCATGTCAGAAAGACCAAAAAGGACAGGCAGACGCTCCCAGACACAGATAAGAGGGCAAGCAGCCTCTGTCGGGAGGCTGTGCCCCTGGTCGTCGTGGACGTGGTGCATCTTCTGCAGGGGCACGCTTGTCCTTTCTAACTGGTGCTGGCCGTCTTAAGCAGCAGCAACATACAGAGGATTTGGTGGATTGGTTAACCAGGCCATCCTCATCCTTCGAGTCCTCTGCCAGCTATGCTTGTAGTGGTTTACAGTCCACCTCAGCTGCCAAAGCATCTAATGCAGCCTCCATGTCCACAGCTACTCCTGCCGTAGCCTCACCAACATACACGGAGGAGTCAGCTGAATTGTTTGACTACAATGACAGTGACATGCTGCTTGAGGATGCTCAACAACTTCAGTGCTCTGATTCAAACTCTGAGGTTGAGGAAGGGAGTATAATCAACCTAGAGGAAGGGGGTGCCAGTGACACACAAATATCTGGCACTCATGTTGCCTCAGCAGCTGCAGCATACTGCCAAGTTGGCTCCAGTGATGAGGAGATAGGGGGTGATGGTGATGATGAGGTCACTAACTCCACCTGGGTGCCTGATTGAACAGAGGAGTCATGTGAGGAGGAGGCACAACAAACATGAGGCACAACGTCCTCTATGAGCAACCATAGCCAGTCCAAGGCATCAGAAGTCACAGCTTCTCAGGTGCAGAGCGCTGTTGTCTCAAAGCACATGTACAGGAAGTCTGCTGTCTGAGAGTTCTATAAGAAATGTGCAGCAGACCGCACCGTTGCTATTTGTAATTCTGTCAGATGAGGATCAAGCGTGGGAAAGACATCCCACGTTTGTTTAACACGTGCTTGAGGCGACATATGACCACCTGCCACGCATCCCGTTGGCACAACACTTTGCATAGGTCCTCCTCCTCCTCTGTCTCTACCCCCTCTATATGTCCTGCCATGTCATTGCCTACAACCTTCACTGACAGGGATGATGCTACAGTAATGGGTGTACCTGGTCCTTCCTCAGAATGTGACAGCATCTCATCAGCTGAAGATTTACGCAGTCATATTACATTGCCCCAGCTGCTGCAGTGTAAGAAAAAATATAGTCCCAACCATCCCCAAGCACAGCGTCTAAATGCCAGCTTAGCAAAATTACTCGAATTACAGCTGCTGCCTTTCCAGCTGGTGGACTCTGCTTCCTTCCGTGAATTTGCTGAATGTGCTGTACCTCAGTGGCAGGTTCCAAAACGCCATTTATTTTCACGGAAAGCCATTCCAGCACTATACCAGCACGTGGAAGACAATGTTATGGAGTCATTGGGAAAGGCAGTCCGCAGCAAAGTGCACATGACTTTAGAAATGTGGTCTAGCAAGCATGGACAGGGCCATTACATTTCTTTCACGGCACACTGGGTAACTGATTGCAGCTGGGAGGGATCCAGGACGGGGCTCTGTGCTGGAGCTTGTTCATCCACCACGCCTCCAGAAAGCTGCTTGTATGAGGTCTGTCTGCTCCACCACCTCTTCCTCCTCCTCTGTCTGGCGAAGTGGCAGTTAAACCGACGCGTGGCAGGGGCTATGCAATGGCTCAAGCAAAAAGATGCCATACTGTGCTTGAGCTGGTTTGTTTAGGGGACAGGAGCCACACCGGGCCAGAAATTCTGTCAGCTCTGCAGGGGCAGGTGCAGAAATGGTTTACACCATGCCAGCTTGAGCTGGGAATGGTCGTCTGTGATAATGGCAGCAACCATCTCTCTGCCCTACGCCAGGGTAAGTTGACGCATGTACCATGCCTAGCACACATCCTAAATCTGGTGCTACAGTGTTTCCTAACCAGGTACCCAGGGCTGGCACAGCTTCTCAGCCAGGCCAGAAAAGTCTGCAGCCACTTCAGACAGTCATTCCCAGCAAGTGTTCGCCTGGCAGAAATTCTAAGAGAATTCCACCTTCCCACAAACTGTCTGATCTGTGACATGCCCACCAGGTGGAACTCGACATTAGCAATGCTGCAGCGTCTGCTTAAGAAGCAGAGGGCCATCAATGAGTACCTGTGTGAGTATGGCACACGGACAGGTTCAGGTCAACTTGGTCCCCCCCCCCATAGTGGCTGATGATCAAGGATGCATGCACTGTACTGTCATCATTTGAGGAGGCAACGAGGATGGTGAGCAGGGACAGTGCATGCATCAGTGACACAATTCCTTTAGTGTTCCTGCTGGAGCGCATTCTGCAGGGAATTATAGATGTGGAACTAGAGGCAGAGCAGCAGGAGGAAGAGGAGGCCTACCCTAGCTCTCAAGGCCCCAGTCTTTACACAGACAGCATTCCTGCGGATCCTCAGATCAGACAGGAGGAGGATGAGGAGGAATATTTAAGTAGTGGGGGCATGGAAGGTGGGGATTCCTCAAGGGAGGGTTTTGTGTGCCCAGAAACCCAAGGACTAGAATGTGGCTGGGAGGAGGAAGTGCACGATGGGGTCATCCTCATTGACCAGGAAGACTCGGTAGCTAATGCCACCTCCAACCTACGCTGCATGGGCTCCCTTATCCTGAAAAGCCCGCACAGAGGGAGCACAGGACGAAACAACTTGATGACGCTCTAAAGCGACACTTGATAACCTACCAGTGCCTGGAAAGGTGTTACACAAGTGATGACACAGGTGCTTCTGAGGCTGTGGATGATCAGAGGAAGAGCGATGAAGGCCGGGGCCGCTTGACTGATGCCTTTTTTAAAAATTTTAGTCCACGACACCCAGGGACGTCAAATGTAGGCACCCATTGCCAGTGTCTTCACCGTATGGTGCAGGACTACCTTGGGGCAAGGGCAGACCTGAATACCTTTACAGCAGATGATCCACTGGCTTACTGGGTGTTGAGATTGGATCACTGGCCAGAACTTAGCCAATATGCTTTGCAGCTACTAGGTTGCCCTTCATCCAGCATGCTTTCTGAAAGGACGTTCAGTGCCGCTGGAGGTTTTGTCACAGTCAAAAGAGTGTGTCTGTCCACCGACTCTGTAGACCGGCTGACATTTATAAAAATGAATCAGTCCTGGATCAGCAGCTATCAATCCCCTGATGCTGACGTAACTGAATAGATCGGGGATCTCTTCTGCATTCCCAAAACCTCCACCACTGCACTCTTCCACAATACAACAAAGGGGTTACAGTGTGAAGGCACTTGCTGCCACCAAAGGTAAAATATTTGGGTGCACTGCCACTGACGCCTATACCAGATTCATATAATTTTAATATTTGTCCTCAGGGTCCAACCCTGCACTCTTCCACAATACCACAGAGGGGTTACAGTGTGAAGGCACTTGCTGCCACCAAAGGCACAATATTTGGGTGCATTGACTCCTGTACCAGATTCATATCATTTTAATATTGGACCGCATGGTCCAACCCTGCACTCTTCCACAATACCACAGAGGTTTTACGGTGTGACGGCACTGTTGCCGACACTAAAGGCCCAATTTTAAAGCACCTATTGTTACTTTTATCCAAAGCGTGCATAAGTTTCACCATAATTTAGCCAAAAAAATCACTAAACTTGTTCTGTGTGTCCTAAAACGTCTCCTCTTTTCATACAGGCTGCTGCCCCAAGCAGTTGTTTATGAATAGATTAAAGGAAAACCATTTACAGTCATTTGAAATGTCATTTTATTGTTTTCAAATGTTTCTATACATCCTACAAATCTGCCACTTCACGGGCAGGTTATGGGACCTCTTAGGCACAATATTTGAAGGAATTTTTCGGTTTTATTCTTAACCTTTATTTCATGGAAAACTCAATGTTCCTTTAAAAACGTTTTTATTTTTTAACCTTTTGTCCTTGTTTCCTGTCCCCCCAGGGCACTACCCGGAACCCCATACACCTTTTATGGCCAATATCTTGCATATATGCCCTGTTGGAGGGCACTCTAAAATTCGAACGTTCGAGTCCCATTGATTTGCATTGAGTTCGAATCATGTTCACGTTCGAACCCGAACTTTTGAAATTGTTCGAATGCGAACCGAACACGGGGGTGTTCGGCTCATAACTAGTTACAGGCAGGGCTGGATTAACATAGGAGCAGAAGGAGCAGCAACTCCAGGCCCATGCCCCAGAATAGGCCCAGAGAAAGGATAACTATGTCTGCATTTGGACCCCTGTATCTCCACTTCCATAGAAGATACAGGGTCAGGTGAGGTATCACTGGAAAGGCCAGAGTACGGGCTTTCCAACGATAACACATATGACCAGGTTTTAAGTAAGAAAAATGAAATATAAAATATTTACTTTTTCTTTCCAACTGTAATATTTAATTATAAAGTAAACAATGGTGCTGCACTAACTAACCATCACATTTCTCATGTCACTAACAAGTGTGGAGGTGATGGTACAATCCATTGTTACGAATTGTTACATCAAAAACCTAAACCGCCACACTGCAGCGAAGAGCCCTGCGGGAACTTTGCACCCCTGCTTCACTAATCTTTACTCCTCACAAGGTCAAGTGAGATGTCATTGGACAGGGCAGAGTCTGGCCTTTGCATTGATGCCAATCGTGACCATGTAAAATCTAAAAGAAAAGAAAACATTTATTTATTTTTAGTTCCAAAGCGATGACATTGTCCATTTGCCACGTATAACATGAGCAATACCACTGCCATTACTCACCTTCTCATTTCCCACGCTGAGAGCAAGGTCTGTGTTTTATACATAGTAATATTATTTGTAAAAAAAAAAACACGTTCCAAAACAAAAGGGAAATATTTCATTTTTGTTTTCATTTTTGGTTAAAATTGTATATTTTCTCAGAAAAATGCAGTAACAGCTTCCCATTTCACATTTTTTTAACAAGAATGCCCTATAGAATATAAAAGCACAATGGTTTGGATGATAAAATGGGGGGGGCAATTACACTCCTTTTAAATGATTGAAATCTGAATGAAAAATTAATCACACGGTATCTGCCTGGTTAGAGATACCCGTATCCGCACGATTAAATAACCAAAGATATGTTTTCATTTCACTAAATTACAAAACAAGCCACCAAAATATTCAGCTCCAGGCCCATAGAGATCTTAATCCGGGCCTGGTTACAGGAAGAAATCTACTGTAATGGGAGTATGTCACTCTGGCTCCTCCTCTGGGTCTCTGCACTTTGGCGAGTTAAATTCACCAATCCTGCAGTGAACTCTGCATTCACCACAGGGTCCCCTAAACGTGGCAAATCAATCCACCGAACGTCGCTGGTCACTGTCTACGATCTGCCGAATTACTGCTGATTGCAGTCAAAGATCCAAACACAGCTGACGATCCACCGAACGAATCGCCAGCCTGCCGAACGCAGCCAATGCCCTGCTGAACAGACCATCGAACGCTGTTGAAAAAGGCAGACCAGCTGCCTTTTTTTTAGTTTGCTGCCTGGTCCCGCCCCCCTGCATCGCGTGACTCGCAGGGAGCGTTACCAGAAAGAAAGTCGCCGCTATCACACTGAGGGGGACAGCGAGGGAGCGCAGGATGAGCTGAGTATGCAGCCCGAGTGTGGCTTGGGGTTACCGTTCACGGTAGCGAAATTTAACCCTGAGTCACACTCAGGAATACCGCCAGGGAGGTTAAAGAAAACTAGTTCATGAAACTGAATGGAAATTATATAGAAGATCCTATGAATAACAATAAAAAGGTCTATTACAGAAAAAAAACATTTAAAAATATAAAAATAATCAGAGAAAAAATCCAGAAAATTAACAAGAAGAAAATTAGACTTTTTTCTGCAAATGAAAAGAATAAAAACGGTTGATTAAATATTTAAGAAAATCTAGAGATTTTTTTACATTGAAAAGTATGGGATCCGCCTGATTGGGCTAGGGTCAGATGAGCGCATTTTGTACGGACTGTGGGTCCGTGCAGTACGGACGTACTTTCTGACTGACGACAAGGTAGTGGCCACACAGTCGGTTTTTTTCACTGACGTATTTTTTGACTGATGTAGCAGGGAAAATAAATTACAATGAAAGAACATTCTGTCCGTCAAAAATGCTGGACGTATAAATGCAGTCCGTCTGACCTTGTTGCATCACTCACACACAAAGCTATGCGGACGTTGTGGACGTGGCGCACTCTGCACGTCCGTTCTAGCAGTATTACTTTCTTGCCTAACCTGCGTCTGTTTGCTGTGTCCGCCATGCGTCCGCAGTTCTGTGCGGATGTACTTTGTGTGTGGGGCTCCATTGGTCAGAATGCTATGCTGCCACGGTCGTACTTATGTGCGGCAACACGGACGTTAACACTGCGCTTGTCTGACCCCAGCCTTAAACCTGCCGAATGAACCCACTGAACATCAGGGCATTTCACTGACATTTCTCTGCTGTTCAATGTGAATAGATTAACCATTGCTTCTCTATGGGGGATTTTACTGCCGCCGAACAGGCGCCGTATTTCACTGCCGTCGAACAGGCACCGTATGTCACTGCCACGGAACAGGCACTGTATGTCACTGCCGCCGAACAGGCGCCGTATTTCACTGCTGTCAAACAGGCACCGTATTTCACTGCCAATAATTGGTGAATTGCCAGGTTTTTGGTTGGCTACGAAATTTCACCGTACGGGGAGATTCACTGTTCGGTGCAATTCGTCTCCCTTTGAATAACCCCTTTATGGTTCAGACAGCAGAGAGGAGCCGGTGCTGGGAATCTATCGCCAAGTTACGAAATATGTGAAAAATCAATGGTTCAGCTTCAGTGTAAGATACCTGGTGGCCGGAACCGGCAGCATCAGCGGCGATGCTCACCTTAGTATATGTCCTGCTAAAATTATTTTCTTTAACCCCTTAGGGACCGCTGACGTACTATGTACGTCCTGCCCATGGGTCTCCTTTAGACCTGCGGACGTACATAGTACGTCAGCGGATCTTAACCTCCCTCTCTCCCAATACTTACCTCCCTCGCTGGATCCCTCACAGATCTGGCAGGGAGGAAGCCTGCCCCCGTGATATACAGGGGCCGGCAACCTCGATGATGTCACCACGTTGCGTGGTGACGTCATCAGCAGGCGCCCCCCATTGAAATCAATGGAGGGGAGGGGGCTCCTTCGGAGCGCTCTATCTCCCCAACCATTGAAGGTAGAGTGATGCAAGTTGCACCGCTGGAAAGGGGAGATCATTAACCATTTTGCTGCCATGGGGCTGACATCATGGATGTCAGCCAAGCCTCCAGGTCACCCCCCCCCCGCCATATGTGTGAGGATGTCAGTGGGCCAGTTAACCCCCTAGCAGCCAAGGGGAGATAGGGGGATCCTTTGGATCCCGTTATCTCCCGATCTGTGGCAGCTAGAGGGGCATGTTGTACATCATTGGAAAGGCCTGATCATGGCCAATGATACCAAACATGACTAGGTTCGGTGTAAAAATTAAATTTTTTTAAAATTTTTGTCTGGGGGGTTTAGTTAAATAGGACCTAGGCTGTCATCTCAAAATAATGGGCATAAAACAGTCAGAATGAGCTCAGCGCACGTAGGTGAATTGGCTCAGCAGTGAAGGGGTTAAAAATCAAAAAACATATAAAAATTGAGTATTTCTAGTCTCGGGACAAAATATAGAAACTATTTAGCCGGGGTCTTTTTTGGTGGTTGTAGATTTTGGGGATTAAATTACGAAAAGGTGTGTTTTTACCATTTTGTCATCATATTTCATATTTTTTATAGTAAATTATAGGATATGATGGAAATAATGGTATTTTTAGAAGGTCCATTTAATGGCGAGAAAACGGTGTATAATATGTGTGGGTTGTATAAACGAGTAAGAGGAAAATTTGACCTAAACACTAACAGCGCAGAAACGTAAAAACAGCAGCGGTCACTAAAGGACGGATTTGTGTAAAACCGCCCGGTCACTAAGGGGTTAAAATACAGATATTTATGGGCTTATTCACTAAACACCGAAATTGCAACAATCGAGGAATTTCATAGTATGGCGACATTTCAGGGCAATTCGTCTTTTCACCAAACTGTCAATTCGCCAAATACAGGTTTTTTTGATGGTTTTAGTTGGAATTGCTCCTCGGTTTCCTTCACTAAGGTCTGAACTTTGGAAAATGTCGCCGCCTATCCCTGATTTACCGCTGCAGCCAGATCCTGCTTCAAGGCTGAACTTCCCTGGGAGTGGAGAGACTATTCCCACAATGCATTTCAGTTCTGTGTCTGTGAGACAAACCACTTCCTGTTTATCAGAGAACTAAAAGCGTGGAGTTCTAGACAAAAGAGACAATACCCAACATGGACCTGTTTCCACCTGAGATCGATAAACCATTCACAGGCTCTTTTCTGGAGACATTTGAAATATCAGTGGCGGTCTCAAGTGTTTGGAACTCACCAGGAATCTCTCCTATGGAGTCAAGACAGGCTTGAATCACAGAGAGCTGAGCCGTGTTCAATACCTCAGCCGCTGCAAGTGCTAAGTTAGCAACTTGCCATTGAACGCCGTTCAACCGCTCAGCGCTCAGCCGTGCTAACCTAGCACTTGCAGCGACCCGAGGAGATGCTGCGAGTAGCTGAGTGTGAGGTAGTAAAGATGGCCGCCGCCTCGAAGCAAGTAATAATTCCGTACAGCAATGTTAAGTTTGAGGTTTTTGTTCACCAAAGCACAAAATATTTATTTATTATTTCCCCCTTGTTGAGGAATATTTTAATCTTTTTATGAATGCGTATGCTTATATCAAATTGATCCTCAGATAAATTCTTTGTATCGTGTATCAGAGTAGGAAACAGATGTTTAACACCTGCCTCAATCCTTGAAAGTTCAATTATGACTTCCAGCATTTATTGAGGAAGGAGACATTAAGTCAAGGTCTTTGTTTGTTTCTGACAAAGACTCAAAGAGTTACCGGCCTAAGCTTCCTTTGATGTAAGGAAGAGAGCATTGATTAGGTGTTAATTATTATTATTATTATTATTATTATTTTATAAAGCGCCAGCATATTCCGCAGCGCTGTACAATAAGCACAGTATAGACAGGGTTACAATACATTGAACAACATTTGACAAACAGTACAGGAGGAGATGAGGGCCCTATTCCCGTAGGAACTCACAATCTGGGAGGGTTGGGGTTGGAAACAGGAGGAGAGGACTGTAAGGTGAGAGTGATTGATGGTTGCGTCAGTGAGTTGGGTGGTCGGCTTCCCTAAATAGGAATGTTTTAAGGGAGCGTTTGAAGGAAGAGAAGTTAGGGGAAAGTCTGACAGCACGAGGGAGAGCGTTCCAGAGAGTGGGGGCTGCGCGTGAGAAATCCTGCAGTCTATCATGGGAAGAGGTGATGCGGGGAGAAGCTAGGCGCAGGTCACTGTTTGACCTTAGGGAGCGGGCTGGGGTGTATTTGGTGATTAGTGAGGACAGGTAGTGGGGCGCTGAGTTAGTGAGGCTTTTGTAGGTAAGGATAAGGATTTTGAACTTAATTCTGCAGTGGATGGGGAGCCAGTGAAGGGACTCGCAGAGGGGAGCGGCAGAGACAGAGCGGCGGGTGAGGTGAATTAGCCTGGCGGAGGCGTTCAGGATGGATTGTAGGGGGGAGAGGTGGGACAGAGGGAGGCCAGATAAGAGATTATTGCAATAATCGAGTCGGGAGATTACCAGGGCGTGTATGAGTTGTTTTGTGGTGACTGCGGTAAGAAATGGCCGAATTCTGGAAATATTACGCAGTTGGTATCGGCAGGAGGAGGAAAGAGACTTGATGTGGGGGATGAAGGAAAGAGCAGAGTCCAGTGTAACTCCAAGACAGCGAACTTGGTTTGATGGGGAGATGGTGATACCCTCCACCGTGATAGAGAAGTCAGGAGGTGGGGAGGCATTAGAGGGAGGAATAAGTAGGAGCTCAGTCTTTGACATGTGTTAAAGGATGTTGTAAGGTTTTTCACTGTTTAGGGTTAATTTGAATAACATATTGTATCCCAGCTCTTTTGTTTGAAATGGTTTGGAAAACGCGGCAAAAGCTTGGATATTACAGGATGTGTTTTATTGTGTTACTGTGACGTCATTTTCTGTACTTAAGGAGACCATGTGTATGGTTATTCAGAGAGCAGTAACTAAAAGACTTAGAACCTATGTTTGGCGTCTGTGGTTATTTCTCTCTCCAGATCTGTGATTCTCAATCTGTAGTTTCATGTTATCTAAGGAAATAGTAAACACAGCCGGTTGTGAGAAAGAACAGAGGACTGACCAACGCCAGAATATAACATCACAACACCCCTGCACATAGATATATATTACAGCTCAATTATATATTTTGTTTCAGAAGTAAACATAACGTTTATTCATTAAAAACTATCATTAGTGGTGTGTGCGTACAAAACGGATTGTGTGACTGCTTTTATTTATCATATTTTGTCTGAGTTACATGATAAACAATCTGAATCTTTCATTAAGAAATCGTCGGCCATTTTGGATTCAAGATTCGCATCCAAAGGGTTCAACGGCACTGCTGCAGCAAACTGAATTGCTGCGCTGCAGCAATTCAGCAGCTGCTGAGGTATTGAACGGGCCTCTGAAGTGGCTGAGAGAAACTTCTTTCCTCTGACAGAGAGCTCGTTGCTAAAAGAGGGATCCAGACGGCAGGTGAGAGCGGATTCTGTGTATTACAGGACTCCATTAAAATGGCTCCAGCCGAACAAACACATTGTAACGCTGCTCTGTCTCCTGTGTTTAGGGCTCTATATAAATCAATTTATATAACACTAGGTATAAAGCCTGCCCTAAGAGCAGTCATATATATATATATATGTTACAGGAGATATATATATATACACACACCCTGTAACCCCATGTGGATATATATATATATATATATATATATACACCCTGAAACCCCATGTGGATATATATATATATATATATATATATACACCCTGAAACCCCATGTGGGTGTGTGTATATATATATATATATATATATATATACACCAACATGGGGTTACACGGTATATATATATATACACCCACATGGGGTTACACGGTATATATATATATACACCCACATGGGGTTACACGGTATATATATATATACACCCACATGGGGTTACACGGTATATATATATATAATATACACCCACATGGGGTTACACGGTATATATATATTACACCCACATGGGGTTACACGGTATATATATATATACACCACATGGGGTTACACGGTATATATTATATATACACCACATGGGGTTACACGGTATATATATATATATACCCACATGGGGTTACACGGTATATATTATATACACCCACATGGGGTTACACGGTATATATATATATACACCCACATGGGGTTACACGGTATTATATATATATACACCCACATGGGGTTACACGGTATATATATATACACCCACATGGGGTTACACGGTATATATATATATATACCCACATGGGGTTACACGGTATATATATATATACACCCACATGGGGTTACACGGTATATATATATATACACCCACATGGGGTTACACGGTATATATATATATATACCCACATGGGGTTACACGGTATATATATATATACACCCACATGGGGTTACACGGTATATATATATATACACCCACATGGGGTTTCAAGGTATATATATATATATACCCACATGGGGTTACACGGTATATATATATATACACCCACATGGGGTTACACGGTATATATATATATACACCCACATGGGGTTACACGGTATATATATATATATACCCACATGGGGTTACACGGTATATATATATATACACCCACATGGGGTTACACGGTATATATATATATATACCCACATGGGGTTACACGGTATATATATATATATACCCACATGGGGTTACACGGTATATATATATATACACCCACATGGGGTTTCAAGGTATATATATATATACACCCACATGGGGTTACAGGGTGTATATATATATATATATATTATATATATATATATAACCCACATGGGGTTACAGGGTGTATATATATATATACATATATATACCCACATGGGGTTACAGGGTGTGTAATTACATATATATATAATTACACACCCTGTAACCCATGTGGATATATATATATATATGTATAGATATATATATATATATTATATATATTACACACACACACACACACCCTGTAACAACCATATATGTGTGTGTATGTGTATATAGGCAACTCGGCCGGCCTCCATGCTCAGGTGAGTTCCCGGCTCGGCTGGGCCTCTAGGCCCAAGCCAAGCCGGGGGCTCACCTAAGCTTGGATACCGGCCGAGCAAGCAGGGTGGGTGTGGAGAGCACATACTCACCTACAATCGCCCTCGAGTCCTCCACCGGTTCCACACAACCTCACCTACATCGGCCCTTTGCTCCTCCAGCGATGGCAGTCCCGCTTCCAGTGTCCTCTCTCCGTTGGTCGCCGGTATGACGTCACAAAAGCCTTTAACCCAGGGTCAAAGGCTTTCGTGACGTCATACCGGCGACCAACGGAGAGAGGACACTGGAAGCGGGACTGCCATCGCTGGAGGAGCTAAGGGCCGATGTAGGTGAGTATGTGTAGGAAACATCCTCCTACATCGGCCCTGAGCTCCAGCGGTGACCGTCCTCCGGCTGCCCAGGCTGCTCGGCCGGCCTCCAGGCTTAGGCGAGTCCCCGGCTCGGCTGGGCCTGTAGGCCCAAGCCAAGCCGGGGGCTCGCCTGAGCCTGGAGGCCGGTCGAGCAGCCTGCCACAGCCGGAGGAAGTCACCGCTGGAGGATTCGGGATTTGCGCCGTTTACACAAACTGGTAGCTCAAACTGGTAGCTCAAATGTCCGTCACGCATGCGCACTCAGCGCTTGAAGGCGACGGACTTTGAAACTGTTTTATTATATAGATGATCAGGATCCTCTAATTCCCCGTATACTCATATATAGAGCTCAGGATCCTCTAACTCCCCGTATACTCATATATAGAGCTCAGGATCCTCTAATTCCCCGTATACTCATATATAGAGCTCAGGATCCGCTAATTCCCCGTATACTCATATATAGAGCTCAGGATCCTCTAATTCCCCGTATACTCATATATAGAGCTGAGTCAGGATCCTCTAATTCCGTATACTCATATATAGAGCTCAGGATCCTCTAATTCCCCGTATACTCATATATAGAGCTCAGGATCCTCTAATTCCCCGTATACTCATATATATAGAGCTCAGGATCCTCTAATTCCCCGTATACTCATATATAGAGCTCAGGATCCTCTAATTCCCCGTATACTCATATATAGAGAGCTCAGGATCCTCTAATTCCCCGTATACTCATATATAGAGCTCAGGATCCGCTAATCCCCGTATACTCATATATAGAGCTCAGGATCCTCTAATTCCCCGTATACTCATATATAGAGCTCAGGATCCTCTAATTCCCCGATATACTCATATAATAGAGCTCAGGATCCTCTAATTCCCCGTATACTCATATATAGAGCTCAGGATCCTCTAATTCCCCGTATACTCATATATAGAGCTCAGGATCCACTAATTCCCCGTATACTCATATATAGAGCTCAGGATCCTCTAATTCCCCGTATACTCATATATAGAGCTCAGGATCCTCTAATTCTCCGTATACTCATATATAGAGCTCAGGATCCACTAATTCCCTGTATACTCATATATAGAGCTCAGGATCCGCCAATTCCTCGTATACTCATATATAGAGCTTAGGATCCTCTAAATCCCTGTATACTCATATATAGAGCTCAGGATCCTCTATATCCCCGTATACTCATATATAGAGCTCAGGATCCTCTAATTCCCCGTATACTCATATATAGAGCTCAGGATCCGCTAATTCCCCGTATACTCATATATAGAGCTCAGGATCCTCTAATTCCCCGTATACTCATATATAGAGCTCAGGATCCGCTTAATTCCCCGTATACTCATATATAGAGCTCAGGATCCTCTAATTCCCTGTATACTCATATATAGAGCTCAGGATCCTCTAATTCCCCGTATACTCATATATAGAGCTCAGGATCCTCTAATATCCCCGTATACTCATATATAGAGCTCAGGATCCTCTAATTCCCCGTATACTCATATATAGAGCTCAGGATCCGCTATTCCCCGTATACTCATATATAGAGCTCAGGATCCTCTAATTCCCCGTATACTCATATATAGAGCTCAGGATCCGCTAACTCCCCGTATACTCATATATAGAGCTCAGGATCCTCTAATTCCCCGTATACTCATATATAGAGCTCAGGATCCTCTAATTCCCCGTATACTCATATATAGAGCTCAGGATCCGCTAACTCCCCGTATACTCATATATAGAGCTCAGGATCCTCTAATTCCCCGTATACTCATATATAGAGCTCAGGATCCTCTAATTCCCCGTATACTCATATATAGAGCTCAGATCCTCTAATTCCCCGTATACTCATATATAGAGCTCAGGATCCACTAATTCCCCGTATACTCATATATAGAGCTCAGGATCCACTAATTCCCCGTATACTCATATATAGAGCTCAGGATCCTCTAATTCTCCGTATACTCATATATAGAGCTCAGGATCCACTAATTCCCTGTATACTCATATATAGAGCTCAGGATCCTATAATTCCTCGTATACTCATATATAGAGCTTAGGATCCTCTAAATCCCTGTATACTCATATATAGAGCTCAGGATCCTCTATATCCCCGTATACTCATATATAGAGCTCAGGATCCTCTAATTCCCCGTATATACTCATATATAGAGCTCAGATCCGCTAACTCCCCGTATATCTCATATAGAGCTCAGGATCCTCTAATTCCCCGTATACTCATATATAGAGCTCAGGATCCTCTAATTCCCCGTATACTCATATATAGAGCTCAGGATCCTCTAATTCCCCGTATACTCATATATAGAGCTCAGGATCCTCTAATTCCCCGTATACTCATATATAGAGCTCAGGATCCTCTAATTCCCCGTTATACTCATATATAGAGCTCAGGATCCTCTAATTCCCCGTATACTCATATATAGAGCTCAGGATCCGCTAATTCCCGTATACTCATATATAGAGCTCAGGATCCTCTAATTCCCTGTATACTCATATATAGAGCTCAGGATCCTCTAATTCCCCGTATACTCATATATAGAGCTCAGGATCCGCTAATTCCCCGTATACTCATATATAGAGCTCAGGATCCTCTAATTCCCCGTATACTCATATATAGAGCTCAGGATCCTCTAATTCCCCGTATACTCATATATAGAGCTCAGGATCCTCTAATTCCCCGTATACTCATATATAGAGCTCAGGATCCTCTAATTCCCCGCTATACTCATATATAGAGCTCAGGATCCTCTAATTCCCGTATACTCATATATAGAGCTCAGGATCCGCTAATTCCCCGTATACTCATATATAGAGCTCAGGATCCTCTAATTCCCTGTATACTCATATATAGAGCTCAGGATCCTCTAACTCCCCGTATACTCATATATAGAGCTCAGGATCCTCTAATTCCCCGAATACTCATATATAGAGCTAATTTTATATATATATCTTGCTTGGGTTGTAGTTGAGGGTAAAAAATGAGATAAAAAGCCTCCACGCTATAATTAAGTTTTTTATTGCAGAAGCCATTTGCACATCACAGTAATTCAAAGAATTGCATCTCAGGGCTCCTGTGCTACATTCCCCAAATGCAGCAAGGAACTCTGGGTAGGACATGCTAATGACATCTGTCTTACATTTTTGCATCCTGGGTCTGTTTTCACACAGAGCCCTTCAGTCAATGCAACGTCACACTAGATGCTTTTTTTTTTTTTTTAGCAGAGATCAGGTTTATGCAACTGGTGCTTTGACCAAAGGTCACTTCTGCTTATTCTTCTTGACCTTTCTGCTGCATTCGACACTGTTGATCACCCTCTTTTACTCCTCACACTGCTTCAGCTTGGCCTCGGTGACTCCACTGTCTCCTGGTTCTCTTCCTATCTCTCTCTCTTCGCTCCTTCAGTGTGGGACTGTATATAGTTAACCCAATAAAGGTGTTTAGTGTTGCTGCTCTTCATAAAGCTCCCAGTTATACAGCATTGTCTTATTTCTGGTGGAATGCAAGTGAGGCTCTTTATGTGTCCCGGTCCTTAAGCTTCGTCTAAGGACTGGAGAAAGGCACGTGAGTCTGCTGGAAATATTAGGTTGAAAACTGAGCAGAATATTCCTGTGTGATTCCAGACACATTGTGCTTCCTCTAATCGTTCCTCCACAAGATCCGGCCGTCCAGGTAACCTGTGATAATGAATCCAGACACAGCCAGGGATCCGCTGAGCCAGAGGATCCTGGATCTAACTCTGGAGATGATCTTTCTGCTGACTGGAGAGGTAAGAGATTCCATGAGATTCCATATTGCTGCTGATATTAAATCCCCCTGGAGCTGTGTGACCCAGGAGACATTTCAGAGGCAGATCAGTAGTAGATTGATGTGTAAATAAAGGTTCCAGCACACCATACAGCACACTATGGAGATAACACACTGACACATACACAAAAGCATGGGGGGCCCAGGGGGGCGACATGTTTATACCTCTCTATATTGCCCTCACTCTCAATGTTTAGGGTCATATGGTGGTGAAGATCCATGAGATGGTCAGTGACAGCAGCCGTCACCAAATATCAGAAGGACACGGCAGGAGCCAAAGCTTCAATACGGAGCCTCCACCTCACTCAGGAATCCATGAGCAAAACCATGAGAAGATCCTGGAGCTGAGCAATCAGATCATCCGTCTGCTGACTGGAGAGGTGAGGCTGCTGGGAATGGGACATTATACGCTAACACCAAGGCATGTGTCTGGATGTGACTGTGTCATTGTGTGTGTCAGGTTCCTATACGCTGTGAGGATGTCACTGTCTATCTCTCCATGGAGGAGTGGGAGTATGTGGAGCGACACAAGGAGCTCTATGAGGACGTCATGATGGAGGATCACCAACCTGTTATTACACGGGGTAAGAGATGCTTTAATTCTCATAATGTTTGTGTCCAATCCCAGAGCAACGTGTCCCAATAATCCCCTGAAATGTTGGCTGTGCCGTGTAATAGACGTGTTCCTGAATGAACGTCTCACGTGTTCATGTGATTTTCCCTCCAATAGATAAATCTGTATGGGGTGAATTTCACGCTGCGGTTTCTTTATGGGATATTGGATGTGAAAATGGAAGTGAAATTCTAAGCAATAATGTGGAAAAGGATCTGAACAAGACGAGAAAAGGACCAGCTGAATCTGCAACATACACAGAGCGAGAATCTCTGGCGTCTGAAGAAAGACACGTCCCAGAGAAAGAGATTTATCCAATCACAGAACCCCCAGAATATTCACCCCCTGATATTAAGGAGGAACCGGCCTCATGTGACGAAGGAAATCTCCCAGACAGCGACATGTATGAACCCCCAGAACATACACAGACACAATATACCTCTACTTATACAGGGGCAGAATCCCAGTCACATGGAGAAGGAGATATCTCACATCCTGACATTTCTCCCCTCCCAGAACATACACAGACTGAATATCCATCTACTGACATTAAGGAGGAATCACCCACATATGGAGAAGGAAATCTCCCAGACAGCGACATGTATGAACCCCCAGAACATACACAGACTGAATGCTCAGCTGATAATAATGGAGAATATGTAAAATCCAATCCAAACCCAGTGGGAATAAACCATAGCGAGTCCTTAATAGAATCCAGAAAGCCAGATCACAGTATATATTATACAGATCCCCTTACTCAGAATTCAGATTATAAAGGACATTCAGCGTCTTCTTCTGAAATGGGGAAAGTCTCATATGCTGATTCTGACCCTGTGATACATGAAAAAAATTTCAGAGCAGAAACGTTTTCTTTTCGTCAGAAAACTCACTCCGAGAGAAAAATGTTTAAATGCAGTGAATGTGGGAAGTGTTTTACTTGTTTCTCAGATCTTGCAGTGCATATAAAAGTTCACACAGGCGAAAAACCTTTTAAATGCACTGAATGTGTGAAATGTTTCAGTCGGGCCTCACATCTTACGAGACATAAAATGAGTCATACAGGAGAAAAACCATTTAAATGCCCTGCATGTAGGAAATGTTATACCCAGGCCTCACATCTTACGAGACATAAAAGGATTCACACAGGAGAAAAACCATTTAAATGCCCTGAATGTGGGAAATGTTTTACACATAGCTCATCTCTTGCAGGACATAAAATGATTCACACAGGAGAAAAACCATTTAATTGCTCTGAATGTGGGAAGTGTTTTACACAGGGCTCATCTCTTGAAATGCATAAAAGGATTCACACAGGAGAAAAACCATTTAATTGCACTGAATGTGGGAAATCTTTTATTAAGGCCTCATCTCTTGTCAAACATACCAGGATTCACACAGGAGAAAAACCATTTAATTGTCTTGAATGTGGGAAATGTTTTACTGATGCCTCAAATCTTGCATCACATATAAAGATTCACACAGGAGAAAAAACATTTAAATGCCCTGAATGTGAGAAATGTTTTATCACAGCATCACATCTTGCAACACATAAAAAAGTCCACACAGGAGAAAAAGTATTTAATTGCCCTGAATGTGGGAAATGTTTTACACATAGCTCCTCTCTTGTAAATCATAAAAGGATTCACACAGGAGAAAAACCCTTTAATTGCACTGAATGTGGAAAATGTTTTACCCAGGCCTCATCACTTGCAGGACATAAAAGGATTCACACAGGAGAAAAACCATTTACTTGCACTGAATGTGGGAAATATTTTACTAAAGCCTCATATCTTGCAAAACATACCATGATTCACGCAGGAGAAAAACCATTTACTTGTACTGATTGCAGAAAATGTTTCACTGTGGCCGCAAGTCTTGAAGTACATAGAAGGGTTCACACAGGGGAAAAAAACATTTAAATGCACTGAATGTGAGAAATGTTTTACTCGGGCTGCAGATTTTACAATACATAAAATGAATCACACTGGAGAAAAACCATATAGTTGCCCCGAGTGTGGGAAATGTTTTACTCGCTCTTCATCTCTTGCAAGACATAAAATGATTCACACGGGATTATGAGTCATTTCATGCTTTTAATGGGAAATGTTTTACTTGAAGGATTTTTTTTTGAGGATTAAGGTGGAAAACCCTCACTTTATCGAATGTGGAAAATGCTTCATCCAGTCGCCTGTCAATCAATTCGAGCAGGTGAATTTCTGTTGGTCTATGGCGATCAATGATACCAGTTCTCTTCTTTCCCTAATGGCGTCTCCATCTATTCTTTTTTTTTACCGTTGTATGAAATAATTGGTGGATGAACTAGTGATATTAACCTGGTGATTTCAATAATCTTTTCATAAAGTGAAACCACAGATAGGAAACAATGCTGGAATGTATTCAATGCTGTGTCCGCGCTGGACACCGAAAATGATATGCAATATACACAGGGCAGTAATTATGGTGGAAATACTGGTAGAAAGCAGGAACGTGCCGGGAGGTCAGTGTCTGGTGAGGCAGTCGTTAGTTAATATCTGTGTATGTCTGGCTCTGATACTAACTTTCTGTGGTTTGTGTTCAGCTGTAAATTACCTTTTACTCATTTACTGTACCCACACATATTATATACCATTTTTCTTACCATTAAATGGACTTTCTAAAGATATCATTATTTTCATCATATCATATACTTTACTATTAAAATATTAAAGATAAACTGTTTTTCTGTGCGTGTCATATTCTGTATCTGCCACTAGAGACAGCAGGAGCAGCAGCTTTGCCTGTCATACTCTGTATCCGCCACTAGGGAGAGTTGAAGGAGCTGCCTGTGCCTGTCATACTCTGTATCAGCCACTAGAGGGAGCTGCCTGTGCCTGTCATACTCTGTACCCCCACTAGAGGGAGCTGCATGGGCCCCTTCCTGCCAATCAGAGGCCAGCCTCCAATGCAGGCGGTTTTTTGAATGGCTTGGACCAATGGTGCTTTCCCATTGGTCCAAGCTATTCCATTGCTCTGTTAGGGCCTCTCTGAGGCTCTGACAGGCAGTCTTCAGGAAGTAGGCAGCGCGTGTTCCTATGTGAACACTCGTGTGGCTGCTGACCTCCTGAGCAGCCTACGTGATTAGTGTAATGGATAAGCATACCACTGCTACGCAAACTGTGAAGGCTGTAAAAAGAATGCATATAGAGGCAGAGGACAGAGCTGACAGCGGGGGGAGCGTGGAGCAAGTGCATTATTGTAATGCTTAATGGCAGGTGAGGCTCTGCCCACCCCGACGACACGCCCCTGGTAGAAAATCCATTAAAACCTACACTGTGATTCTTCCCTGGCTGCATTTTAATCTTGGCGTCCCATTGTAATAACCCAGATTGTGCCGCACACAATCGAGACCCAAAAAGGTGCTCAACGATCCACAGCAGCGACGCTTCCATACAGAAAACCCAAGACATGAAAACGTAATCGAAGGAGCTTGCTCTCTGAGCCTAAGCAATTCATATATAGCTAGGACAATGTAAATGCAGCGTATTCCTCCATCTTGGCCGGGTTTACAATGTCCAGCAACATCTCCTCCAGAGAGCGAGGAAGAGGAAAGAATACATGGAGATACGTCAGGATGGGGAGAAATACTAAAAGACCACCTTGGGTGGAGGGGGTCCCTGTTAGGACAATATCAGAACAGGAGCAGGCTTTGTGCAACACAGGACCAAGTACCTTGACAGACGCCCCTCATAGCCTTCTCACCAGTCCCACACTTTAATATGATGTCATAACATCGTGCACCATAGCTGATAACCTATCCATGAGTCGGAGATCTTTAATAAGATCCGGTGACGGTCAGGAGTCACTTCACACACATCTCCGACCTGCTGGCACTGTGCCATGGAACCGCTTGCTGTCTGACGCCATGATTGTGAAGGGTTGGTCATGGAGTAGGAATATCCAGGAGGAGAAGACAACGTGTTCAGCAAAAGCCTTTTGTTTCTAATATTTAAACCAAACACATCAGTCAAGGTACACTGTGCAAACACATACCTGTGCAGAGGTATATGAGCAGCAGAACATGTGGTCAACGTCTGTATCTGCCCCGCATGTTATCCATAACAATAAAACCAAACCTCTTACCCGGTTAGTGAAGAATGTTCTGTATTCTCGGCTCATATCGATACATCACGTTAGGCTGGCAGTCCACTAAGTCCGTAGTCGGACGACTGATTTGGTCGTCCAACTACGGTCAACTTTTTTGTATCATCTGGGTTGTCCACTGGAAGCGACTGGACGACCCAGGTCATCCGACGGACAGACCACCAAAGACCAACGGCCTGCAGGATTAAAAAAAAACAACTGCCGCCGAAGACCACCAGACGGCAGGGGGGAAAAATACACAGCCGAATCGCAGGAAGTAAAGAAGAAAACAGAACTCTGCTATTCTTCTAATAATGTTTAAACCAATAAAAAATGCATTAAAATGCGTCTAAAGAATAAAAAACGTCTTTTAAAAAAGAATAAAAAGGTCTCTTAGAAAATAAAAAACGCCTTTTTAAAAAAATTGGGAAACAAACTTTTTTTTTAAAAAATAGCAAAAATACAAAAAGATGTTCAGAAAAATAAATAAAAACTTTAAATAAAAACTTTTTGCTGAAAATGAAAAGAATAAACGGTTTAATAAAAAAAATAATGAAAATATTATTTTACATCGAATCCTATGGGAGTCGCCCATTTTATCTGTCGAACTGAACCACTGAAAATCAGGGCGTTTTTTTCATGCCTGTTGTACCAGGTCATTCGTCTGACAAATCCCATTCAAATGGGAAGTATCGCTAGTCTGAGGCTAGGGACAGATGAGCGCATTTTCTGCGGCCACCGTCAAAATGTACGTCGATGCGTGCGCACGCATTTTTTCACGGAATACGCTTAAGTGGTCAGACGATGCGCAATTCTGGACGTATTTCATGACGATGGGGTGAAAAGAAGTCTAGGGAAATCCGGCTGTTTGAACGTTATGTTGGCCGCACACTAGCAGCGTCTGACATCTCCTAATCACGCACACACGCCGCTAGCGGACGCAGCGCACTCTGTACGTCAGTACCAGCGGTTTAACGTTCTCGAAAAAATGCGTTCATTTTCCACTTGCGTTGCGCGGCCCGACTTTTGTGCGACCGTACTTCGTATATTGGCTGTCATTGCCCGTCATCTGCTGCTAGTGCGGCCGTGATTATGTGCGCCAGAACGCGCGTTCGCACTGCCTCAGTCTGACCCTAGCCTGATGTAGTCGCACGAAGTCGTCCGATGAGGAGCTGGACTGAATTAGACACACAGCTCTAAGAGGTGAATGTGAGAGGCAGGTCACTAAGCGGAGTCGTTTTCATATAGTATTGGGTGATTTGAATGGACACTGGTTTCATCATGCAAGTCACCTGGGGGGCGTCTGTCTTCTGGGGGACATTCTTTTCTATGCTGCCTAAGGCTAGGGTCAGACTGAGGCAGTGCGAACGCGCGTTCTGGCGCACTTAATCACGGCCGTGCTAGCAGCAGATGCCGGGCAATGACGGCCAATATACGAAGTACGGTCGCACAAAAGTCCGGCTGCGCAACGCAAGTGGAAAATGAACGCATTTTTTCGAGAACGTCAAACCGCTACTACTGACGTACAGAGTGCGCTGCGTCCGCTAGAGGCGTGTGTGCGTGAATTGGAGACATCAGACGCTGCTAATGTCCGGCCAACATAACGTCCAGATGCAAGAAGTGTTTTATTGATGATCCGTACAAAATCACGGATGAAACTGCGCATCGTATGACCGCTATTGCGTATTCCATGAAAAAATACGTCCATTCTTCGAACGCACATTTTCACGGACAACGTGAAAAATGCGTTAGTCTGACCCTAGCCTAACTGAACGTCACCACCTCCCCTTCCATCTCCGTGCACCATCATTACCAAGGTGGACACATGGATATACTTCTACCTTACTTTGCATCAAGGAATACACCTCGTTTTATAACTAAGATGTCACGGAACTCTCTGTACCCCAACTGGGTGCGTCCACTTAAAACCGTGCTCCTTCAACACGAGACGGCACTCAGGACTCCACCAACCAGGAACAGCAGAGTAACAGCCGGTGAAGGTGTTGATTATCGCAGGTTACCCCAAGCACTAGACAGAACCAGTGTTGTGGTAAAGCAGGATATGTTCCTGGGCCTTTTGTTCTGCTTATATACACTTCCAGTGTCTACTTTCCTCCCCAGGGAGGGATTAGGGAACAATGCTGTGCCACCCTGGTGCCCCTATCTCTGGGTGGACCTGATGGGAGACTGAGGGAATTGTATGATGGAAGTGAGCAGCTAAATAATCCAAGAGATAAAATACATAACAGTAAATACACATACGAAACACGTAATATAACACCCCGCTCCCGCGAAAGTCATGAAGAATAGTCTTTCAATAAACAGATGACGGCGTCCCCAGAACCCCCTCCTTACACAGCTTTCCTGTCACAAGGCTCCCTCCAAGTTCCTTGGTCGGCAGATATGGCTAGATCCACACGGGTCGACCTGGGGCTTCTCCGGTTTGATGTTATGGTTCCAAGTCTGAAGGGATAGGCCGTCTGTATTACTTTGCTGCTGGCCGGGACGATAATGGATGGTAAGTTATAAGGTTGAAGGGCCAGACTCCAGCGCAATAATCGTCCATTGTCCTCACATACCCGGTTTAGCCAGATAAGAGTGTTGTGGTCAGTGAGTACCTTAAACGAATGTCCAGAGACAGACGGATGGTGTTTTTCCAAAGCCCACACCAGTGCCAGGCACTCCTTCTCCACTGCCACGTAGCCTACTTCCCGCGGTAACAACTTGCATCTGATGTAGGCTACCGGATGCTCACTCCCATCCCCAGCCATCTGGCTCAGAACTGCTCCCAGCCCAAACATGGAGGCATCTGTGTGAACAGAAAAATGGGTCAGGAGCAGCTATACACACTGTCATACACACTTCACATTTCTGTGAGTTTCATTGCTGTGGATTCTGTGATACGCTCATACACACTGCACATGACTGTGAGTTTTATTGCTGTGGATTCTGTGATACGCTCATACACACTGCACATTACTGTGAGTTTTATTGCTGTGGATTCTGTGATATACTCATACACACTGCACATTACTGTGAGTTTTATTGCTGTGCAGCTCTGTGATACGCTCATACACACCACACATTACTGTGAGTTTTATTGCTGTGGATTCTGTGACACGCTCATACACACTGCACATTACTGTGAGTTTTATTGTTGTGGATTCTGTGATACGCTCATACACACCGCACATTACTGTGAGTTTTATTGCTGTGGATTCTGTGTTACACTCATACACACTGCACATTACTGTGTGTTTTATTGCTGTGGATTCTTTGATACACTCATACACACTGCACATTACTGTGAGTTTTATTGCTGTGGATTCTGTGATACGCTCATACACACTGTACATTACTGTCCGTTTTATTTCTGTGGAGCTCTGTGATACACTCATACACACCGCACATTACTGTGAGTTTTATTGCTGTGGATTCTGTGATACGCTCCTACACACTGCACATTACTGTGTGTTTTATTGCTGTGGATTCTGTGATACGCTCCTACACACTGCACATTACTGTGAGTTTTGTTGCTGTGGATTCTGTGATACACTCCTACACACTGCACATTACTGTGTATTTTATTGCTGTGTATTCTGTGATACACTCATACACACCTCACATTACTGTGAGTTTTATTGCTGTGGATTCTGTGATAAGCTCATACACACCCCCCATTATTGTGAGTTTTATTGCTGTGGAGCTATGGGATGCGCTCATACACACCGCACAATACTGTGAGTTTTATTGCTGTGTATTCTGTGATACGCTCATACACACCATACATTGCTGTCAGTTTTATTGCTGTGGAGCTGTGTGATACGCTCATATACACTGCACAATACTGTGAGTTTTATTGCTGTGGATTCTGTGATACGCTCATACACACCGCACAGCCTCCAGGTATTACACTCTAGCGTGCCCTTTTGGAGATTTCCTCTTTTCCATTCATATCGGACAGAGTCGTTTAACCACGTGCGCTTATAGTGAAATTTTCAGAGACCTGTGGATAATAAATACCACATTAAGTGACGTATAACACCATTTTCATGGGTCTCATTTATATTTTTTCTTCTTTCACAGGCTGACATCATCCCGCTCGTTCGTCCCCATCGGGTAATGTTATAATCGTAAGTGAAACTCTATTCTCCTATATAACGAGAATCAAATGTGTAAATAGTGACCACGTAACCTATGTATATCTGGCTATGATACTAGCCAGTGCCTCACCAGCCACTGACCTCACCGCATGTCCCTGAGTTGCAGCGCTATGCAATGAAGAAGCTCTGAGTGATGGGTGTCTCCATTAAATAGCAAACAGGGCCAATTACATGTAGCACCTGAATTGCTGCAGATCTTGCAGGGAAAGCCAGGACTCAGGGGCAAGGTCTGAAAGGTGCTGCCGAGGTAGTTTTCATGGTGTGGCAGCACTGCTTTTGGCCTTCTTGCGACTACATTGGCGTTTACTCTGACTAGGGACTTGACACCAACACTCACCTTTTATTCCCAGTGGTAGTCACCATAAGAGGTAACCTCTCTAGATAACACAATGTTATCAGTTGACGGGGGGAGACCCAGAGGCAGGCTGACATCTAAGATGGCAGCCCCCAACAGAAATAGTCCTTGATCTGGGGTCAATTGGTGCCGGATCGCGGGCCTGCCACCTAAGAGCTTAAAGACAGGCATCACTGGAAAGGTCAGGCTGTGAACTTTCCATCAATGCCTTTCTTGACTTTGTACCCCTTGGAGATGGGGAGATAAAGGGATCCAAAGCCTGGTATAGTTTAAAACACAGTTATAATAAAATAAAATTTGTATATTTTAAAATTTAGAGACATTGGAGACAAATTAGCAAAGCATTACTACATTCTAGACGGCTTGTACAGATGACGATATATAACTGAAACAGATAAAGTTATTTAGGAGATTGTTTTTGCATATATTAGTCAACTGTATGGATCAAAACACTAATATGTATCACACGATAAAATATCGATACTACCCGTTGTTGTTTTATCTTATTTTAGGTAAATCCATGAAAAAGAGAGTTTGTTTGTGTGAATGTATGCAGTCACTTAGGAACTAAGAATAACTAAAGCACGTAATACTCATACAGACACCAACTCAACAAGTAAGTTAGGAAGACATGAAGATTGTTCTATCAGAGACAATGGATGAACAAATGGAACATCACACCTCTCCTGCAAACTCTGATGATAACTGATACCTTCATACAGAAGATCAGATGATATAATCGAACGCTGATTAATTACATTATCTTTACCAGTGATATTTCCCCAATAATATCACGAAGAACACGGGAAGAAGAGAAGAATTGTTTGATTATTGAAAGATTATTTGCAATTTCATGAGATACAATTTTATAAGACAAAGATGTATTTTAGGAATACTTTTGATAGAATGTAGTTAGGATGAGGTTACAGCCTGATGACACAGTGATCCAAGAAGAAATTACCAGTAATGTCAGTACACTTTGATACCTCTGAGTCTATAGTGACACAGACTAGGGAAGAGATTTCTGGGTATAGTGTTATCCAGTGTCATTTATTATGGTTTTTTTATGTGTATTAACACAAGTGGTCACCCCTTTGTATACTGAAGATATATTACTGAGTACTGTAGATACTCGAGAATACCGCTAGATTTTGGTGACAAAAATTTACCATAAAATTGGAGGGGTCGCGTTATATTTGAGACATCTGTATCGCATGTAAAAAAAAAATTGCCCTGCTCTGGATCCCAAGTCTCCCGGAAGTTCCGGTGGTCTCGCTGAAGTGAATGCGGACTCCCTGATGCTTGCAAACATTTCAGGAACTCCCAGATTCAGGAGAGGTGGGATCCATCACGGCCAAAGGGCACGCTCGGTTTAAGCCAGTCATTCAACTGCAATCATTCTAGAGCAGAGCACCCTGGCCTGAGGAGGAGCCTGACTGTTAAGAGAACCTGGAAGGATTTTAATTGTTTACCAGTACAGTATAATTTTGTTCCTCGCATTATATTTGAGTCTTGAATATTCTCTCATTTCCATAATAAATCTCTATCAGTCGTGTTATATTCGGGTCGTGCTATACTCAAGTATCTTCGGGTAGTTTAAATATATGATACCCAATTATGGCCCCTATTACAATCCTCGCGCAGCGCATTTGCGTGCACGCAAATGCGCGAGGACAAAACCATTTGCGCGGAACGTCGTATTACGACGTTCGCGCAAACGATGCATTTTAGCGTCTACCGCGATTGACCGTGCGCGAACCCAGCGCAAGTGCGTGCGCGCATCCCATACTTACCATTGTCAGCGCGAATGCGTTTGAGCGGATGGTATTGCGATCTTCGCACAACGCCGTCTGAACGACGTTTGCGTGAAGTATCGTAACGTCTTTGAAAACCTGGTGTTAATTTACAATCTGAACGTTCTTCCCGAAACGAAATGAACCTGTACAAAAAAAAAATACAGCACAGTACAGTTACACATTCTACACATACCCAAACAACAAAAATTAGTAAATTGTTTAATTTTTTATTTTTGTTGTAGCACATATACGCAGATTGACTTTGACAGGCGCAACAACCGAAACCTAGCAAATGGCGGTTCTTAATTCTAATTGGCTGAATCCCGTGAAAAAATAGTCTGCCCACCGATTCCTGCATGCAACGGTCATTTGAGCCTGGCTTTGCGCATCGGATTTGAGCTCGAAAAAAGTTGAAGGCTGAAAAACTGCGCTCGGATCGTAATACCGCGTTAATTTGCGCGCGCTAACGTTTTTTGCGTGCGCAAAAAAATTGTGCTGCGTGAGCGCATTTACGCGAAGAGTGTAATAGGGGCCTACTAATTTATAGAATTTGTAGGTAGTATTGGTTATTTTGTGACAATGCTACGTTCTTATGATCGTGGAAACATTTTAGTTATAATGAGAGATTTATGAACATAAGGATTAATGAAGCTTATCTGTAAACATAGCAAGAAGAAGATATTGTTTAAATGATCAGAAATAACCATTCTAGTGTAAAGAAAAACATTTATAAATAAGATCGCTTGCTAACAGTAGTCAGGTGTATTGAAATATTGGATATGATAAGGACTCCTGATCATCAAGAAAATAAAAAGAAGAGACCGTAGAGCGATTTTACATTTTAGTTGTTTTATGAGTATTGCCATGTATTATACTGATAAATAGGGATGAGCCGAACACCCCCGAGTTCGGTTCGCATTCAAACTCGAACTTTCCAAAGATTGGAAGATCCAAGAGGGCATATATGCTAGATATTTGCCATAAAAGGTGTATGGGGGTCCGGGTAGTGCCCTGGGGGACAGGAAACAAGGAAAAAAAGTAAAAAAAAACATTTTTAAAGGGACAGTGAGTTTTCCATGAAATAAGGGTTAAAAATAAAAATGAAAAATTCCTTCAAATATCGTGCCTAGGAGGTCCCCATAACCTGCCCGTGAAGTGGCGGATTTCTAGGATGTATAGAAACATTTAAAAACAAAAAATGACGTTTCATATGACGGTAAATGCCTTTCCTTTAATCTATTCATAAACAACTGCTTGGGGCGGCAGCCTGTATGAAAAGACATTTTAGGACGCGCAGAAAAAGTTTAGTGATTTTTTGGGCTAAATTATTGTGAAACTTATGCAGGGTTTGGATGAAAGTAACAATAGGTGTTTTAAAATTGGGCCTTTAGCGTCGGCAACAGTGCCGTCACACCGTAACCCCTCTGAGGATATGAATCTGGTACAGGCATCAGTGGCAGTGCCCTCAAATATTGTGCTTTTGGTGCCAGGCCTGCAAGTACTATCATACAGTTACCCCTCTGTAGTATTGTAGAAGAATGCAGGGGTGGACCATGCGGTCCTATATTAAAAAGATATGAATCTGGTAAAGGCGTCAGTGCACCCAGATATTGTGCTTTTGGTGCCAGGCCAGCAAGTGCATTCATACAGTAACCCCTCTGTGGTATTGTGGAAGAGTGCAGGGGTGGACCATGCGGTCCTATATTAAAACGATATGAATCTGGTAAAGGCATTAGTGCACCCAGATATTGTGCTTTTGGTGCCAGGCCAGCAAGTGCATTCATACAGTAACCTCTCTGTAGTACTGTGGAAGAGTGCAGGGGTGGACCATGCGGTCCTATATTAAAACGATATGAATCTGGTAAAGGCATTAGTGCACCCAGATATTGTACTTTTGGTGCCAGGTGTCACGGATCCCTCTGATTACCAAAAGTGTGGTCCCTTTACGCAGACCGCTCTCTACCCTTCCGATCCTTGAATGGTCGGCGAAACTAGAAAGACAATTAACCAGACAATAGATAGACAAGGGGTAACACCAGACAGAGGTATGGAATAGAGTATTGTCACGAATCCTTCTGACTACCAAGATATATATCTCTTTCTGTAGCTCCCTTTCTACTCTTCCGATCCTTGAATGGTCGGCAAAGCTATGTAGACAATGAAGCAGGTAACAGATAAAGAAAGGGAAATACCAGACAGGGGTACAGAACAGATCACAAGTCCTCCCTAGGACTTTAGTAATAGCAGAGGTAGTCTGATGCGTGCTTAGGGTGCCACATAGACTGACCTCAGTACCAACGTTAAGGGCAGAACCTAGAGCAGAGTAAATGCCAATACCAGGGTCATACACAGGAGGGTTCGTTTGCCAATACCAGGAGTCATACACAGGAGGGTTCGTTTGCCAATGCCAAGGGTCATACACAGGAGGATTCGTTTGCCAATGCCAGGGGTCATACACAGGAGGATTCGTTTGCCAATGCCAAGGGTTATACACAAGAGGATTCGTTTGCCAATGCCAAGGATCATACACAGGAGATAGCCAAAAATCACAAGAGCTCTGCGGGAGGTGAATACCACGTCAGGGCACCGGCGTATGGGAGAGACTGGGCTTTAAACCCGGCGGGTCCGCGTCACAGCGCCAGCCCCGCCCCTCGGCGTCCCACGTGAGCGGGCCCGGAAGCGCTTACATTCGGCGCCTGGCCAGCGAGCAGCGAGGAAGCTGCTGCCAGGCGCCCCATCCCCTGAGCCACCGTGACAGAACCCCCCCTCCAGGGGCGGCCACTGGACGACCCCCAGGGGCACGGGGATGCGCTAATAGAAGGCCTTCACTAGCCTAGGAGCATGGACTTCCGCAGCCGGTACCAAGAACGATCCTCCGGACCGTACCCCACCCAATCGACCAAATACTGCAAGGACCCCCTAGACAGCCTGGCACCCAGAATGGCCTGAACTTCGAATTCCTCCTCGCCCTCCACAGAGACAGGAGGCGGTGGAGCATGGACTTTGGTGTACCGGTTACATAACAGCGGCTTCAAAAGGTTTACATGGAATACATTGTGTATTTTAAAATGGGGGGGTAACGCCAAAGCATAGGAGACAGGGTTGAGTCGCCGTAGTATCTTATAGGGACCGATATACCTAGGAGCCAACTTCATGGAAGGCACTAAGAGCTTGATGTTACGTGAAGACAGCCAAACCCTGTCCCCAACTTGATACACTGGTGCCTGCCTCCTGTGTCTGTCGGCCTTAGTTTTCTGGATGGCACTGCTTTCCTCCAGTGCCCGTCTCACTCTCCCCCAAGTCTCTTTCAATGATGCCAGTTGTGTATCTAAAGCAGGAATCGTGGAATCAGGAAACGTGGCGGGGAGCACGGGAGGATCAAAGCCATAAACAGTGAAGAAAGGAGAATGACCTGTGGATTCACTTACTGCGCTGTTAATAGCATATTCTGCCCACGGTAGCAGATCTGACCAGTTATCTTGTTGTTCTGAGATGAAGCACCTGAGATATTTCTCTACGTTTTGGTTTGCTCGTTCTGCTGCTCCGTTGGTCTGGGGGTGATAGGCCGAAGAGAAAGAGAGGTCTATCCCCACGTTCTTACAAAACCCTCTCCAGAATCCTGAGATGAATTGGGTCCCCCTATCAGAGACTATCTCCCGAGGGACACCGTGAATGCGGACCACATTGGCAATGAATATGGGCACCAGTTCAGCTGCCGAAGGTAGTTTCTGAAGAGGAACATAGTGACCCATCTTGGAAAATCGATCTATGATCGTAAGTATCACTGTATTCCTCTTGACTCAGGTAACTCTACGATAAAATCCATGGCTACATGTGACCAGGGTCGTTCGGGGATCGGCAAAGGCTGGAGTAAGCCAATGGGTGCTGTTTTGGGACTTTTCTGCCTTGTGCACACTTCGCACACGGCAATGTAATCTTTGACATCTCGGCGCAATGTGGGCCACCAGAGGAGTTTACTGATACTAGACACAGTCTTGGTGATACCCATATGCCGGAAGTTTTATTGTCATGATAGATGTTAAGTACCTCTTCTCTTTCGTTCTCAGGTACAAAGAGTTTCGCAGGAGGTTTTCCCCCAGGAGCTGCGCCCTGGACGGTCTGCAACCTTTTCATTAGAGGAGACGAAACACTAATCGTGGTAGCGGCTATAATCCTCTCCTGGGGTACAATGGGATGCTGATCTTGGATATTATGTTCATAAGACTCATACTGTCTCGACAATGCGTCTGCTTTGATGTTTCTGGACCCAGGTCTATAGGTAAGTACGAAATTAAAACTTGAAAGAAACAATGACCATCTCGCTTGTCTGGAGTTTAAACGTTTGGCATCTCCAATGTACGTGAGATTCTTATGGTCGGTTATGATAACAATGGGGTCCTTAGACCCTTCTAATAAGTATCTCCATTCGGCCAAGGCCGCGATGACTGCTAACAATTCTCTATTTCCAATGTCATAGTTCTTCTCTGCCGGGGACAACTTCCGAGAATAGAAGCCGCATGGATGCAAGGGTTTGTCAGGAGCCTCCCTTTGGGACAAGACTGCACCAAGACCTAGTTCGGAGGCGTCAACTTCTAATTGGAAAGGCAGAGCCGGATCTGGATGCCGGAGAACAGGGGCAGTAGTAAAGGCTTGCTTTAGTGCCTCAAAGGCTTGAGTGGCTTGAGGTGTCCATTTCTGATTTCCCACCCCTTTCTTTGTCATAGCCGTGAGGGGGGCCACCAAGGCCGAAAAATCTTTAATGAACCTTCGGTAATAGTTCGTAAACCCCAGAAACCTCTGAATGGCTTTAAGTCCTTGGGGTAGAGGCCAGTCAAGAATAGCTGAGAGCTTCTTAGGATCCATTTGAAAACCCCCAGGAGTTATGATATAACCAAGGAATTGCACAGTTACTATGTCGAATAGACATTTTTCTAGCTTACAGTACAATCCAGCCTTCAATAATTTTTTCAACACTTGTTTCACGTGGACATGATGAGTGTCCACATCAGGAGAGTATATCAGGATATCATCCAGATATACTATGACGAATTTTGCAGAAAGTCCCTTAGAGTGTCATTTATAAGGTCCTGAAAGACGGCTGGCGCATTACACAACCCAAAAGGCATCACCAGGTATTCGTAATGCCCGCTACGTGTATTAAAAGCCGTTTTCCATTCGTCTCCCTTTTTAACCCTGACCAGGTTGTACGCTCCGCGTAAATCAAGCTTCGTATAGACACGAGCCCCTTTTAATCGGTCGAACAATTCTGTTATGAGAGGTATGGGATATGCATTTCTTATAGTGATCCTATTCAAACCCCTATAATCGATGCAAGGTCGCAGATCTCCCTCTTTCTTGGAAACAAAAAAGAAACCTGCTCCTGCTGGAGAGGAGGACCGTCTAATGAATCCTCGTTCCATTCTCCCTTATGTATTCCTCCATAATGTCGTTCTCTCTTTGTGATAAAGGGTATACGTGACCCCTAGGAGGCATCGTACCGGGGAGCAAGTCAATGGCACAGTCATATGGACGATGTGGTGGTAGGACCTCAGTCCTGGCTTTAGAGAACACCTCCTTTAATGCCAGGTAACATTCCGGAACCTCCGTGGACAAAGGAGGGGCTGTGGCAATATTGAGGCTACCAATCACATTAACTGTGCCTAGGCACTTAGACTGACAACTCTGACCCCAACATTTTATGTCTCTCTGGACCCAATCGACTACTGGGTTGTGCTCTGTTAGCCATGGAAACCCAAGGACGACAGGACATGAGGGTGATTCAATGATTTGAAATCTTATTGTCTCCTGGTGTAAACACTCCTACTTTCATACATACATCGACTGTATCGTGAGTGATATGTGGACATGCCAGGGGGTTACCATCTATGGCCTCCACCCTTAGAGGTCTTTCCCTGAGAACCAGTGGTATGAGGTTTTTGGCAGCAAAATTCTTATCCATAAAATTGCCTGAGGCCCCAGAGTCCAAAAACGCCTCAGTCTTGAGGTGAACCCCCTCCCAGGTTAGGGAGACCGGTAACAGAATCCTGGATTTTTCTTTTCATTATCCACAAAGGAGGCACACAGAGAACCGACAACCTGGGTGTCTCCTGTTCTGAATCCCACTCTGCTATGTTCAGCCCTGCCAACCCTGGGTCTCTGAGGACATTGAAGGCGGAAGTGATCTGCCCCTGCACAATAAAAGCAGAGCCCCTTTTCTCTTCTGTGAGCTTTTTCTGCTTCTGAAATACCTGTCTTCCCTATTTGCATGGGTTCAACGACCGGTAAATCTGTTTTTACATTCTCCGAACCACCTGATGTACTGGGGTGTCTGGGTAACGAGGGTAAAGGAGGCAAGACCCTTCTGGGTCTATCTCTGGGATGTCTCCTTTCCCTGATTTGATCGTCCATGGCTATACAGAAATCTATTAGGTGGTCCAGACTTTCTGGTAATTTTAAGGGAGCCAGTTCAAACATAAAAGCCTCGTTCAAGCCTTCGGTAAAGGCTAAGGTTAAAACGTCGTTCGGCCAAAGTACTTCAGAAACCAAAGTCTTAAACTCTATGGCATAATCGGCGACCCTCTTATTACCTTGTTTGATGTGAAACAAGGACCTACCCGCATTGGTAGCCCTTCTAGAGGGATCAAAGATACGTTTTAACTCAGAGGTAAAACCCTCATAGTCATAAATGATGGGTTTCTTATTTTCCCACAACGGCGTAGCCCACAATAAAGCTTTTTCTGTTAAATGATTAATCAGATATCCTACTTTGGCTTTATCAGACATACAAGAACCTGGATTGTTCTCAAACAAAATCTCGAGTTGAGTCAAAAACCCCCGACATAGGCTTGGTGTACCATCATAGCGTAGGGGTGCCTTCATACTAAGCCTATGTCCTTCAGGGGGACGGAACTGACCCTAGGTAACACTGGATCTGGAGGGTTTGTGATACCTGTATTGGACCGATTTAACAGGGTTTGCAGAGCGAGAGAAATCTGGTCCATCCTATGGTCTTGTTCCTCTTGTCTGGCTGCGATACGTGCCAGCTGGTTAGAGAGGTCTGCGGGATCCATGGCCCTGACGTAATGTCACGGATCCCTCTGATTACCAAAAGTGTGGTCCCTTTACGCAGACCGCTCTCTACCCTTCCGATCCTTGAATGGTCGGCGAAACTAGAAAGACAATTAACCAGACAATAGATAGACAAGGGGTAACACCAGACAGAGGTATGGAATAGAGTATCGTCACGAATCCTTCTGACTACCAAGATATATATCTCTTTCTGTAGCTCCCTTTCTACTCTTCCGATCCTTGAATGGTCGGCAAAGCTATGTAGACAATGAAGCAGGTAACAGATAAAGAAAGGGAAATACCAGACAGGGGTACAGAACAGATCACAAGTCCTCCCTAGGACTTTAGTAATAGCAGAGGTAGTCTGATGCGTGCTTAGGGTGCCACATAGACTGACCTCAGTACCAACGTTAAGGGCAGAACCTAGAGCAGAGTAAATGCCAATACCAGGGGTCATACACAGGAGGGTTCGTTTGCCAATACCAGGAGTCATACACAGGAGGGTTCGTTTGCCAATGCCAAGGGTCATACACAGGAGGGTTCGTTTGCCAATGCCAAGGGTCACACACAGGAGGGTTCGTTTGCCAATGCCAAGGTCATACACAGGAGGGTTCGTTTGCCAATGCCAGGGGTCATACACAGGAGGATTCGTTTGCCAATGCCAAGGGTTATACACAAGAGGATTCGTTTGCCAATGCCAAGGATCATACACAGGAGATAGCCAAAAATCACAAGAGCTCTGCGGGAGGTGAATACCACGTCAGGGCACCGGCGTATGGGAGAGACTGGGCTTTAAACCCGGCGGGTCCGCGTCACAGCGCCAGGCCCCGCCCCTCGGCGTCCCACGTGAGCGGGCCCGGAAGCGCTTACATTCGGCGCCTGGCCAGCGAGCAGCGAGGAAGCTGCTGCCAGGCGCCCCATCCCCTGAGCCACCGTGACACCAGGCCAGCAAGTGCCATCATACAGTAACCCCTCTGTGGTATTGTGGAAGAATGCAGGGTTGGACCATGCGGTCATATATTAAAAAGATATGAATCTGGTTAAGACGTCAGTGCACCCTGATATTGTGCTTTTGGTAAATCTGGTAATATAGGTGTCAGTGCAGCCAAATATTGTGCCTTTGGTGGCAGCAAGTGCTTTCACACCGTAACCCTTTTGTGCTATTGTGGAAGAGTGCAGGGTTGGACCCTGTGTTCCAAAAAATTGAAATGATATAAATCTGGTACAGGTTTCAGTGCACCCAAATATTGTGCCTTTCATGGCAGCAAGTGCCTTCACACCGTAACCCTTTTGCGGTATTGTGGAAGTGTTCAGTGGTGGAGGTTTTGTGAATGCAGAAGACATCCCCGATCTATTCCATTTCGTCAGCATCAGGGGATTGATAGCTGCTGATCCAGGACTGATTCATTTTTATAAATGTCAGCCGGTCTACAGAGTCAGTGGACAGACGCACTCTTTTGTCTGTGACAAAGCCTCCAGCGGCACTGAACGTCCTTTCAGAAAGCACGCTAGATGAAGGGCAACCTAGTAGCTGCATAGCATATTGGCTAAGTTCTGGCCAGTGATCCAATCTCAACACCCAGTAAGCCAGTGGATCATCTGCTGGAAAGTTATCCAGGTCTGCCCTTGCCCCTAGGTAGTCCTGCACCATATGGTGAAGACGCTGGCAATGGGTGCCTACATTTGACGTCCCTGAGCGTCGTGGACTAAAAAAAATTAAAAAGGCATCAGTCAAGCGGCCCCGGCCTTCACCACTATTCCTCTGATCATCCGCAGCCTCAGAAGCACATGTGTCATCACTTGGTAACCTACCAGTGCCTGGAAAGGTGTTACACATGTGTTACACATGAGAAGCTCTGCCAGCCCTGGGTACCTGGTTAGGAAACACTGTACCACCATATTTAAGATGTGTGCTAGGCATGGTGCATGTGTCAACTTACCCTGGCGTAGGGCGGAGAGAAGGTTGCTGCCATTATCACAGACGACCATTCCCAGCTGAAGCTGGCTTGGTGTTTACCATCTCCGCACCTGCCCCTGCAGAGCTGACAGAATTTCTGGCCCGGTGTGGCTCCTGTCCCCTAAACAAACCAGCTCAAGCACAGTATGGCATATTTTTGCTTGAGCCATTGCGTAGCCCCTGTCACGCGTCAGTTTAACTGACACTTCACCAGAGACACAGAAGGAGGAGGAGAAGGAGGAGGAAGAGGGAGAGGTGGTGGTGGAGCAGACAGACCTCATACAAGCAGCTTTCTGGAGGCGTGGTGGATGAACAAGCTCCAGCACAGAGCCCTGTCTTGGATCCCTCCCAGCTGCAATCAGTTACCCAGTGTGCCGTGAAGGAAATGTAACGACCCTGTCCATGCTTGCTGGACCACGTGTCTAAAGTCACATGCACCTTGCTGCTGACTGCCTTTTGCCAATGAGTCGATAACATTTTCTTCCATGTGCTGGTATAGTGCTGGAATGGCCTTCCGTGAAAAGTACTGGCATTTTGGAACCTGCCACTGTGGTACAGCACATTCAGCAAATTCACGGAAGGGAGCAGAGTCCACCAGCTTGAAAGGCAGCAGCTGCAATGCGAGTAATTTTGCTAAGCTGGCATTTAGACGCTGCGCTTGGGGATGGTTGGGACTATATTTTTTCTTACGCTGCAGCAGCTGGGGCAACGTAATCTGACTGCGTAAATCTTCAGCTAATGGGATGCTGTCACATTGTGAGGAAGGACCTGGTACATCCATTACTGTAGCATCATCCCTGTCAGTGGAGGTTGTAGGCAATGACATGGCAGGACATACAGTGGGGGTAGAGACAGATGATGAGGAGGAGGACCTATGCAAAGTTTTGCGCCAACGGGATGTGTGGCAGGTGGTCATATGTTGCCTCAAGCACGTGGTACCCAAGTGTACAGTGTCTGTCCCACGCTTGAGCCTCATCTGACAAAGATTACAAATAGCAACGGTGGGGTCTGCTGCACATTTCTTAAAGAACTCCCAGACAGCAGAGTTCCTGGATGTGTGCTTTGAGACAACAGTGCTCTGCACCTGAGCAGCTCTGACATCTGATGCCTTGGACTGGCTAGTGCTACGGTTGGTCATAGAGGATGTTGTGTCTCGTGTTTGTTGTGCCTCCTCCTCCTTCTCCTCCTCCTCACTTGACTCTTCTGTTCGATCAGGCACCCAGGTGGAGTCAGTGACCTCATCATCATTGTCATCATCACCCCCTATCTCCTCGTCACTGGAGCCAACTTGGCAGTATGCTGCAGCTGCTGGGGCAACATTAGTGCCAGTTATTTGTGTGTCATCACTGGCACCCCCTTCCACTAGGTTGATTATACTCCCTTCCTCAACCTCAAAGATTGAATCAGAGCACTGTAGTTGCTGCGCATCCTCAAGCAGCATGTCACTGTCATTGTAGTCAAACAATTCAGTTGACTCCTCCGTGTGTGATAGCGAGGCTACAGCAGGAATAGCTGTGGACATGGAGGCTGCATTAGATGCTTTGGCAGCTGAGGTGGACTGTAAAGCACTAGAAGCCTGGCTGGCAGAGGACTCTGATGATGAGGATGGCCTGGTTAGCCAATCCACCAAATCCTCTGTATTTTGCTGCTGCTTAAGATGGCCAGCACCAGTTAGAAAGGACAAGCGTGCCCCTGCAGAGGATGCATCACGTCCACCATGACTAGAGGCACAGCCTCCCGACACAGAGGCTGCTTGCCCTCTTATCTGTGTCTGGGAGCGTCTGCCTGTCCTTTTTGGTCTTTCTGACATAGTGAGTGATATAGATTAAATATATACAGAACTCTGATTAAACTCTGGTATAAAGATTAAAGATTTCCAGAACTCTTGTATAACTCAGTGAGACACCCTGATAGCTGGCAGCCAGTGACAAGACACAGATTATAATTCCCAGAAACCTCCTATAAATCAGTGAGACACCCTGATGGGTGGCAGTGACAAGACACAGATTACAAGTCTCAGAAACCTTCTATAAATTAGTGAGACCCCCTGATGGGTGGCAGTGACAAGACACAAATTACAATTCGCAGAAATCTGCTACAAGTCAGTGAGACCCCCTGATAGGACCTCCTGATAGCTGGCAACAGTGACAAGACACATTACAATTCGCAGAAATCTGCTAGAAGTATGTGGGACCCCCTGATAGCTGACAGTGAGAAGACACAGATTACAATTCCCAGAAACCTCATATAAATCAGTGAGACACCCTGATGGGTGGCAGTGACAAGACACATATTAGAACAATTCCCAAATATTTTGTAGAAATTACTGACGCCCAAAATACTGCGTGGCACTGGCTGTGACAAGACACAGATCACCTCAATTCCCAAATGTTTTGTAGAAATTACTGACCCTGAAAATACTGCATGGCAGTGGCAGTGAGTCACAAGACACAGATCACCTCAATTCCCAAATATTTTGTAGAAATTACTGACGCCCAAAATACTGCATGGCACTGGCTGTGACAAGACACAGATCACCTCAATTGCCAAATATTTTGTAGAAATTACTGACGCCCAAAATACTGCGTGGCACTGGCTGTGACAAGACACAGATCACCTCAATTCCCAAATATTTTGTAGAAATTACTGATCCCCAAAATACTGCGTGGCAGTGGCAGTGAGTCACAAGACACAGATTACCACAATTCCCAAATATTTTGTAGCAATTACTGACGCCCAAAATACTGCATGGCACTGGCTGTGACAAGACACAGATCACCTCAATTCCCAAATATTTTGTAGAAATTACTGACGCCCAAAATACTGCGTGGCAGTGGCAGTTACAAGACACAGATCACCTCAATTCCCAAATATTTTGTAGAAATTACTGACGCCCAAAATACTGCGTGGCAGTGGCAGTTACAAGACACAGATCACCTCAATTCCCAAATATTTTGTAGAAATTACTGACCCCAAAATAGTACGTGGCACTGGCTGTGACAAGACACAGATCGCCTCAATTCCCAAATATTTTGTAGAAATTACTGACGCCCAAAATGCTGCGTGGCACTGGCAGTGACAAGACACAGATCACCTCAATTCCCAAATATTTTATAGAAATTACTGACCCCCAAAATAGTTGCTGGGAGTGAGAACACAAAGATTACCTCAGATCACCTCAATTCCCAAATATTTTGTAGAAATTACTGACCCCCAAAATAGTTGCTGGAAGTGAGAACACAAAGATTACAACAATTCCCATATATTTGGTAGAAATGAAACCCCCCAGTAGATGAGACTCCCCCCCAGTAGCTGGTGGCAGACTGGCAGTAAGAACACACACTAACACAAGATCAATCTCCTCTGAAATCTCCTCTCATACACGTGCAGAAGCGCTGTGTGAAGCCTTATATAGTGTGCTGCGGGATTTAGCTCTGTGAGCCCATGATTGGGCAAAATTTGCCCAATCAGAACTCTGAGCCGTGATTGGCATAGTCTTGAACCTGTCTTGCACCTGACGTATGGTCAGGTGCAAGGCTGTAGCCAATTACAATCTTCAGGCCAGTGGAAAAGTGCATTGTGGTCCATTGTGGTGCATTGTGGGCGAACACGCTGCGAACAGGTGGAAATGTTCGTAGTTCGCAAACATGTGAACAGGCGATGTTCGATGCGAACTCTGAACCGATCGAACTGAACAGCTCATCCCTACTGATAAACAGAATTTCTATAAATTGAAATTCTTATAACATATCAGAAGAATTTCCTTATACTACACATCCAATCACATAACTTTAACATATACAGGGTTATTCAGAGAGAGGTGAAAACCAGGAGAATGGCTGGAGAAGTGAAAATTCTAGGTCAAAATAGCCAAACCAGAAAAATTCTTCCATTTATCTCACTTTCCAAATCAGCTATTTGGTCTAGATTGTTCTCTTCTCCAGTCATTCTCCTGGTTTTTACCTATCTCTGAATAACCCTGTTAGAGATACTTATTTTCTAAAAGCTAACATGTTTATATTCCAGATACTGATCTGTTATAGTTAATATTTCAATCTGGAGCTAGGAACACATATGTCCAAGTTAATAAGTTACAACAGAGAGAAACGTTATTTTCCAAAATGGTCATTCAAGAAATATATCAATTGTCCATGAATTCTCCTACAGCGAGCAGTCATAGCAAATATCTGTTCATGCACTCAATGAATGTGAAACAAGTGATGTGTGTATGGACATATCATTTATAGCATGCTGTTACCATAAACAGAGGGAATGTTAAATATTGTATATCCTATATAGATTGGAGCCAGAAACAGGCATGAATGAGATTTGAGTGACATGACACCAGATGGTTGCAGTGACATTGCTTTATCTATCTATGGACACAAAACTGACCAATAAGAGGTTCTGTACTCGCTTCCGCTGCAGATCTGTTCTTTGAATGCTCTGCCCACTTAACACCTGTCTTACCATGTAAGAATATTATGGTTCTGAGTAGAAAATAGAATAGCTGTATTTTGTATGTATATAAATGCTTTGTTTCCCATCGGGAGACACACGCACTCACACACTTAAATGCATTCACACCTTCCCACACACACACATTCATATATACACACATTGTCACACACACTCTCACATACACACATACGTTGCAATGTCCACAGAAGCCAAGCCTGTCATGTCCATTTAGGTTTCATCATTGCAACTGACCATCCGTTTGCAATTCGCAAGATGACGGCTTGTACTTCTGTGGCTGAGAGAATAAACACTTTTGTAAAATCAAATCTTTTAATTCCTTGTATCTTAAGCACATATGAAAGCTTCCCTAGTTGACATGCCCCCTTTAGCTCAGTTTAAAATCTTTTATAGGAATGTTAATTGTAACCAGAAACATCCTGTAGCAGAAAAAAGGCACCACACTCTTGTTGCCGAGCAGAGAAAGTAAAAAAACATTTCTTTGACCTGTCACTATGTATGATATATGTTTGTGGGTTTGACTATGGTAATTATCGGTGTTGGGACAATCTTATTGGCATATAAATGTGTCCTCGTTTTAATAAAAGAACTGACTGGACAAAGACACGTCAGATACTTGAAGTACAAAATGTGTGTGATTGTCTTCACTTATCTCTGCTATAGCGTAGCGCTGCTTTGCATCTTCCTTCCTTATATAAGAAAACACAGAAGTCTTTTTGGGATGCATGTTTGGTAAATATGAATAGTGTGATAAGGTGAGGGGGATTGTGTGCGAGGGTGTGTATATTCCCCCTGTGTTTATGAGAGGGCATTGGGCTGTTTGAATCCAGGAGGAAAAAATGTTTTTTAAATTGTTCCCCTGTGCTGCAAGGTTTTCCCCACCTGCTAATTAAATGCCCGCATTCTCCACCATATTGTCACACGGGGGCGCTATAGCGCAGTCCTCTAGGGCAAGTATGTCACGGAAACAGTCTCTTTATATAGCTGAGTTTTATTGTGGCATATAAACAAAATAAACCAGAAATCAAAACCTAACTCGTCTGAGCGCTGACTAAACAATAAAGCGTCCCTCACTAACTTGGGAAAAATTACCAAACGTAAATCTTTGCCCAACTCAAAGCTTCACCGTGTTTGCTGCTGATCTCTCTCAGTCAGTCAGTCTGCATCTCTCTCAATCTCCTTACTTCCTTCTCACCAGTCCCCCACACCCAGGAAGCATTTAATGGCATTTAATTAGCAGGTGGGGAAAACCTTGCAGCACAGGGGAACAATTTAAAACACATTTTTTCCTCCTGGATTCAAACAGCCCAATGCCCTCTCATAAACACAGGGGGAATATACACACCCTCGCACACAATCCCCCTCACCTTATCACACTATTCATATTTACCAAACATGCATCCCAAAAAGACTTCTGTGTTTTCTTATATAAGCAAGGAAGATGCAAAGCAGCGCTACGCTATAGGAATATTGATTTGTTTGTTTATTTAGCAACCTTTTTACCTGTTCTATAAGTAAAGACTCTTTTTATATAGCACACTGACCAGTCATGGTGAGCTAGTACCAAAAGTCCATACGTATGAATAAAACACAGGGATATTGTTATTATAGTGTTATTTTACATCCTGCTCATGTGGAATCACTCATCCCATAAGCAAAAAGTAAAACTTGTACTCTACAAGCACAAAACATGGAAAACACAAATCAAGACCATCAGCGGGAGCCACCCAGAGTATCTGCGGGAACAAACATTTGCCTACTAACCGGTTCTTGCCAAGTTAAAGGGATAAGGAAGAAAGACAAATGAGAAAAAAAATATACTCACTGACTTCGGCCTCTTGTCTCGGAAACGAGCCCCCAAAGAGCTGATACAATAGGAAATGGACCCTATTGTTACATAGGAACAGCCACCCTCCGTGAGTCAATACATCTATGTTTTAAACTGTATCTTAGCCCTGCGACTGCTAGTATCTTGGCTCTCCTGCTGGTGGCTTCTTGACGCAGAAATGAGACACACACAAATAGTGATTTCAAAACTGTACATCCGTTTACAGCTCGCATGCATCTTTTTATTGAAGAGAGAACAGAAGTGGAGGGGTTTGGTAACAAAACGTTTCGTAGAAATGAATGTGCGGAAGTTATGGTCTTGTCTGTGGTAGCTCTTGCAACATGGTTATCTGTATGTCCTGTGCTTGTGGTGAGCAACATCTCAGAGAAAGGTCTTTAACTGTTTATGCTCCTTAACAGTCAGTCTGCACTGGGTCAACTCTGCGATCGCATGTGTTTTGGCCCATCATTGCAGTGAAGACAGGACTCGCACAGCGCATCATCCAAATATGGGAGTGAAACTTGATGGCGCGCTCCACTTCCTCATCATCATACATGTTAAATAGTGGTTTAATGGTTTCTTCATGTACAGAGTGAAACGTCCTCATTTAAGGTAAGAACTTGTTCACTATACAGGGATATGTCACGTTACAACTTGTACAATAAATTAGATATTTCCTTAAATGGAATCTATCGGGTTAACAGCAGGAATGTAAAGTCCATGAAGTTAGATGTCCACACCCTGTGTATGGAATGTAGTAAAGCCCGTTACCTGTAATGTGAGAAAAGAGTTAAGTTTCATTTCTCATTCTGCTTCCAGCAATGGCGTCTGCTGATCTGAGAGACGAGCTGAGCTGCTCCAACTGCCTGAATGTTTATACAGACCCGGTGACCCTTCCATGTGGACACAGCTTCTGCAAGACCTGCATTGGGGATGTGCTGGGGATGCAGGAAGTGAGAGAAAATTCTTGTCCTGAATGCATGGAAATGTTCAGTATACACCGTGAACTTAACAGAAACTTGACACTGCATACCGTATCAGAGAGTTTCCAATCTGCTCATCAAACGAAGAAAAGGATTGCGATCCCCTGTACTAACTGCATTCAGTCTCCGGTACCGGCTGTTAAAACATGTCTGCTGTGTGAAGCTTCTCTGTGTGAAGACCACCTGAGGGTCCACAGCAAGTCAGCAGAACACGTCTTAACTGAACCCACCACTTCACTGGGGAACAGGAAATGCCTTGTCCACAAGAAGGTCCTGGAGTATTACTGCTGTGAGGATGCGGCCTGTATCTGTGTGTACTGCAGGTTGGATGGAGAGCACAGGGGACACCAGGTGGAGACTCTGAATGAGGCCTCTGAGAAGAAGAAGGAGAAACTGAGGAATATTCTGCAGAAACTGACCTCACAGAGAGAGGAGGCCGAGAAAAGAGTCCAGAGCCTGGAGGACCACAAGAAACAAGTGCAAAAGAAAGCAGCTGAGGAAGCCAAGGAAGTCACTGCCCTGATTAGGGACATCAGGGAACACCTGGAAGTCCTGGAGAGGCGAGTTCTGAGTGAGATCTCCCGGCAGGAAGAGCAGGTCTCACTCCGAGTCTCAGATCTAATCCGGCAGCTGAAAATAAAGAAGGAGGAGCGGTCCAGAAAGATGGGCGACATCGAGGAGCTGTGTGACCTGACGGACCCAGTAACTGTCTTACAAGAATGGGAATCAGACAGGCCCGAATATTGTGACGCTGAGGAGGACACAGAGAGACATGACATAAAGGTCCATGATGTAGGAGATCTGGCTGTGGGTTTGATCTCCGTGACCTTACACTCAGGCCTAGCTGAGATTGTGACCAGAGAAATGAGAAGGCGCCGTGTAACGGAGGCTTCAGACATGCTACTGGATGTAAACACGGCTTCAGACATGTTACTGGATGTAAACACGGCTTCAGACACGTTACTGGATGTAAACACGGCTTCAGACATGTTACTGGATGTAAACACGGCTTCAGACACGTTACTGGATGTAAACACGGCTTCAGACATGTTACTGGATGTAAACACGGCTTCAGACATGTTACTGGATGTAAACACGGCTTCAGACATGTTACTGGATGTAAACACGGCTTCAGACACGTTACTGGATGTAAACACGGCTTCAGACACGCTACTGGATGTAAACACGGCTTCAGACACGTTACTGGATGTAAACACGGCTTCAGACACGTTACTGGATGTAAACACGGCTTCAGACACATTACTGGATGTAAACACGGCTTCAGACACGTTACTGGATGTAAACACGGCTTCAGACACGTTACTGGGTGTAAACACGGCTTCAGACATGTTACTGGATGTAAACACGGCTTCAGACATGTTACTGGATGTAAACACGGCTTCAGACATGTTACTGGATGTAAACACGGCTTCAGACATGTTACTGGATGTAAACACGGCTTCAGACATGTTACTGGATGTAAACACGGCTGGTAATGGTGTTTCTGTATCAGAGGATTTGAAAACTGTTTCCTGGTCAGAAACAAACCAGAATCACCTGAAAACACCAGAGAGATTTCACTGTCCTCAGGTTTTAAGCTCCAGCAGTTTCTCCTCAGGGCGACATTACTGGGAAGTGGAGGGAAGTGAATCAGGGGGGTGGGGGGTCGGGATGACCTATCCCAGTATAGAGAGAAGGGGAAAGCAGTCAGTGATCGGAGACAATAAGAAGTCCTGGGGATTGGAGAGGTATAGAAATAAGTATTTAGTGGCACATGACAGTAAATTAATCAAGTTACGTCACCCCCCTTCCTGTCATAGATTTAGGATATCCCTGGACTATGAGGTCGGACGTTTGTCCTTTTATGAGCTGTGTGACCCGATCAGACACTTACACACCTTCACTGCCGCCTTCACCGAGCCGCTCCATGCTGGAATCAGGTTATATGGGGCTAATACATGGGTGAGAATTTGAGGAATGTAGTAACCCTTTCAGTCCTTGCTGGGTTTAGTTGTAATAATCACATATTAATAATAATAATTGTATAAAAGCCATAAAGTGATTTTCTGGTTGTGATGAGAATGAAGTGTTTGTCCACACACAAAAACAAGAGCGAGTGACCCCAGGGAGAGAGGGGGGAGGGGGATACGGGGGATAAAGATGCACAATATACATCTCACTGGGCGCTGATGTGCGCTTTATTCACTAAATAGTAAATTGTGTCGCAACAAGGGAATGTAGAGAGAAATAGGCGAGTGGAGGAATTTTGATAATATCCGGCCAGTGGGGGCAGTAACTGTGATATAGAAGCAATAGACGTGTTTCCATGTTTTCTTGTGGTGATTTGGTTTTTCTTTATGATTGAAACATTATCCATTGTATTTTTCATGGGATCCCCCTCTGATAATGGGCCGAGCAAGACATGAGATCCACCAACTGGCTCAAACATTACTGGAAAATCCCAATCTTAATATTGCTCTTAATGTAAAGTTTCTGGATCAGGTTGTGCAGATGTAAATGCTATTTCCCTGTGATTGCGGATTGGCTGAATGTTTAACCCCCTGATCGCTGGCTATTAAGCTGATCCTTTGAGATCTCGTGGCTTTGCTCCTGATTTATACTGATTGATTGATCATAGAACTGATACTCGCTGATAGATTTGTAATCAATAAATCTGATTTCTATTTCACACAAACGTCGCGTAAAGAATGACTTGTCTGTGTCCGTTCCCTCCAATCAGTGATGAGTATTTATATGCACGGGGGGGCTCCGGGTACTCGGGTATCATTAATACATGTTACTCCCTGAGGTCACATGATGCACGTGGTTTAATATACAGGCTGGAGGTCACCCAGGGGTTAAATAACAGGACATCCAGCTGTCAGAGCAGGTAAGCCTAGGGTTGCCACCTGTCCAGTTTTCACCAGGAGAGTTCAGGTTTGTAATCATATGTCATCGTCCCCATTCAGACCGGACCTGGTCCGGACTGGTGGCTCCAGTTCTCTCTGTGTAATTGCCTCATTGTTGCCTGTGTATTACACAGGATGAGTTGAGGCTGTGTAGGAACAATAGAGCAGGCACACCTGCTGGAGGCTGTGCGACAGGAAGGGGCAGAGGGAGGATTGTGGAACCTAGAAGTTCTGTAAGCTATTTTTGAACAGGATTGGCTCCCTAAAAGGTGAACCGCCTGGTTAAGCTGCCCTGGACTCCTTTTGGCTAAGTGGGACGTCGAGGACAGGAAAGGGTAAAAAAGGCTGCCCAGAAATGATAAAGAATTCCCGTCTGTATCATATACTGTGCGTCTGCTGAGAGGTGAGACAAGGTGAGCTCAGGTCCCATGCAGTCACACACACACCTATGAATGATACAGCAGCACAATGTCACTGGATCCAGCCCAGCTGCGACCCTTAACTTTACATCACATGACAGTTATAGTTATAGGTATTTATGAATAGGGTTAGACACAGAGGGACAGAGAGCTCAGTGCGGGGTCGGTGACGGAAAAAGAAGCCCGCCCACCCGGTAGTTATGGCTAGGGATGTGCGTTTCGGAATTTCGGAATCTTCACGAAATTTCCCGATTCGTGTTTTCGGATGCGGCCGAATTTCCGAAAATTTTTAGATCTGAAAATGGCAGATCCAAAAAGTTTTCCGAGCCGAAACGAAATATTTTCGGAGTTTTCGAATGGACTTGAAATGTGTCAAATCGAAATTTATTGCTTTGAAACGAGGAGAACAGATGTTCCAAAAAACGAAAATTTCCGAAGTTACGAAAAGTCGATACAAAAAACGAGCAAAGTGACACGAAAATACGAAAAATGGTCGATATTCCGAAAAAATATGTACACGAAAAACGAGTCGCGCCGAACCGAATCGAAACAGAAATCAGTCGAAACGAGCCGAATCGAAAAGTTTAAAAATCCGAAAAATCAAACCGAATCGAACCGAAAAAAAAATCGGTGCACAAGCCTAGTTATGGCAGAGTGAATAGGCTGTCCGCTCTCGGGGTTGTACCATCCCCTCGTCACAGTGGGGGTGGGAGGCAGTGCTGAGGCAAAAAGGGGCGTGTTTAACAGTTAAATATTTTAGAATTGTGTTCACAATTGATATTGTTTATGTTTACAGATATGTGTGGATTATTCCAATTGTTACAGCATTGTTATTGTTTACATCGGTTTATGCTGTGACTGCAATAAAATATCCAGATTTGAAATAAATGAAATGTGTGGGTGTGAATTCATGACGCTGAGCAACAAAGCAGCAGAGGGCACCTCAATATCTGGATTATGGTTTTGCTCTATACTCCCTGTATGGTTATATAGTATACAGATTCCCTGTATGGTTATACATTATACTGAATCTGTGTACCGACCTCCGGCTTGTATTTGTTCTGTGATCTTTCTCTTATCCCTGTGGTTTCAGTACTTTTAAGTATTTTCTTTGTTCTCATTCTTTATTCAGAGATAGTACCGGCCATTCTATGGACCAGCCGGTCAGATTAGGGGCTTCATCGCTTTACTGGGTATTGTCTAAGTGCTGGGTTTTGTCTGTGTGCTGGAACACACACAGTCTGTGACACTGACGCAGCATTATATCTTTTTTGTTTTACTCATACTAAATTTCCATAACATACAGGTAGAGCACCCCATCCCGGAATTCTAAAATCCAGTCTGTACGTAGTTTTTACTTAGCTCCTTGACGCGCCTGATGGCTCCTCCTTCACATGAAAGAGATCCAATTCGCAGGCATTAATGATTTTAATAACAAATAAATAAAGCGAGACGATCTGTCCAAGAATTGAATAACTTTTATTTTTCATCTCATTGCACGCGGAGATTCCCAGCACACATTGCTGCCTTATGAGCTGATCTATATGTTCTGCACTCAGGGACTGGTTTCATGGTTTTCATGCATCAAGGAAATGTGACCAAAAACAAACAAAAAGGGTGACTTGGGAATTTAATAGGTGTAGTAGGTTTAAAGTGCGGAATGTGAAAAATCTCAACGTTCTACTTTTTAGTCTGAATACCCATCCCGCATATTGTGTTTGGAAATTCATTTGTGGAACTGGGTGTTCTGTTTCTCCATCCAAGCATTGAGTATGTGTTCTCTGAACTTACAGTGTAATGAGACACCGATAACTCCCAACCTTAGGTGAATTGCTGACAGTGACTCAATCCAGACGACACCGTGAAGATCTGATGAAGTTTATTCCATAAACTGTAAAGATCCACAACAATATACATCGGATAGGTCAAAAGATCAGAATGTGATCCACTCCATGAGACATGAGGCTGCTAAGAATTACTGGGAAATGAACAAGGGTGGAGCTATCTGGACAGGAAATCACTGAACCATGAGGAGGGGAGGAGAGAAACCCAGGGGTAGATGAAACATGTGCAATTCTTAAAGGCATATCACAAGGCATGTGAAACATGACGCTGGGGCTAATCTGCGTTTCAATGATGTGATGATGGTCATGTGAGAGGGGCTGGGCCTTTAAAAGGAGGTGTGGCATTTATAATCAAATTATAAAATAATAATAATATCACCCTTGGTCATTTCATTTTAATTGCTCTGCGCACCGCTTGACACGGTTATATGGACTTTCAGTGTAATTTGATTATATTGTGCCAGATCTAAGTTGGCCCTGGCAGAATGTGGTAGGTATGAGAGTCCATCGGAGAGGAGAGGGGGTGTGGGTGCAGCCAGTGTAAGCCACGTGTGTATCGGCCTCAATGCCAATATGATGCAGGGCTAGTCGCACAGTGTATCACAGCAACCTCTGGCCTGGAAAGCAAGGAAAGTGTTAAATCCGCACCCAGGCAGGGAATGACATCAGACACAATCCTTATCTCATTCTTGGGGTGACTGAGTCAGGATTCTGTAAACATTGGGTGTCACACAGCCTCATTGTGTAAGTTGGCAGGTCTGAGTTTTTGGGTTTATCGTTTGGTATTCTGCGGAAGCGATGCTTATATATCAAAAGTATTTTTGTTCAGTAGTATTTTTTGCAAACAGCGTTTCCATTTTGAAACCTTCAAGTGTACGGTTTTTTGTTACCCCTTTGGCATCTTGTCGGCTTTTTCCGGCGCGTTCGGGGTGGTTTTCCTGGTGGGTGTTTGGCGGGTTTTCCCTGCACTCCAGGGACCCTGCGGTGCTTGCTGAATTCTCCACAGGGTTGGGAACTTTGATCCCCCGAAGTGCAGGGAATTGCAGGGAACGAGAGAGCATTGAAATGTCAGCGACATTTCAGTGCTCTCTGAATAACCCCTTTAGACTGGACATACATGTGGAGGAAAACCCAACAGGAATAACTACGGGACGGAAACCTTCAGATATGAAAAGGGGGCTGTGAACTGAAGAGTCGTGATTTGTATTGTTCTGTCACTCAATGCTGTACCGTTTATCTGTGGGTGAAAGGCTGAAGAAATAGGATAATTTGAGGCCCAGAGGATAAAGGTTTCATCAAAAACCAGGAGATGAATTGACTACCACGATCAGAAACTATTTCAAAAGGTAATCCATGACGTGTAAACATCTTCTTAGCAAACACCCAGGCCAATTTGGCAGATGAGGGTAATTTTTTCAGTGGAATGAAGTGCACCATTTTGGAAAATCTATCCAGTATCATTAGTATTGCTATTTAGAAACATAGAAAAATGTCGGCAGATAAGAACCTTTCGGCCCATCTAGTCTGCCCAATAAATATGACCTCGGGAGGCAGATGGATCAACCATAAAGTCAATGGAGATACCAATCCAGGGTCTTTCGGGAATCGAAAGGGGAAATAAGAGCCCAACAGGTTTAGTATGAGAGGCTTTGGCTTTTGGCCCAAGTGTGGCAGGCCAGTGGCACTGGCGATCTTTGCTAATCCGTAAATGATTTTTCACTTATTTAGTACCTATGTTCTTTCCTCCTCTGAATACTATTTGTGGCTTTTCCAGTAGAATATTACCTAAAACCGGATCATTACTTAACACTGGCCAGTATTTTTCTATGGACTTCTTAATCTTCCTATTTCCTTCATTATAATCCATAATGAAGGGTATTCCCCCTATTGCTCTATCTTGTCGTGGTCTATACTGTATTAAATTGTCTCTGTTTAATTTCAAAACTTCTCTCCTCACCTCTTCAAAAAATTCCCCTTTATGTCCCTTTTCTTTAAAATCATTGGTAAATTTCTGGGACTGGACCAGATACTGATCTGTGTCTGTACAGTTCCTTTGAACTTGTAACAGTTGTCCTTTAGGTACAGCTTTCAACCATGGGGGTTGACCTCCCCCCTCTCGACATAAATGTTGAGATCGAGGAAGTCAATTTGATGATCACTGATCGTGGAATACAATTTAATTCCCAATGTATTACGGTTCAAGTGTGTTATAAATTCTTCTAATCCCACTCTACTACCCCTCCAGATTATTAGTATGTCGTCTACTTAACATCTATAGAGGACGAGGTCTTGCCCCCAGTCATGCCCTGCCCATACCACACTGGATTCCCAGTGGGCCATGGGCATAACTGGGGGGCAAACCTTGTCTCCATAGCTGTCCCATTATGTTAAAGATAGTAGTCGCCAACATACCAAAAATAATTGTTCTTAAGTATGAGAGCAATACACTCAATGTACTCTACTTGCTCTGATTGAAATCTATTAGATTCCTGCAAAAAAATGTTCTACTGCCTTACATCCCGCCTCATGTGGAATTATAGTATATGATGAATTAACATCACATGTGGCTAGTATGTAAATTTCCTCCCATTTATTATCTCTAATCAATTGCAGTGTTGTGATCGTGTCTTTTAGGTATGCGGTGGTGGCTTCTACCTGTGGCTGGAGTAGATGATCAATATACTTGGAAATTCTGCTTGATATTGAATTAATCCCTGAGACGATAAGACGTCCCAGTGGGTTCTCTTTATTCTTATGAACCTTCTGTAAATAATAAAACACTGGTATACGAGGGTGGGTAACTTTAAGGTATTGATATCCGTTATCATTAAGGATCTCTCTATCCTTGCCTTGCTGTAAATATTAAAAAAACGTGGCCTTAATTTTGTCTGTAGGGTCCCACTCAAGTTTTTCATATGTGTTAGGATCATTCAACAACCTGCATGCTTCTTGGTGATACTGGTCCTTGGTCAAGACTACTACAACCCCCCCCCCTTTATCAGCAGGTTTAACTATTAAATTTGTGTCCTTACTTAATTGTTGTAACCCCTCATACTCAACCGTAGTGAGATTGTTGGGCCTGTCGTTATGAGTGCCCTTATGCTCCAATTTTCTAATATCCCTTTGAACCATTTGTTCAAATGTATCAATCTCTTTGGAGATCATATGGCGAAGATAGAATCTAGATTTATCTTTCAATGCAGTATGTACATATCTATTATCTTACATTATTTGTCTTTCTACCAGAGTCTTGGAAATAGCTTGTTCAAACAGAGTCTTCTTTTAAATTTCTGTATGTCCACAAAAGTCTTAAACATGTCCCCTCTAGTGGTGGGGACATACTTAAGTCCCCTGTTCAAAATACTCATTTGGCCCTTAGTTAGTGTTTGACCGCTCAGGTTGAATATACCTCGTATTCCCTCATTCTTCCCCTTTTATCTTCTCTGCACCAACCGTCCTCCTCTACATCCTCTTCTCCCAAAGGTCTTTTCACAGGATTTTTCTTTCCCGGGCCAAAACCTGTGGCCCCTTTCAATCTTTCTTTGAACTGTTCCATGCAAGGGACATCCTGCTTCCATCCCTCTCCCCCATTTTGACAGAAGGTCTCCTCGTCTTCTTGATGGGAGAGTGGCAAATATCTATTTTGTAGAGTTATTGGTTGATAATCTTCCCCTCCTGGACTGAATTCTCTTGCACTCCTTCTGTTGGGTGATGGTCGTTTGTATATATCCTCACTTGCTTCAATACTCCAGTCACCATTCACATCCATGTGATTTGGGATTGGATCCTTTGCGAATTGGCAATTCCTCCCAGTCAGACAGGGGTGGCACCCCCGCGGATTGAAAGTGGTCCAAAGTTCACATACAGAGCCACCCAATCCGGGAGGCTCTTTGACACGTGAGTAATCATTTGAATGGAAATACGTTACTAAGGTGCCTTTTGGAATTGTGCTATATATTTTCTATTTGAGGTATATAAGCCACTGAACGAATAAACACCAGCTTCATCCATTTGCAATATCAGTTTGATGGGAGGAGCCCCCATAGAGGTTCGGAGGCAATTAAAACGAGCCTATAGGCTCCCTATTTGTGAGTGACATCTTATAAGACTGTATATCACTGCTTCAATAAACCTACAATATTGCACAATTAGTGTTTGTTTTTTACCATAGTAACTACGATTTAAAGATCTGTGGACTCAGCTAAAGTGATCTTCATAATATATGTAGAGGGAAGACCACTCACCTCTACGGTATACTATTGTGACTGTGTGCGTTCCCAATATATGTGATCTTATCTGTTACTGGGTGAGCTGCATGTTTATATTATTCACTTATTGGTTTATTTGTCACTTTTTGGTAACATCTAAATTAGCGCCAAACAAAACACGTACGCACCGTATAGGTGAACTATTTATTAGCAAAGGGCCTTATGTCCGTCTTGCATGCATCGACTTCGAGTACATATAGTAAGGAAGGGTTGGGCTCCAGCAGGACAGGAGCAGTCGAAAAGACAGTTTTAAGTGCCTCAAATGCTTTAAGCAATGCCCAGACCATTTCTAGGTGTTCTGCCACTTTTTGGTCATGTGAGTGGTGGGGGCCATAAGGGAGGAAAAACCTCTGATAAAGACGGGGTAATAGTTGCCAAACCCAATAACTCGTTGGATGTTTTTGAGAGCAAGTGGCAGACATCATTGCAAAACTGCTTCCAATTTGGACAGGTCCATATAGGAAGACAACTTAATGACACTAGTGATGCAGAAGAGCCGAAGTGTCATCAGGTTTAGGGTTAGGGTAAAGGGTAGGGTTAGGGCTAGGGTTACAGTTTCTGTGTGTTATATTATTAGAGGTAGGGTTAGGGTTAGGTTTAGAAATTTCTAACCCTAGCCCTAACACTTACACTAGCCCTAACTCTAGTCCCACCCATAGACCTCAAATTTAACCCTAACCCTAGCCTTAACTTGAGCCCCAGGCTTAACCTTACCATAACCCTAATCATAACCCTAGTCCTAACTCTAAGAACACTGTAATTTGGGAGCTATGTAAACTTTTCAGATGGAGGAGGACCCAACATTGAAAGACCTTGGGCCCTATTAAAATCTTTGCGCAAACTTTTGCGCCAGCGCAAAAACGCATTAACGCAAGGGGTAAAACCCTTTGCACTGAACGTCGTATTACAATCTTAGCGCAACAAACGCGCGTATTTGTCTACCGCGGGTGAACCTGCGCGAACCCTTTGCGAGCATACTGTACTGCGTGCATGCTATACTTAACATTGTGAGCGCAAATGTGTTTGTGTGCTGGTATGCGGATGGTATTACAATATATGTGCAGGATTTAACGCACAGCCTTTGCGCAAATAATTTTAGCAACTCCTAAAAGCTGGTGTTAAAGGCAAATCTGAACGACCTGGCCGAACCCAAATACACCAGCCCCCCAAAAAAATACAGCACAGTATAATTCCACATTCTACACATACCCAAACAATAAAATGGTAAAGTTGTGCATGTGTTTACTATTGCTGCAGCATATATACTCAGATTGACTTTGACAGGTGCAAAAACTTAACGTGAGATAATTGTGATTCTTAATTCTGATTGGCTGAATCATGTGTAGCGCTGTTTAAAAAGACTGTTCTGCTGCATTTACTTACAATGGCCACCAGAGGGAGACAGAGACTGGTGGATTAATGCTGGACAACCAAGGAAAGAACTGTACTACATTTTCCAGCATGCTTTGCGGTGAATACAGGAAGTGGGTGGAGAGAAAGGACTGAGATCCGCAGCTTCGTGGAAAGAGCTGGCAGAGCACGCCGAGGAGTGAAAGGAGCAAGACGCAGTGTAGCAGAAAGTGATCTCGACCAGGCCAGAGCAAAGGTGCGGCCTAGCGGAGCTAGAGATCGGGTTTTCCTTCCTATTTAACGAAGACCCAGTAACCCACGCTGAGACAGAGTAAGCTGAAGGACCCCGAGTGAGGAGAACCGCAGATGATTTAACAGGGAGTGCAGGCGGTGAGCTGGACATCTTGTGGCCGATACAGAGGAGCAAGACAGCAGATCTGGTGACACAGAGAACCCCAGTCAAAATTGAGCGGAGAGACGTCCTGGGTCAAGCGGAGCACAGAGTATCTGGCGGATGGGTGAGAGGCCTTCCAGGCCACTGTAAAATACTAAAGCACGCTGCAGTTGTTCAAAACCTACAGGGCCCCAACATGACTAGTCGAAGATACCTCATAAATAATTCACTGGCCAGTTGAATATTGTACCCAGGTACCAATACACGCATACACATACACTTCTTGGGACACAACCTGTACGGGACTCACACTCCAACCACAAAGGGATTAAACTTCCTTTTTCCTTTTCCGCTACGCGTTTCTCGCATTACGAACTACTGTAAATATATATACATATATCGTGCTGCTCTTTATATGCCAGTTTATTCAGTAAACCATATAACTTATAAAATCCACAACGGTGCTGGTGTATATTTATTCCCTAGTGTGGAGAGACTAACCCGAGGTTAATTCAGCGGCTCGTACGGGAGTGGGCGCTACATGTGGGGGCTCGTTTCCGGGATTTAGTCTCTAGATTAACCGCATCTAAAGGGTTAAATATGGATCCAGATGAAGCAGCAGAGTGGTGTAAAGCACAGGGTGGCCAGTTAGAGTTGAGTGTAGTAATGGATATACCTGTAGACACCTGGGCAGAAGAGCAGATCCACCGGGCCGTGGCAGCGTTGGTATCTGACCAGCGGGGGTTTCTAGCGGACATTGAAGTGAACCCAGAGACTTCTCACACGTATGTTCTTTTTGAGTGGAGAAAGGGTGTTCCTATGTGTTTTCAGGGCATGAGCATGCAGCTAACTGACGACGTGGAGGGTCGTCTGATCCAACCAAGTAAGCCACGTGGTGATTCAGTGAATATTCCTGCGTCCAGCCCGCTGGCCATGATCGGGCCGGAGTTCATTGCTGCTATTGGAGACCTCGTAGTTAAGTGTCAGAGGGCCCACCCTTCTTATATCAGCTTTGGATATCGGAAGTTGGAAAAATTTTCAGGAAACTTGCCAACTCCGGTGGGAGAAGAAACCTTCGAAGAATGGGTAGAACAGGCGATGCAGGCTCTGGATGAGTGGGACGTCTCTGAAGCGCAGAAGAAGCAAAGCATTACTGAGAGCTTAAAGGGACCTGCGTCAGAAGCTGTCAGGAATCTGAAGCTGAGTAAGAGAGACTGTACTGCTCTAGATTACCTGAACATATTACAGGAAGTCTTCGGGCGAACGGAAAAGGCCACTGAGCTTATGTACCAGTATGAACATACTTACCAGAAAGAGGGTGAGAAGATGACAGAATATATGAGGCGCCTGGATAAGATACTGTACCAAGTACTGTTGAAGAAAGGAACAGACCCCACTACAGTAGATCAGGTTAGAATGCGTCAGATATTGAAAGGTGCTTTACCCTTAGACCCTGTGATGTTACAACTAAAGACTCGAGAAGGGAATAAAGAGTTAAATTACCTAGAACTGATTCGAGTTGTTCAGGAAGAAGAAGCCCTTCTGGAAGAGAAGCTTGAAAGAAGGGGAGAGAAGGTTTATGCGCAACCCATAGGATATAACGAGTGTTCATCAGATGAAGATGATCCTGAAGAGGCATATGAGCAAGAGATAACTCAAAAGTCGTCAAACCAGGTGTATGGTGAGATGCAGAAGACTCTCGAGAAAGTACAAGAAGCCCAAGTTAAGATGGAACAGACACACACGGATCTATGCCGGGCAATCTTGAAAGTAGCAGAAATGCAGACTGAAATACAGAAGTCTCTCTCAGATATATGAACAACAGCGGTTGCCGTGGTCTCCGACAGGGGATTTTCAAATGAGCCACAGGAAGAAAGTATGCCCTCTTCCTCGTGGGGAAGATGTTTCGCCTGTGGGAAATTCGGACATTTCAAGGCCCAGTGCCCGGAAAGGAGACAAGGAGGGTCCCTATATGTACCTGCTAGAACTAGGAGATCCTCTCCCTGGAGGTCCGATCCTACGTCACGAGAAGACATACACGGCGACTGAGGGTGAGCATTGAGTATGAGGGTTAGAGTACAGACTGGGTCTACCTCTCCTGCTGCTACGAAAAAGTTCCCTGACAAGTTGATAGGTTCTTTGCCCATCATCCCGGTTCAAGTGGAAGGAGTCTATACTAAGGCTCTTCTAGATTCGGGTGCTCAAGTAACGCTGATTTACCAAGACTTCTATCGAAAATATTTGAAGCATATACCCCTGAAGAAATTGAAGGGTCTCGAAATCTGGGGGATGGGAACTGAGAGGTTTCCCCATGATGGATATATACAGGTGAAGCTAGAATTCAGTTCGGTAATCGCTGGACAACCGGGAGTATGTGACACGTTGGCAATTGTGTGTCCTCGTCCCTCGGGAGCTAATCGAAGTTCTATGATAGTGGGGATGAACACTGATGTGTTGAGACACCTCTTAACCCCACTGGTTACGGAAGAAAGTCCTGCTCCTAAGAAGGCACACTCAATGTCAAGACCGGCCTGTCCACGGAGGGTCAAAGAACAGAAAGCCACTGCAGGAGTAAGAAGGCTGAGGAGAACGGAAGGGACAGAGAAGGCCCTACGGTCAGGAAGGACTGTACAAGTACCGATTGGAGACAAATTCTCTTTGCCGGGTCTGCCTATATCTCGTCCGACTCCTACTATTCGGTCTCATCAGTTACGTTCCATTAGAGAGAGTGAAGAAGACAGTGAAGAAGAAGGCTGGTGTCTGAGCTGGGTGTGGACACCTGAGTCCCAGAGCATCAAGCCGGTCTCTGATTGGGGTGAGAGTGATTTAGAGTCTGATATCTCTGAAGTTATGACTCGAGCACCTGCAGTACCTGAGACCTGGGAAGTTCCTGAAGTTTTAGAGGAAATATCCATAGATTACAGTTCTATGCCTTCACTGGAGGGCTCATATTCCGAGGAAGTGTTTGCTCTGATTGTTGATGAGAAAAGTGAGCCCGTAAATACAACTCACCCACGTGAAGACATATCGGGTGATGACAGTTCTATGCCTTCCCTGGAAGGTTCATACACCGAAGATGTATCTACTCAGTCTGCAGGAGAGAGAATTGAGCCTGTAGAGTCAGCTCTCCCGACTGAAGAGGTTCCTGAAAAATTTGAACCTAAACGTTCAGTATGACCCCCTCAGAGACTCACTTATGATTCACCAGGACATAGCGCAGAGGAAGTTGTAACAACTGGGTGGAGGTTTCCTGAAGTGTCAGCTCTACTTGCTGAGGTGTCTAGGGGTTTGGGGGAGATTGAGGACAATTGCTGCCTGTTGTCAACCCTGAATATATAGGCTAAAGTTAGAAATGTATATGTTGCCTAATGTTATGTTGAAATGTTATGTAATGTTGTGTTATGTATGACCGACACATGTACCCGTTACACGCCCTTGGGAGGACCCAAGAGTTTAGGGGGGGAGAGTGTAGTGCTGTTTAAAAAGACTCTTCTGCTGCATTTACTTACAATGGCCACCAGAGGGAGACAGAGACTGGTGGATTAATGGGTGCTACACATGTGAAAAAAACAGTCCGCACACTGATTTCTTCCCGCGATGTTACTGCACGAACATTTGTGCGCATCCGTTTTACGCGCGTTATTGCTCGACGGATGAAAAAATGTGCGAGGATTGTAATTCCAGTGGTGATTTACATGCGTTAACGTTTAACGCTTGGCGCACAAATTCACGCGTTCCGCTAATGTTTTAACACGAAGATTGTAATAGAGCCCCTATTGTTTTGACCTATGATATTGTATATTGAGGTTTTGCTGCTGATCTGTAAATGCGTCATCATTTCATATTCTGAATAAGCTGTTGTGGCTCGTGCAGATCTAAAGCGATAAAGGAAGATAAAGCTGCGCTCACACTGCCTGGAATGTACCATAACCTGTTCAAATGCTTTCTGAGAAGAAAAATAGGTTTAATTTCTCTTCCACCTTTCAGTGATGGCGTCTGCGGATCTGAGAGCCGAGGTGACCTGCTCCATCTGTACGGAGATTTATACGGATCCTGTGACCCTGTCATGTGGACACAGCTACTGCCGACTCTGCATCACCAGGACATGGGACAACCAGGAGGAGAGAGAGTCTTCCTGTCCTGAATGTAGACGCAAGTTTCGGGTAAGACCTGAACTTAAAAGAAACCTGAGACTGAGTAACATCGCGGAGAGCTTACGATCTACTCACCCAGAGCAAGAGGGAACCGGGATAACCTGTACCTACTGCATTCAGTCTCCAGTACCGGCTGTTAAAACATGTCTGATGTGTGAAGCTTCTCTGTGTGAAGACCACCTGAGGATGCACAGCAAGTCAGCAGAACACGTCTTAACTGAACCCACCACTTCACTGGAGAACAGGAAATGCTCCGTCCACAAGAAGGTCCTGGAGTATTACTGCTATAAGGACGCGGCCTGTATCTGTGTGTCCTGCAGGTTGGATGGAGAGCACAGAGGACACCAGGTGGAGACTCTGAATGAGGCCTCTGAGAAGAAGAAGGAGAAACTGAGAAATATACAGCAGAGACTGACCTCACAGAGAGAGGAGGCCGAGAAAAGAGTCCAGAACCTGAAGGAGCTCAGAAGAATAGTGCAAGAAAAAGCAGCAGGGGTAACAGAGCGAGTCACTGCCCTGATTAGGGACATCAAGAAACAGCTGGAAGCCCTGGAGAAGCAAATCCTGAGTGAGATCTCCAGGCAGGAAGAGCAGGTCTCACTCCGAGTCTCAGATCTAATCCGGCAGCTGGAAATTAAGAAGGAGGTGCTGTCCAGGAAGATGGGCAACATCGAGGAGCTGTGTGACACGACCGACCCAGTAACTGTCTTACAAGAACGGGAATCAGACAGAGTCGACTATTGTGACACTGAGGACACAGAGAGACGTGACATAAAGGTCTATGATGCAGGAGATCTGGATGTGGGTCTGATCTCAGTGACCTTATACTCAGGCCTAACTAAGATTGTGACCAGAATAACGAGACGGCGCCGTGTACCGGAGGCTTCAGACATGTTACTGGGTGTAAACATGGCTTCAGACATGTTACTGGATGTAAACACGGCTTCAGACATGTTACTGGATGTAAACACGGCTTCAGACATGTTACTGGATGTAAACACGGCTTCAGACATGTTACTGGATGTAAACACGGCTTCAGACATGCTACTGGATGTAAACACGTCTTCAGACATGTTACTGGATGTAAACAACACGGCTTCAGACATCTCACCGGATGTAAACACGGCTTCAGACATCTCATTGGATGTAAACACGGCTTCAGACATCTCACCGGATGTAAACACGGCTTCAGACATCTCACTGGATGTAAACACGGCTTCAGACATGTTACTGGATGTAAACACGGCTGGTAATCGTGTTTCTGTATCAGGGGATTTGAAAACTGTTTACTGGTCAGAACTAAATCAGAGACGCCCAGAAACACCAGAGAGATTTCTGGATTCTCAGGTTTTAAGCTCCAGGAGTTTCTCCTCAGGGCGACATTACTGGGAAGTGGAGGGCAGTGAATCAGGGGGGTGGATGGTTGGGATGACCTATCCCAGTATAAAGAGGAGGGGATGGCAGTCAGGGATTGGAAATAATAACAAGTCCTGGGGTTTGTGGAAGTATGATGATAATCATTATTCAGTGACACATGACAGTAAATCAATCATGTTACGTCACTCCTCTTCCTGTCATAGATTCGGGATATTCCTGGACTATGAGGCCGGACGTTTGTCCTTTTATGAGCTGTGTGACCCGATCAGACACTTGCACACCTTCACTGCCACCTTCACCGAGCCGCTCCATGCTGTGTTCAGGTTATACAGACTTAATTTGGAGAACTCCTGGGTGAGAATTTAAAGGAACACATTACTGAAAAGTAGAATGTCCTTGTTTGCCCTTATAGAATTGGACAGAGGCTGATAACTGCATTTTTTTTCACAGACCCTGGGCTGCAGTGGACTAGTTTTGTGTTATGTAAGGGTACAGGGTGTAGTGTTTCTGTGCTATATCTCCTTATACTCATATCAAGCATTATGTTATTTTTCCCTGGTGTATTTATTGCAGTGTTATCATAGGCTTGTGCAGGGGGTGTGCAGGCTGTGCCCGGGCACACTCTATTGTTAGGTGAAGAGGTCCTCTTTCACCTCTTGCATTGACATTTTATATGTCCCTTTTCTGGTTCATGATGAATAACATAAAAACAGACCGTGTCTCTGATTACAGCTTATTTCTAATGAAAAATGTGTATTTTGTGCAATTTTCTAAACATTAGTTTTCAGTTAATAAATGTTCTATGGGTGTATACCCTAATGTAAAGGGCCATGCCAGAGAAAGAAACAATATATATATGGTGATTCAAATATATACCTTAGTTGACATGCCCCCCTCCCCCTTTATCGGTCTAAAAATGTTTCACTTCATATCCTATGTAGACAAAAGGAATGTGTAATATGAGCAAGCCATTAGAAAGGGGCCACTCTTCTTTGTTATATGGGTTTAACTATGGTAATTATTTGTGTTGTTGGAATAATCCTATTGGTTATAAATGTGTCTGAGTTTTAATAAAAGAACTGGCTGGACAAAGACACATCAGATACTGTATACGTGAAGCACCAAATCCTATGTGATTGACTTCAGTTATCTCCGCTATAGCGTAGCACTGCTTTTTTGCATCTTTCTTGATTATATGAGAGAAATAACAGAAGTTTTCTGGGATGCATGCTTTGGTAAATATGAATAGGAATATTGATTTGATTGTTTATTTAACAGCCAGTGAGTGTCATGTTTTATACACTGTGGACTAAATTACAATCCTCGCGTTAAAACAGGGGCAGTAGGGAGAAAAAACTGCGCCTGTAGTTTTCCCCCTACCGCCCTCGTTTTAACGGGGGATTACAATGCAGGCGCAAAAAATTCTGCCTGCATTGGTAGTGGGCGCTACGCCCTGGGATCCTCGCGGCTGCACTGAGCGCAGCTGCGAGCATCCACGCGATGGAGTCCATAGGACTCTATTGTGCCAGACACCGGAGGTCAAACGACCTGCCGGATCTCGCCTCGCAAGATCCGGCCGGTCAGCGTAGTGATAAGCAAGGAGAGACTGGAGGGACTTTCCCCCCAGTCTTTCCCTGCTCCCACTGGGCGGAGGAGGCGGTAGGAGCCGCCATCCTCGTCGCGGGACAGGAGGTGAGTATAGGATTTATTTTATAATTTTTTTGGATGGTGTTAACACCAAGTCCTGGCTTTGGTTAACTTTTTTCTAACCACAGCCAGACGTTAATCAGCGTTAGGAGTTTGTAATCCAGCGCTGATTAACACATTGTGCTCCCCATGTTAAATATAGGGAGCGCAAAGTACAGTAACCTCACGCTGAAAAGTGCAAGGTACCAAACGCAAACGGGTTGCTTAACCCGTTTGCGTTTGGATTGTAATATATATATATATATAGACACCGCGGCTAACATTAACGCTCACGCAGGTGAGCGCTAACGTTAGCAACAAGATTGTAATGTGGCCCAGTGTTTTTTCCCTTATGTGTATCTGTAAGTCATGAATTCCTTTGTTTCCCCATGCCTCCATCCATCTCCCCAGGATCTGGCTTAAACCAAATCTCTCTGCCCCTTCCTCAGGTTTTGTTACACTAGGGTGTGTGTGTGTGGGAGGGGCAGGCTATTCAGTATGGAAACGCTGGGGCATGCTTTACCTTTGTATTCTGTACATTCTCCTGTGTGTGTTCTTTCCAATAAAATAAAGTCATTCTTAATTTTGTTTTCACCCTAGAAGGAGCTCCAGCAATTGACTGGGTGGGTTTGGGCCAGAATCAGTTCTCCTTCGGGATATTGAAAGTGAGGGTAGCCTCTATGCACCTGGTTAACCATCCTGGGTATGGATACCTATGTTACAATTTTCCTCCCCTTTCCCCCCGGTCCGTGCTGCTCCTCCTCTTTGGCTTAGGGACTCCCGAACCTGGAAGTCCCTGAGGTTTTCCCACACAATTTGATCTCCTTGCGCTACTTTCAAACTTTATGTACATAAATCCCATAGCACCTGCGCAGAACGAAGAAATAGAGCTGCACAGTAAGCACAGATCTGATCCACTGCTGCCTCTCTGAGACTGATCACTCACCTGTTAATGAGGAGTAACCGGCAGCCAGGAAATTCAAATTCCCCGGCTGCCGGTGATGCTGGCTGCGGTGTAGGAAACTCGTCAACTTCACCCAGCTTTTTAGGAAAAATGGGGGGCTGAGAAGGGGGGCCACTTACACATATCCAGACCATTTTTGTTATATACTGACAAATGTCAGCCTTTTTATTAACCAATAAGTCACTTACAGTTTTTGGGGTTTATTACAAGACAGTTTCATGGCTGATTTTCGTTACCTCAGACAATCCTCATACACACAGATATAGGGCGGGGCTTTCTTCCACTGACAGCATCCTCTCATCTCTCTCATGTGCACAGGTGGGGGCGGGGCTTCAGCACAGGCAGCATCATATGTTCTCACTTACATAGCAGCTCCACCACATCCCTTTCCTTCCCAAGAATGAAACCAATAAATAACAATAACAAAAAACAACAATAAAATAAAAAATAGATCTGGATACATTTAAAAACATATGCAAATAACATATATACACGTCTTTTTCTTTTCTTAATTTCTTTCAGTCTTTTTCTTGTTTCTTTACGTCTCTTTCCTTAGCCATTTCTGCCCTTTTTAGTTCAACAGCTGATGAAGCCAGCATTGTGACTGGAGAAACGCGTCCTGTAGAACCCCCGACTCACCGGACATATTTCAGATTGTTTTAATCTGTAATTACCTTACTAAATCCAATAAATCCCATACCTATATACACTACGTCTCCCACTATCCTCATTCACCTGCCAGCAGAAACCCTGAGATCTATGTGAGTGCGAACCAGCAAGGATCCTCGGCCATGCAGTCCTTTACCAAAGGAGGAAGAGGAGCAGTGCAAAGAAGGGATGTTCGGCCACCTTTATGGGCTAACAACGCGAGACCATTGAGCTATATGTAGCTCTGGACCATGTAAGTACAGCTATTCTTACTTCCACCAGACAATTGTTTAATGACAGTTCGCACTATTTTCTTTGCTGTTTGTCTCTGCTTATATCTCAGAGGTTAAAGGGAACAAAGACCCCAGGAGGGATAAGGATCAACAAACAACTCCACCCAGTACCCTTGCGGATATAAAGACAATATGGACTTTTTGAACATTTAAAGGCAATGTCATTTATATTTGTCTCCTAATAACCCAGCGGTTATTAGAGACGGGCACACAACATCATAATTAGAATGCACCTTAGCTTACTATATTTCTATCTGTATACTATCACCATTTATCCTGTCTTCATTTTGTCTGCATGGACACGCAATCTGCCCAGACGGACACTGATACATGCTGACATATCTCCATTCTGTACCATTTATCTGTACCACTTATCTGCAAAGGCATAATCTCCCAGACAGACCCTGGTGTATGTGATATATACAACCAACCCGATTCAATTTTAGCGAGCAGCGCCAGATAAAGTCACTCCATTGAACAAAGAAACTTTGGCAACATAGCAAAGCTTTGTCATTTCACTCTATTAGGCAGCAGCACGCTCACATATTTAATTCTAGACTAGTAGGAAGAGCGCCCACGGAGGGTAACATTCCCCTTTTCTCAGTGATCTAATTCTAGTAGATTGTCTTTATTACTAGTTTGTATTGTAGCTTCATTCCTGGCTTCTTCTAGATGATCAATTTCAGTACTTGTTGGGTTGGGTTGTGAATGGTATGGATCGTGCCACACTCCATGGCAAATATCTTTCGGTTTTTGACATTGAGTTTCAACCTTTGATATATTATTGTTGCGCTTCCTTATTTGATCAACATGTCTTCTCACCGATATTCCATTCTCAAATGTCACAGAATACATTCTTGTGCCCAGTAATTCTGAGACAATTGCTGGTAACCATCTTGTTAATTGAGAATTGAAAATTTTAACCCAAAGTAAGTCTCCTGTTTTAAAAATGCAAAAAGATTTTCTTAGGATTTCCTCTTGTTTCTCAGCTACTCCAAATGCAACAGAATCATCATGTTTTGGTACAAAAAGGTCTAATCTTGTTTTTACTTTTCTTCCTAGCAGGAGCATAGCTGGTTCTAACCCTGTTGTTGTGTGCTGCATATTCCGATAATGAATGAGAAAAAGCTCTAGGGATTCTTGTTTGTTTGCACCCATGACTTCTGTTGTTCTTAGGTGTGCTTTTAAGGTTTGCACAAACCTTTCAGCCTGACCATTTCACTGAGGGTGATATGGAGCAGTTGTTAACTGTTTAATTCCATTCTCAGCTAGAAATGCTTTAAATTCTGTAGAAACAAACTGCAGACCATTGTCTGTTACCAATGTATCTGGTAATCCAAATTGTGAAAATAATTTCCTTAGTACTTTTATTGTTTTTATTGAGGTCGTTGTTGACATAGGTATTACTTCTGGCCATTTAGAATGCGCATCAATTATGACCAAATATGTTTGACCTGAAACTGGTCCTGCAAAGTCGACATGAAGTCTTGACCATGGCTTTTCTGCCAATGGCCAAGGTTGTATGCAAGATTTCAGAGGTTTCTGTGCACCTGGTTGCAACCAATACAATTCTTCACATATTTTTCTATGTCTATATCCATTCCAGGCCACCAGAAATGACTTCTAGCTTTTTGTTTCATCCTTACAATTCCAGGATGTCCTTCGTGTAAAACTTTCAGAGTCTCTTCTTTCAGTTTATCAGGTATGATAACTCTAGATCCCACACAACACAATCATCCAGTAATATGATTTCCAGCCTTCAGTTAAAATACGCTTTCAGTTCTTTTTTCTACTGATCTGGGCCATCCTTTTTCAGAATATTTCTTTATTTTCTTTAAAACTGCATCACATATTGTTTCTTTGCTCATATCAGCAACTGCTATTGAAGCAATATCTTGTAGGCAGTGTTTCACTTCTTTTGTTGTATAAAGTGTTTTTACTGTACTTTTACTCTTGAAAAAGCATCTGCGTTACCGGGGTCCTTATGAGATTGACATCTGATGTCGTAAACATTGCCACTCAAAAATAGAGCATATCTCTGTAACCGGCTCGCTGTAGTTATTGAAATTCCTTTGCTTGGGTTGAAAATTGATAATAAGGGCTTGTGATCAGTTATCAATGTAAATTTCCATCCATACAAAGAAATATTGATTTTTTTATGGCCCATACTATGGCCAAAGCTTCTCAATCTATTTGTGCATAGTTTTTTCAGTCTGATTGAGCGATCTAGAAGCAAATGCTATTGGTCTTTCTGTTCCATCAGGCATAATGTGTGATGGCACAGCTCCCAGGCCATATGGTGAGGCGTCACATGCTACTGTGATAGGTTTAGCCATGTCATAATGTATTAAGACCCGAGATGACAAAATTAATTCCTTTGCATTTTTCAAAGCTTCTTCACATAGAGGTGTCCAAATCCACTTAGCCTTGGTATCCAACAGCCTATGCAAAGGATTTAATGTCTTGGACAAATTAGGCAGAAAAGAATGATAATAATTCAGTAAACCAAGATATGATCGTAACTGTTGTATGTTCCTTGGTCTTAGTCAGGGCCGCCATCAGGGCATTACGCCCCATGCTGCCGTAAGGGGCCCAGGGGGCCCAGGCCGCCGGGCCCCTTCGGCAGCAGCGGCGCCCTCCTTCAGCTCCGGTCAGGGGCGGACTGACCCGTTGGGCCCTCGGGTACTGCCCGAGGCCCCGCGGGTCGGTAGGGTCCCAGTTTTTGTAGGCAAGTCCCGAAGGGAAGGTCTTCTCAGGGTGTCCGTGTCAGTTGGCCCAGCAGCACACTACCTAACCGCCGCATCTGCGACACTGCAGCGTGCCTACTTGGGGATCCACGTTCTAAACCTGGTTGAGTGCATGCTGTATTAACGCCGCCCCCTCACGTGATGCGCGCGGTACATTACTGTGAGTTTTATTGCAGTGGAGCTCTGTGAAACGCTCATACACACTGCACATTACTGTGAGTTTTGTTGCTGTTGAGCTCTGTGATACGCTCATACACACCGCACATTACTGTGAGTTTTAATGCTGTGGAGCTCTGTGATATGCTCATACACACTGCACATTACTGTGAGTTTTATTGCTGTTGAGCTCAGTGATACGCTCATACACACCGCACATTACTGTGAGTTTTATTGCTGTGGAGCTCTGTGATATGCTCATACACACTGCACATTCACAGTAATGTGCAATGTGATGAGCGGATCACAGAGCTCCACAGCAATAAAACTCACAGTAGTTTTATGGCTGTGGAGCTCTGTGATACGCTCATACCCACTGCACATTACTGTGAGTTTTATTGCTGTGGAGCTGTGTTATGTCCTTTTTTTGTTTTGGAAGGGGGCGAAAGAATTTTGAAGGTTGAAGAAGTTTACAGGGGGAGCCCCATCTTGAGGTTCAGTAAGGGGCCCCATTATTTCTGATGGCTGCCCTGGTCTTGGTGCTTGGGTTAAAGCCCTTATTTTCTCTTCTGTGATTTTTAGACCAAATTCCTCCAATCTTTGCAAAGCTTTCTCCACATTTTCTTTGTGTTCTCTATCAGTCTTTCCGGTTATTAAGATTTCATCCAGTAAGCATGATGTATGAGGAATGCCATTTAAAATTTTATCCATTGTCTTTTTTTTTATTTTTTAAAGCCCCGCCCCCTGTGCCTGAGGTAACGAAAAGCAGCCATGAAACTGTCTCGTAATAAACCCCAAAAACTGTAAGTGACTTATCTATATAATAAAAGAGTAAGGCTTTGGCTGTCCGTCGCCAAAGCCTTACTGCGCATGCGCGCGCAACCAGCGGCGGTTGGTTGCGCGCGCATGCAACCGCCGCGGCACGAGCCGGCTGCCGGCTCGCCGCGGCGGTTACACATGCACACAGCAGCCGGGTAGAGGCTGCGCTCGCAGCCTCTACCCGGCTGCCGCGCGCATCCAACCCCAGAGCGGCGAAGGGAAAGTTTCCTCCGCCGCTCGGGGGTTGGATGCGCGCGGCAGCCGGGTAGAGGCTGCGAGCACAGCCTCTACCCGGCTGCTGTGTGCATCTAACGGGTCCCCGAGCGGCGAAGGGAAAGTTCCCTCGCTTCCGCTTTGAAGGACCCAAGCCCCGGTCACGTGACCGCGGCTTGGGTCCTTCAAAGACCGGAAGCGGGGAAATCTTCACTTCCCTGGCGGCGCTCGACAGGTAAGTATGAGCGCTGTGGGGGGGGGGGTCAATATCCACGAGCTGGGGGGGTCAATATCCACGAGCTGGGGGGGTCCATATCCACGAGCTGGGGGACCATATCCACGACCTGGGGGCAAATCCACGAGCTGGGCAAATCCACGTGCTGGGCAAATCCACGAGCTGGGGCAAATCCATGTGCTGGGCAAATCCATGAGCTGGGCAACTCCATGAGCTGGGGCAAATCCATGTGCTGGCAAATCCATGAGCTGGGCAACTCCATGAGCTGGGGGCAAATCCATGTGCTGGGCAAATCCATGAGCTGGGGCAAATCCATGTGCTGGGCAAATCCATGAGCTGGGCAACTCCATGAGCTGGGGCAAATCCATGAGCTGGGGGCAAATCCATGTGCTGGGCAAATCCATGTGCTGGGCAAATCCATGAGCTGGGGCAAATCCATGTGCTGGGCAAATCCATGAGCTGGGGGCAAATCCATGAGCTGGGGGCAAATCCATGAGCTGGGGGCAAATCATTGTGCTGGGCAAATCCATGTGCTGGGCAAATCCATGAGCTGGGGCAAATCCATGAGCTGGGCAACTCCATGTGCTGGGGCAAATCCATGTGCGGGGCAAATCCATGTGCTGGGCAAATCCATGAGCTGGGGGCAAATCCATGAGCTGGGGGCAAATCCATGTGCTGGGGGCAAATATCCATGTGCTGGGGCAGTATCCACATGCTGGGGCAGTATCCACATGCTGGGGCAATATCCACGTCCTGGGGCAGTATCCACGAGCTGGGGCAGTATACCCACAATAGACTGCCCTCTGGGCAGGCTGGGGCAGTATCCACGTGCGGGGGCAGTATCCACGTGCTGGGGCAGTATCCACGTGCTGGGGCAGTATATCCATGAGCAGGGGCAGTATATCACAATAGACTGCCCTCTGGGCAGGCTTTACAACTAGTTGGTTAATAAAAAGGCACATCTGACATTTGTCAGTATTTAACAATTTTAAAAATATAGGCCCTATTACATTCTTCGCGCAATTTCGTCTGCGCAGTGCAATTATTTTTTGCGCACAGGAAAATGCGTTATTGTGCGAAAATTAACAGTGGTATTACAATCCTCGCGCATTTTTCCATCCGTCAAAAAATAACGTTCGGAAACCCGACGCGCGAAACAAAGAGAAATACGCGCGCAGTAACGTAGCGCACATAAATCAGTGTGCGGACTGTTTTCTCGCGGGATTCAGCCAATCAGACTTAAGAACATTAAATGACATCAATTTACCTTAATTGACCTTAATTGACTCACTTAAGTTTTTGCGCCTGTCAAAATAAATCTGAGTATATACGCTGCAGCAATAAAAAAAAAATAAGCACAAGTTCTCAATTTAATGCTTTGGGTATGTGTAGAATGTGTAACTATACTCTGCTGTATTTTTTCGTGCTGGTGTATTTCGTTTTGACCAGGACGTTCAGATTTGACATTAACACCAGCTTTTCAGAACCGTTAAAATTATGCGCGCAAACGTCGTTCGTACGAATTTGCGCATCGATTGTAATACCATCCGCTTTTCTGCGCACAAACGCATTTGCGCTCACAATGTTAAGTATAGGACGTGCTAAGTATCGTACGCTCGCGCAGCTTCACCCGCGGTAGACGAAAACGCGCATTCGTTGCGCATAGATTGTAATACGACGTTTGCGCAAATGGTTTTGTCCCTCGCGCAAATGCGCATTTGCGCGTGTAAAACCAAATGCGCGAGGAATGTAATAGGGGCCATAAAGTGGTCGGGATGAGTAGCGTGCGCATTTTAAGGTATGTTGGGATTTTTTGTCAGTTAAAATTATTTTTAAGAGTGAAAACTCTTTAACCCTTAGGCTGGGTTCACACCGCAGCGTTTTTTTATGCGCGCAGTATGTGCATTTTTTTACGCGCGTATTGCGCAAACGTAACAACGTAACAACGCACGAACGCACATTGCAGCGTGTTCGCGGCTATGTCTATTGCTGAGAACGCGCTGCTATACGTCCCAAAGAAGCTCCCGTACTTCTTTGGGCGTCGGACATTTTACAGCGCTTTCCTGCGCGCTGTAAAACGTCCAGTGGGAAACCAGCCCCATAGGAAATCATGGGATGTCCGGGGTTCAGGGTTTTGCAGCGCGCAGGAAAGCGCTGTAAAACGCTGAGGTGTGAACGGGGCCTTACAGTCCTTGTTGGTTTTAGTCCTAATATTCACCTATTAACCCCTTCACTGCTGAGCCATTTCGCCCCTGTGTGCTGAGCTTACTATGACTGTTTTGTGCTCATCATGTTTAACCCCTTCAGTGCTGAGCCATTTCGCCCCTGTGTGCTGAGCCTACTATCACTGTTTTGTGCTCATCATGTTTAACCCCTTCAGTGCTGAGCCATTTCGCCCCTGTGTGCTGAGCTTACTATCACTGTTTTGTGCTCATCATGATTAACCCCTTCACTGCTGAGCCATTTCGCCCCTGTGTGCTGAGCTTACTATCACTGTTTTGTGCTCATCATGTTTAACCCCTTCAGTGCTGAGCCATTTCGCCCCTGTGTGCTGAGCTTACTATCACTGTTTTGTGCTCATCATGTTTAACCCCTTCAGTGCTGAGCCATTTCGCCCCTGTGTGCTGAGCTCATTGTGTTTAAATGTGATTTGAAGTCACGTTTAATTACAGGACCATTAATAAAAAAATACATTTCTAAACGTAACCTGGTCATGTTTGGTGTCATAGGAATCATGCCATTCTATGGTTGCAGATATACAGGGGTCTAAAGGAATTCCCCACCCGGCTGCAAGTCTGACATCATCGTGCCCGTGTACAATGACATCAGTACATGGGGGAGGTCTCAAGGCATGAAACCTCCAGGAAGTTAGGCTACTGCGGCATTCCCCCCCCCCAGACCTGTGGAGGTCTCCCCAGAGGCTACGGAAAACTCATGACGTGTGGGAAACGTCTTCTGCATGTTGCGGGGAATCCCCATGACGTCCCTCACACGTCTTCCGCAGCCAAGGGGTTAATAATTGTATAAAAGCCATAAAGTGATTTTCTGGTTTTGGTGAGAATGGAGTGTTTGTCCACACACAGAAACATGAGCGAGGGGAGAGAGGGGGATAAAGATACATAATATACACCTCACTGGGCACTAATGTGGGCTTTATTCACTAAATAGTACATTGCGTTGCATCAACAAGGGAATGTTGAGAGAAACAGGCGAGTTTTGGAATTTACACATTTTCTGATTCCCTTCCCAGTATATTTTGTAAAGAAGCCTATCCCGCTGCTTCACCAGAGAGGGGGGGGGGATTGGCGTCTCAGCGTGACAGCGGCACAGCCCCTGAAACTCAGGAGGGTTTCACATAAAGAGGCAGTTGGTGGGTTTGCAGTTGACCATTAGTCTCTTATCATCACTCATGTCTCCTGGTGTAGATGCTGTCTGTGCCGGCGTTTCTCCTGTGCGGGTTTATAACATGATACACAAGATGATTCCTTAACTTGAGGGATTATTCAGAGAGAGCCGAACTGGCACCGATATGTAACTGGACCATGAAATTCAGTGTACGGGGCCATTCGGCTATTCAAAGAGCTGTCGAATCACCAAATTTTAGCGCATTGCCAGCCAGTATGGTGCCTGTTCGGCGGCAGTGAAATTCGGTGCCTGTTCGGCGGCAGTGAAATCCCCCATAGAGAAGCAATGGTTAATCTATTCACATTGAACAGCAGAGAAATGTCAGTGAAATGCCCTGATGTTCAGTGGTTTCATTCGGCAGGTTTATTCAGGCGAATCTCATAGGTTTCAATGGAAAAAATATTCCATAATTCAATATCTACTAAACCGTTTATTATTTTATTCTGCAGCAAAAAGTCTCTTTATTATTTTATTTCTTTAGGATCTTTTAGGCATTTTTCAGGATTTTATGGTAAAAAAATATTTTCTTACAGGGTTATTCAGAGAGCGTGAAAAGCAGGAGAATGACTGGAGAATGACTGGAGAATGTAAAATTCTAGGTGAAAATAGCAAAACCAGAAAAATCCTCTCTTTCATCTCACTTTCCAAATCGGCTATTTTGACCTAGAATTTTTCATTCTCCAGTCATTCTCCTGCTTTTCACCGCTCTCTGAATAACCCTGTTAGTTTTTTCTTTTTTCTGTAACAGCCCTTTTTATTATCATTTATTGGATCTTATATGTAAATTCCAGACATTTTCGTTCAGTAGTTTTTTTGCGAACAGCGTTTCAATTGTCAAACTTTCAAGCGTACTTTTTTTTTTTACCCCGTTCGTCTGCTAGTTGGCTTTTTCCGGAGGCTGCTCTGCGCTGTGATCGGCGACTCGTCTGTTTTTTCAGGCATGTTCGGCATGGTTTCCCTGGCAGCTCCAGCGGGTTTTCGGCAAGTTTGCGGCGGGTTTTCCCTGCACTCCAGGAACTTTGATACCCTGCAGGGAACGAGAGGGCACTGAAAGGTCAGCCACATTTCGGTGCTCTCTGAATAACCCTGACAGTCACTGAAAAGAGAGAATGTTCCTGGAAGATTAATTATTATCTTTTAATTATTCCATGAGCTTGTACAGAGAGACCTTAAAGCAAACGATCAGGACGCAGGGACTTAGGACATATACAGCTCATTGAGTTTATGGTTATTGTGGGAGATAAAGTCACGTGTTTATGTGGAAAACCAGGACTGAGACGCAAAACCCAGACCATAAATTTACCAGACGTGGTGCAGGTGAGATGGACTAAAACCTGTGTGAGTGGAGAAGGTAATAAACAATCCAATGTATAAACACAATATACTTTACATCGTCACTAAAGGGAGTTCAATGCTACTTTATATCAATCCCCGACGGCCACAAGCGAGATAGGAATGGGGAGCAGAGATATCCCCCAGCAGATATCATCCAATATAATGTCCCTAATGATGGTCCGCCTCGGAAAAACACAAAGGAACCCAATGGTGGTGGAATCAAATCCTGTAATTAATAAAAGTGCCCTCACATTTAGCAGCTCAGTGTACGAGCACTGGATGATGTAAAGCTGATCATACCTGATCCTGTTACAATATGGAACTTATTCTTCAACTCCACCAGGTTGTAACCAGACACATGGAAGGAAACACTGCACAGATATCAATACATATACACAAATCATGTGAGGAAAGTGAATAAACTCACATGAGACCGAGCCTCCAGTATTTCGGCCACTCACTACAGATTGTCCGGGATCAAATAATGAGAATTAAAATCAAAGACTTTATTAAAATATATAAAACAAACCAATTACAATTAAATAGTTTTATATATTTTAATAAAGTCTTTGATTTTACTTCTTTGCTGATTATATTAGCTGGAATAATGATAAAGGCTGGATGGGAGTCATGAGAGGTGTGTGGTGCTCCTTTAAAATCACCTACTGAGCAGAATTTGGTGTCACTTTTTAAGAAACAGGACACCTGAAAACGTGAGTAGGTCTTATATTTTTCTTTTTATATTTATTGTCACAAACACTATTATTATATTCTTTCATACATGTTCTGGGGCTAAGAGGAGGAAGCACCCCAGGAGGAGATGTAAAAGAATGGGGGAAATCACCTCTATGGATCCAACTGCATCCTTTATTGAGCCAACAAAAGTAGTCTCAAGGAGACGTGAGTGCGATATCTTCCCTCATTATTTTTTATTTAATAAGATCAAGTGGTGTCTGCACTATGTATTTTTTAATTTCTTTTGGAGGTCCAGAAAATATTCCTTCAAAGAAATCCATCAAGAAATCCATACGAGGAATCAAGACGCCTGTTTTATGTGAGCTGTGATGCAACAGCCAATCATGAAACAGATCAGGTCAGCGTTAAAATAGCGTGGACACATTCGCCACGTCTGAGATGGCAAAACTTAACCACATCTGGTGTGCATAAACATTCCTAAGCCACCCAATATCTCGTGTGATAGACAGAAGGGGAAGGGTGAACCGTAAACCGGCTGTATTAAAACTAAATGGGGCACATTAACTAAGGTATGTATTTGAATCACCATATATATATATATACAGTTGTGTTCAAAATTATTCAACCCCCAATGCTGTAAAGGGTTTTAGGGAATTTAGTGTACATTTGTAATTGTATTCAGAATGAAATTCTACAAGGACTTTTTAAAGAACCATATGCAACTAAAATGACATCAATTGGTTTTGTAATACAGTAGTAAATGTTTCTTTTGTGAATTCTTCATTGACACAATTATTCAACCCCTTAAAGACTACCACTCTGAAGCACAGAGGTTCATTCAAGTGTTTTCAATCAGGTATTGAAAACACCTGTGGATGTCACGGAGCAGCAATAAAGCATAATAAGCACCAATTAGGCAGCTTTAATATAACTGTGATACTCAGCTCCTTCTAGACATTTACTGGTGTGGTTCCAAACATGGTGAAGTCAAGAGAATGGTCCAGGAAGACAAGAGAAGAGGTGATTACTCTTCACAGGAAGGGCAATGGCTATAAGAAGATTGCAAAGATGTTAAACATACCAAGAGAGACCATAGGAAGCATCATTCGCAAATTCAAGGCAAAGGGCACTGTTGAAACGCTACCTGGTCGTGGCAGAAAGAAGATGCTGACTTCGACTGTTGTGCTACCTGAAGCGTAGAGCGTAGAAAAGTCCCTGTGTGACTGCTGAGGAACTGAGAAAAGATTTGTCAGATGTGGGTACTGAAGTTTCAGCTCAGACAATACGGCGCACACTGCGTAATGAAGGCCTCCATGCCAGAACTCCCAGGCGCACCCCCTTGCTGTCTCCAAAGAATAAGAAGAGTCGACTGCAGTATGCCAAAAGTCATGTGGACAAACCACAGAAGTTTTGGGATAGTGTTCTGTGGACTGATGAAACAAAATTAGAACTGTTTGGGCCCATGGATCAACGCTATGTTTGGAGGAGGAAGAACAAGGCCTATGAAGAAAAGAACACCTTGCCTACTGTGAAGCATGGCGGGGGGTCAATCATGCTTTGGGGCTGTTTTGCTTCTGCAGCTACAGGGAAGCTTCAGCGTGTGCAAGGTACCATGAATTCTCTTCAGTACCAGGAGATATTGGATGACAATGTGATGCAGTCCGTCACAAACCTGAGGCTTGGGAGACGTTGGACCTTTCAACAGGACAATGATCCCAAGCATACCTCCAAGTCCACTAGAGCATGGTTGCAGATTAAAGGCTGGAACATTTTGGAGTGGCCATCGCAGTCATCTGACTTAAATCCGATTGAGAACCTCTGGTGGGACTTAAAGAAAGCAGTTGCAGTGCGCAAGCCTAAGAATGTGACTGAACTGGAGGCTTTTGCCCATGACGAATGGGCGAAGATACCCATAGATCGCTGCAAGACACTTGTGTCAAGCTATGCTTCACGTTTAAAAGCTGTTATAACTGTAAAAGGATGTTGTACTAAGTACTAAGATTGAATGTCACTTGGGGGTTGAATAAAACTGATAATGATGTGAGCACAGAAAAGACATTTGTGGTTATTTCATTATAAATGTTATGTTATATTTGTCTGACCTACACGTGCCTCTTTGATTTAATTGTAAGCAAGATGACTAAATGATCAAAATCAATGTCAAACTGGCCAAAACACTCAATTTCAGTGGGGGTTGAATAATTTTGAACACAACTGTATATATTCATACAGGAAATTAAAAAAGATATTATTTATCAGTTCTCTCTTTGATCACATACACAATTGTGATCACTCAAAAGGATAAGACAAAACTAGGCAATTAAACTAATTATACCTGTGGCCACAGTGTCCTGGCTTTATACCCATAGGTCATTCTAGTAATCTAGTAACTCCAAAAATATGTTGTTTCCTCTAAACTTGTTCAAGCTCTTATACAAATTTATTCATTTTTCATTCATCAATTACAGCTGCACGAAAACAAAACATATTAATATCAGAAGAAGAAACACAGATAATAAATGTTAAAATTTCCATGCAAAGCCCATGGGCCTCACGCAGTAAAAAAAGAATCCTCAAAAGACCCACTGATGAAGCTGTTAACAGCGAAATGCGTCTGCGGTGTATTTGTTTTGTTTTATCTGCCTTAAATAAACCCGTTGTGGATTCCTAACGACTTGAGTTCATGTTGTTAGTTTCCTGGGGAAATCACCACTTTTAATCTGTGCAGTTTGGAACTCTGAAGAAGGGGAATCGGTGTCTCCATAAATTCACCGAATGCCTGCGGTTTGGTGCCTCTTTTAGAATAGGCACCAGAAAAGGTGAGCAAGTTTTTCTTACCGATCTTCTTGACTACATATAAAATAGTCTGCACAGTTATTCTTTCTCTCTTTTTTTTGAGGAAACATCGCCTAACCAATCCATTTAGTGATACCATCCCTTTTTTTTTTTAAGACAGACGATGAAATATAGTACCAGCGCCAAGTAACAACCAACAACTTTTATTCTTCAATTTTGCGGACTTGGGGATTTGCCATCTTCGGTTGCTGCTGGCTGCTGCACTTGTGAGATCAGTCAATATTGTTTTTAAGATTGGACTTAATTGGATTTAATTGAACTTTGGACATAAATAACATTTGCTGCTTAAAAAACGATTTTTTTTAAATAAGAAACCGCTTGTTTTGAATGCACGGTGTGAAATAGTATGAATATTTGTCATAAGGTTTTTAATACGTGATTTTAATACACTGTGTTCACCACTAGAGGGTACTATTACCCCATATAAGAATTTTATGCTATATGTATGCATATGTTGTACTGAAATAATTCACCCGAATGCTAAATAATAGATTAGCACTTTACTAGCACAGATGCACTTAATTAATTAATTAATCAAATGCATTTTGCTAATTAGCACACTTAAAAAGCACTTTTCAATCTTAAGCACTTTTTTTCTGAGCACTTTATACCTACGTATCTATAATAATTAATACGGGAATAAGTAGAGTTTCACCTTTTTACACAATACTTTGTAATTAAAAAACACTATATGATTATTTTCTGCAGTTCTTATAACAGCTCTATTTGAAGCTACTATTCATCAAAGACATGTTGTGCGTTTACCACCCTCTGTCATTAAGAGAGATTGTTATCTCCTTATTGCCAAATCCTTTGACTTGAAGAAACTCCCCTAATTACACAAAAAAAGAATCCTACCAACAGGGTTATTCAGAGAGCGGTGAAAACCAGGAGAATTGCCAGGAGAATGAACAATCTAGACCAAATAGCCGATTTGGAAAGTGAGATAAATGGGAGAATTTTTCTGGTTTGGCTATTTTGACCTAGAATTTTGTCCTCCAGTCTTTCTCCTGGGTTTCACCTCTCTCTGAATAACCCTGTATGTCTGACTCATTTCATTAGAGAAATATATATACATATATACACATATATATATTTATACACACACAACTTTGGCTCAAAAAGGAAATAGCCGAAGTGCATGCTCCACCCATTTAAAATCAAAAAAATATTTTTATATACTACCTGACTCGTTGTGGTTTGGTGTATATGTATATGTATATGTATATGTGTATATATATATATATATATATATATATATATATACCAGATAAGGAGCACTCACGGACTAAGGCTGGGTTCACACCTAAGCGTTCCTACGCGCTGTAAAACGCTCAAACAGTGAAATACCATTATTCCCTATGTGGGCATATCACACCTGGCCGTTTCTCAGCGCGCATGAACGCGCTGATAAACGGACGACGCACAAAGAAGTTCGGGAGCTTCTTTGGTGCAGATATCAGCGCGTTCGCGGCCATAGAGATTGACGTGAACGCGAGTTTGCGCGTTTTCCAATTCAAAAACGTGCGTTTTCGCATACTGCGCGTGCGCGTTCTGCACATGCCAGGCACATGGCAGGAAGACACCACACCCCCGGGAAATTCAAACGCCACTGAGAGAAGTTTGAGATGGATGCTGATGTTGGAGCTGGAGCTGGAGCTGGTCTGGGCGATGCGGAGTTGTTCATCCGTCTGGTGCATGGGAAACCATGCATCTATGACCAGCGGAGGAGCGATTATAAAAACCGCACAGTGAGGCTGTGAGTATGGCAGGAGATCGGGGAGAAGTTGTGGGGGGATTGGAAGACCTGCAGCAACCGGGAACGTGATACCAGAGGTACATAAAACAAGAATACCCATGTGTGACCTAGGGGCAATAAATTCCCATGTGTGACCTAGGGGCAATAAATTCCCATGTGTGACCTAGGGGCAGTAAATACCCATGTGTGACCTATGGGCAATAAATACCCATGTGGGACCTAGGGGCAATAAATACCCATGTGTGACCTAGGGGCAGTAAATACCCATGTGTGACCTAGGGGCAATAAATACCCATGTGGGACCTTGGGGCAATAAATACCCATGTGGGACCTAGGGGCAATAAATACCCATGTGGGACCTTGGGGCAATAAATACCCATGTGGGACCTAGGGGCAATAAATTCCCATGTGTGACCTAGGGGCAGTAAATACCCATGTGTGACCTAGGGGCAATAAATACCCATGTGGGACCTTGGGGCAATAAATACCCATGTGGGACCTAGGGGCAATAAATACCCATGTGTGACCTAGGGGCAGTAAATACCCATGTGTGACCTAGGGGCAATAAATACCCATGTGGGACCTTGGGGCAATAAATACCCATGTGGGACCTAGGGGCAATAAATACCCATGTGGGACCTTGGGGCAATAAATACCCATGTGGGACCTAGGGGCAATAAATTCCCATGTGTGACCTAGGGGCAGTAAATACCCATGTGTGACCTAGGGGCAATAAATACCCATGTGGGACCTTGGGGCAATAAATACCCATGTGGGACCTAGGGGCAATAAATACCCATGTGGCACCTTGGGGCAATAAATTCCCATGTGTGACCTATGGGCAATAAATACCCATGTGGGACCTAGGGGCAATAAATTCCCATGTGTGACCTAGGGGCAGTAAATACCCATGTGTGACCTAGGGGCAATAAATACCCATGTGGGACCTTGGGGCAATAAATACCCATGTGGGACCTAGGGGCAATAAATTCCCACGTGTGACCTAGGGGCAATGAATACCCATGTGTGACCTATGGGCAATGAATACCCATGTGTGACCTATGGGCAATGAATACCCATGACAGCTGCTGTGGCCATGGCTATAAAAACCGGCGAAGCACACAGCGTGTATTTTTGTTTTTTTTAAAACTACAAAAAGGTCTGAAATGCGTTATATACAAACAAATTTTATTAATTGAAAAATAAACTTTTTAAACGAAGAAACAGGTTTTTTTTGCATACAATGGGCAAATACTGCTGCGTCCGAGCTGCTCCCGTACGATCCGATGTCTATGTTCGTGAAGCAGTAATTTGCATCGGATTCCGCAAACTGGACAAAAGAAAAATATTTTTTATAATTTAAATTGAAAATTGCAGGTCTTGGCAAAAACGTCTGCGATCGCCATCCACTCCTCTTTGTTGGGTTTCTTCATAACGACATCATGAAGGATATCCCATAGGGCACAGCATGATGTCACTAGCTGTTGATTGTCCGATCATGAAGGCATATAGTGCAGATTCACCAACGACTGTCCGGTTGCTAAATACCTATGAAATGTAGGAATAAAACAATTGGTTCATGTTACATTTTGTTTCAACAGTCAATAACATGAAGGCAAAGTGGAGGAGCATCAAAGATGCTTTCATACGTCACAGGCGTAAAGAAAAGGACTACCGGAGTGGAGCGGCTGCCAGTGCGCCATCGCGCTATATACATGCTGACCAGCTGGAATTCCTCATTCCATGCGTGGAAATGCGTAGGTAAGTCAAACCAATAACAATGTTTATGAGGGTCGTGGATATTGTTTTACAGAACATGTAAATCTATACTATAAAAGAGTAAGCCTTCAAGTGTCCGTCGCCAAAAGCGGTCTGCGCATGCGCGACGGACATTTGAAAGTGGCCGTTAAAACAAACAGGTAGCTGCGCGTGCTGGCCGCCTGCAAAAAAAAAAAAAAAAAATCGGCACGAGCCGCGCGCAGCTACCTGTGTGCTTAAACGGCGCAAGCCCCGATCCTCCAGCGGTGACCGTCCTCCGGCTGTCGCAGCCTGCTCGGCGGGCATCCAGGCTCAGGCGAGCCCCCGGCTTGGTTTGGGCCTACAGGCCCAGCCGAGCCGGGGACTCGCCTAAGCCTAGAGGCCGGCCGAGCAGCCAGCGACAGCCGGAGGACGGTCACCGCTGGAGCTCAGGGCCGAAGTTCCCAAAACATACTCCCCTAAATCGGCCCTGAGCTCCAGCGGTGACCTCCTCCGGCCGAGCAGGCTGCTAGGCCGGCCTCCAGGCTCAGGCGAGCCCCCGGCTTGGCTTGGGCCTACAGGCCCAGCCGAGCCGGGGACTCGCCTAAGCCTAGAGGCCGGCCGAGCAGCCAGCGACAGCCGGAGGACGGTCACCGCTGGAGCTCAGGGCCGATGTTGCCTACACATACTCCCCTACATTGACCCTGAGCTCCAGCGGTGACTTCCTCCTGGCGAGCAGGCTGCTAGGCCGGACTCCAGGCTCAGGCGAGCCCCCGGCTTGGCTTGGGCCTACAGGCCCAGCCGAGCCGGGGACTCGCCTAAGCCTAGAGGCCGGCCGAGCAGCCTGCGACAGCCGGAGGACAGCCACCAGTGGAGCTCCGGGCCAATGTAGGGGGATGTTGCCTACACATACTCACCGACATCGGCCCTTAGCTCCTCCAGCGATGGCGGTCCCGCTTCCAGCGTCCTCTCTGTCTCCGTTGGTCGCCGGTATGACGTCACGAAAGCCTTTGACCCCGGGTCAAAATGCCGGGGTCAAAGGCTTTCGTTACATCATGCCGGCGACCAACGAAGAGAGAGAGGACGCTGGAAGCGGGACCGCCATCGCTGGAGGAGCTAAGGGCCGATGTCGGTGAGTATGTGTAGGCAACATCCTCCTACATCGGCCCTGAGCTCCAGCGGTGACTGTCCTCCGGCTGTCGCAGGCTGCTCGGCCGGCCTCTAGGCTTAGGCGAGTCCCCGGCTCGGCTGGGCCTGTAGGCCCAAGCCAAGCCGGGGGCTCACCTGAGCCTGGAGGCCGGCCGAGCAGCCTGCGACAGCCGGAGGACGGTCACCGCTGGAGCTCAGGGCTGAAGTTGCCAAAACATACTCCCCTACATCGGCCCTGAGCTCCAGCGGTGACTTCCTCCGGCCGAGCAGGCTGCTAGGCCGGACTCCAGGCTCAGGCGAGCCCCCGGCTTGGCTTGGGCCTACAGGCCCAGCCGAGCCGGGGACTCGCCTAAGCCTAGAGGCCGGCCGAGCAGCCAGCGACAGCCGGAGGACGGTCACCGCTGGAGCTCAGGGCCAATGTAGGAGGATGTTGCCTACACATACTCACCTACATCGGCCCTTAGCTCCTCCAGCGATGGCGGTCCCGCTTCCAGCGTCCTCTCTGTCTCCGTTGGTCGTCGGTATGACGTCTCGAAAGCCTTTGACCCAGGGTCAAAGGTTTTCGTGACGTTATACCGGCGACCAACGGAGAGAGGACACTGGAAGCGGGACTGCCATCGCTGGAGGAGCTAAGGGCCGATGTAGGTGAGTATGTGCTCTCCACACCCACCCTGCTTGCTCGGCCGGTATCCAAGCTTAGGCGAGCCCCTGGCTTGGCCTGGGCTTAGAGGCCCAGCCGAGCCGGGGACTCACCTAAGCATGGAGGCCGGCCGAATTGCCTGCTTGGGCGTCCTCCAGGCTCAGGCGAGTCCACGGCTCGGCTGGGCCTCTAGGCCCAAGCCAAGCCGGGGGCTCGCCTAAGCTTGGATGCCGCCCGAGCTACTTGCTTGGCCGGCATCCAGGCTAAGGCGAGCCCCCGGCTTGGCCTGGGCCTAGAGGCCCAGCCGAGCCGGGGGCTTGCCTGAGCCTGGATGCCAGCCATACACACACACACTGTAAAAACCATATATGTGTGTGTATATATATCCACATGGGGTTACAGTGTGTGTGTGTATATATATATATATATATGTGTATATATATATATGGACTGCACATGCGCGCAGCCCACGGGTTGCTGTGGCGGTTGGATGCACGCGCAGCCGGGTGCACGCGCGCCACCCGCCGCAGCACGCCCAAAGCGTCCTACGGAGGTTTGCTGCGCACGCATCCAACCTCCGTTGGACGCTTTGGGCGTACTGCGGCAGGTAGCACGCGCGCATCCAACCGCAACAGCCTGTTACGGAGGTTGCCACGCGCCTGAGCCCAGCGCCTGAGCCCAGCGCCTGAGCGCAGAGCCCAGCGCCTGAGCCCAGCGCCTGAGCGCAGAGCCCAGCGCCTGAGCGCAGAGCCCAGCGCCTGAGCCCAGCGCCTGAGCGCCTGAGCACAGAGCCCAGCGCCTGAGCCCAGCGCCTGAGCGCAGAGCCCAGCGCCTGAGCCCAGCGCCTGAGCGCAGAGCCCAGCACCTGAGCCCAGCGCCTGAGCGCAGAGCCCAGCGCCTGAGCCCAGCGCCTGAGCCCAGAGCCCAGTGCCTGAGCCCAGAGCCCAGCGCCTGAGTGCAGAGCCCAGCGCCTGAGCCCAGAGCCTGAGCCCAGCGCCTGAGCGCAGAGCCCAGCACCTGAGCCCAGCGCCTGAGCGCAGAGCCCAGCGCCTGAGCACAGAGCCGAGCGCAGAGCCCAGAGCCCATCGCCTGAGCCCAGCACCTGAGCGCAGAGCCCAGCGCCTGAGCCCAGCGCCTGAGCGCAGAGCCCAGCGCCTGAGCCCAGCGCCTGAGCACAGAGCCCAGCGCCTGAGCCCAGCGCCTGAGCGCAGAGCCCAGCGCCTGAGCACAGAGCCGAGCGCAGCGCCCAGAGCCCAGCGCCTGAGCCCAGCGCCTGAGCGCAGAGCCCAGCGCCTGAGCCCAGCGCCTGAGCGCAGAGCCCAGCGCCTGAGCCCAGCACCTGAGCGCAGAGCCCAGCGCCTGAGCCCAGCGCCTGAGCGCAGAGCCCAGCGCCTGAGCACAGAGCCGAGCGCAGAGCCCAGAGCCCAGCGCCTGAGCCCAGCGCCTGAGCGCAGAGCCCAGCGCAGAGCCCAGCGCCTGAGCCCAGCGCCTGAGCGCAGAGCCCAGCGCCTGAGCCCAGCACCTGAGCGCAGAGCCAAGCGCAGAGCCCAGAGCCCAGCACCTGAGCCCAGCGCCTGAGCGCAGAGCCCAGCGCCTGAGCCCAGCGCCTGAGCACAGAGCCCAGCGCCTGCAGCGCAGAGCCCAGCGCCTGAGCCCAGCGCCTGAGCGCAGAGCCCAGCGCCTGAGCCCAGCCGCCTGAGCCCAGAGCCCAGCGCCTGAGCCCAGCGCCCAGCGCAGAGAGCCACGCCTGAGCCCAGTGCCCAGCGCCTGAGCCAGCGCCACTGAGCGCACAGAGCCCAGCGCCGCTGAGCGCAGAGCCCAGCGCCTGAGCCCTGCGCACAGCGCAGAGCCCAGCGCCTGAGCAGAGCCAGCACCTGAGCCCCCAGTACCTGAACACAGCCCAGCGCCGAGTGCAGAGCACAGAGCAGAGCGCCAAGCAGAGCACAATAGATGGCACAGAGCAGAGCACAACCCATTTAAAGGCACAGAGCCGAGCACAATAAACGCACACAGAGCCGAGCCACAATAAACGCCAACAAGACCGAGCACAATAAACGCCACAGAGCCGAGCACAATAAACGCCACAGAGCGAGCACAATAAACGCCACAGAGCCAAGCACAGAGCCAAGCACAATAAACGCCACAGAGCCGAGCACAATAAACGGCACAGCCAATCACAGCACAATAAACGGCGCCGAGCACAGAACCAAGCACAACACAATAAACGGCGCAGAGCATAATAAAAAGCAGAGCACAATATATGGCACGGAGCAGAGCACAGAGCCGATGTGCAGAGCCCAGCACAGAGCTGAGCAAAACAGAATAAACGCCACAGAGCCAAGCACAATAAACGCCACAGAGCCGAGCACAATAAATGGCACAGCCAATCACAGCACAATAAACGGCGCCGAGCACAGAACCAAGCACAACACAATAAACGGCGCAGAGCACAATAAAAAGCAGAGCACAATATATGGCACGGAGCAGAACACAGAGCCGATGTGCAGAGCCCAGCACAGAGCTGAGCAAAACAGAATAAACGCCACAGAGCCGAGCACAGTACAATAGACGGCACAGAGCCGAGCACAACAGAATAAACGGCACAGAGCCGAGCACAATAAACTCCACAGAGCCGAGCACAATAAACGCCACAGAGCCAAGCACAGAGCCGAGCACAATAAACGCCACAGAGCCGAGCACAATAAACGCCACAGAGCCGAGCACAGAGCCAAGCACAGAGCCGAGCACAATAAACGCCACAGAGCCAAGCACAGAGCCAAGCACAATAAACGCCACAGAGCCGAGCACAATAAACGCCACAGAGCCGAGCACAATAAACGCCACAGAGCCGAGCACAATAAACGCCACAGAGCCGAGCACAATAAACGCCACAGAGCCGAGCACAGAGCCAAGCACAGAGCGAGCACAATAAACGCCACAGAGCCAAGCACAGAGCCAAGCACAATAAACGCCACAGAGCCGAGCACAATAAACGCCACAGAGCCGAGCACAATAAACGCCACAGAGCCAAGCACAGAGCCGAGCACAATAAACGCCACAGAGCCAAGCACAGAGCCAAGCACAATAAACGCCACAGAGCCGAGCACAATAAACGCCACAGAGCCGAGCACAATAAACGCCACAGAGCCGAGCACAATAAACCACAAGCCGAGCACAATAAACGCCACAGAGCCGAGCACAATAAACGCCACAGAGCCAAGCACAGAGCCGAGCACAATAAACGCCACAGAGCCAAGCACAGAGCCAAGCACAATAAACGCCACAGAGCCGAGCACAATAAACGCCACAGAGCCGAGCACAATAAACGCCACAGAGCCGAGCACAATAAACGCCACAGAGCCGAGCACAATAAACGCCACAGAGCCGAGCACAAAAAAACGCCACAGAGCCGAGCACAGTACAATAGACGGCACAGAGCCGAGCACAACAGAATAAACAGCACAGAGCCGAGCACAACAGAATAAACGGCACAGAGCCGAGCACAGAGCCAAACACAGCACAATAAATGGCACCGAACCAAGCACAACGCACCACACTTATCAATAGACTGCCCTCTGGGCAGGCTTTACACCTAGTAATAATATAATGCACCCACTAATGTATTATTTGCTATTGACAGCACTGACAGCAGCTGGGAGAGGCAGGAGGACGACCATGAGGAGGAGGACACGGCCACCCAAGAACCACAGCCATGCACCTCGTTCCAAACATTGGAAACCCAACCGTCACCGTCACCATCACAGACACAGACACAGACACAGAGACAGAGGCACCAACAACTTCTGGTGCCAAGGTCTGCCACACAGCCATGACACCTCCTGTACGGAGACGTACGATTTTGAGGGGCCGTCGTCAGAGGACCCAACGTGAGGACGACCGAGTGATCTGCGTCATGAGGACCTGGTGCAGAATGTCCAGAAGATGTCATGTGAGGCCCATTTCCTCCACAGCTTGGAGGACAAAATGAAAAGGGTGCCTAGGAGTCAACAGACAGAGGCACGTGATGCCATCACCCGTGGCCTCGACTCCTTCCTTCCACCTGAAGAACGCTCCTCCCAACAAAACATAACACAAGCTACAACACAACCTCTACATTACCACACACCTGCACACACTCCTCCACCTACCACCTACTACCCACAAACACCCATGCACCACCCCCCTGATACATGGTACTCACACACACAGCCCCCTGATACATGGTACTCACACACACAGCCCCTGATACATGGTACTCACCACACGCCCCTGATACATGGTACTCACACCACAGCCCCCTGATACATGTTACTCACACACACAGCCCCCTGATACATGTTACTCACACACACAGCCCCCTGATACATGGTACTCACACACACAGCCCCTGATACATGGTACTCACACACACAGCCCCCTGATACATGGTACTCACACACAGCCCCCTGATACATGGTACTCACACACACAGCCCCCTGATACATGGTACTCACACACACAGCCCCCTGATACATGTTACTCACACACACAGCCCCCTGATACATGTTACTCACACACACAGCCCCCTGATACATGGTACTCACACACACAGCCCCCTGATACATGGTACTCACACACACAGCCCCCTGATACATGGTACTCACACACACAGCCCCCTGATACATTACTCACACACACAGCCCCTGATACATGGTACTCACACACACAGCCCCCTGATACATGGTACTCACACACACAGCCCCCTGATACATGGTACTCACACACACAGCCCCCTGATACATGGTACGCACACACAGCCCCTGATACATGGTACTCACACACACAGCCCCCTGATACATTGGTACTCACACACACAGCCCCCTGATACATGGTACTCACACACACAGCCCCCTGATACATGGTACTCACACACACAGCCCCCTGATACATGGTACTCACACACAGCCCCCTGATACATGGTACTCACACACACAGCCCCCTCTCAGATATCCCCCACCCAGCTGTGGAAGGAGGGAGGAGATGCAGGGTGACGAGCATCACTATCAGAATTTATAAGCTCTGTATCCCTAGGCACCTTTTTCATTTTCTTTACTTTGCTGAGGAGGGAAAGTGCCTCGCCCGTTGGCTGTTTTATTTTGTTTGTTTAGGCAATATGTGGCGAACTGCCATTACGTGGTTTCATTTGTATGATTTAGGAGAATATTTACCGTTTTTTTCTACATATTTCTAGAATAAACCCTTCTTTGTTTAAAGCAACAGTAAAAGTCTCTTTATTTTATTGACTGGCGGCTGCTCTGCGTTCTGATCGACTCGTGCTCGGGTTCCTCCGGTGTGTTCGGCGGGGTTAATCCAGATGTTTTTCCAGGGTTTGGGCAAGCAATTGCCGGGTTATAGGGTGAGTGTTCAGCAGGTTTGCAGTGGCTTTTCCCTACACTACATCGGCCCTGTGGCACTTGCTGAAACCACCGCAGGGTAGGTGAAGGGATCGCCGATCTGCTCCGTATTGGATGAAAAGTAACCAAACATGCAGTGACGGCTTGATTCTCTTTGAATAACCCCGACAGCACATCGCACTGCCGACAGCACATCGCACTGTATTATGTGTCTAGTGAAGTTAGCTGACTTACGTACTCACGCATGAAGGTGTCCTGCCGTGGCAAGGTGGGGGACATCAAGTCCAGCAGCTCATCAAAACTATTGTAAAATAAAAAAACAAAAAGGGGGAATTAATAGCAAATCAATCATATGGGACACAACAACAATAAAAGCAGGATACATGTACTAACTTCTTTACCGTGTGTATAGCATAAACGTCTCCTCGTGTGCACTAGGGATGTGCGTTTCGGGTTTCGGAATTTCGGAATTTTCACGAAATTTCCCGATTCGTGTTTTCGGATGCAGCCGAATTTCCGAAAATTTTTAGATCCGAAAATGCAGATCCGAAAAGTTTTCGGAGCCCAAACGAAATATTTTCGGAATTTTCGAATGTACTTGAAATGTGTCAAATCGAAATTTATTGCTTTGAAAACGAGGAGAGCAGACGTTCCGAAAAACGAAAAATTCCGAACTTACGAAAAGTCGATACAAAAACGAGGCAAAGTGACGCGAAAATACGAATAATGGTCGAAATTCCGGAAAACATGTACAATTCCGAAAAACGAAAATTTCCGAAATCGCGAAAAGTCGATACAAAAAAGATAGCTGACACGAAAATACGAAAAATGGTCAATATTCCGAAAAAAGTACACGAAAAACTAATCGAGCCGAACCGAATCGAAACAGAAATCGGTCGAAACGAGCCGAATCGAAAAGTTTAAAAATCCAAAAAATCTAACCGAATCGAACCGAAAAAAAAAATCGGTGCACAAGCCTAGTGTGCACGCAGAGTTGCAAACAACGCCCAGACCTGACCTCGTTGTCGGTCTGCAATGGTCGGATGCACCCGGTAGTGTCGCCTGGCCATCGCCACGCCTGCCTCCTTCTCCTCAAGCGCAGATAGTGGAAAGCTGCGATTGTTGCAATGGTGCGTCTTGGGCAGATCTCCATTTTGCATCTTTGGTTCGTGCACAGGGAGGTCTTTTTCATTGGTCGCCTCCGTACAACGCTCGTACAACGCCCGTTTCATTTTTGCAAAACGCTCGTGAAACGCGTGAAAAACGCGCGTATTAAAAACGCTTAGGTGTGAACCCAGCCACTGTGGTAACCCGAAACCCGGAAGTCACACATCAATGCCGGCTCTGCGCACGCTAAGACAAACGTAAAGACGTTTGCTTACCCCATTGCGTAGTGTTGCCATGGCAGCCAGGCATATCGTAAAAGGCAGCCGAGCGGCGGAGGACTTAATTACTACAGGGGATCTAATCTGGACCCAAACAACTATAGAGAAAAAAATATTCATAGAAAAAACGCTGTAAACTGCCAATGCATACGTTAAATAACCATGGACACTGTACCCAAAAGGACATCTTAAATATTCAAAAAGCTGGAATGGGCTATTCTACTGCTGAAGTGTAAATGTAAGCTATGTGTGAATGTGGAACTATGCGCAAATTAAATATATAAATAGGTGTGGAGAGAGGATCTATGTCCATGTGCCAATACTGAAAGTGACTACTAACCTTGAATGAATAGATAATAAAGGTCTAAATGATGTGCGAATAAATGTAAATATACAATGTGTAATGTAAAATTTCAACTGATAACCAGATGATGAAAAATGTGTGTGCAGTGTCATGGGAATAATATGATATATGTGTTGTGTGTTAAATATATAATATAATAATGTGATAAGAGTATGTGAAATAATAAATATATATGTATATAAACAACGTGTCTGTAAACATGAAGAATGTATGTATGCGTTTCAACATGTGCGTGTGACCTCAAAAAATGTATGTACAAATATAAGTACAAAGAAAGTGGTGGAAAAAAAAAATAGAGAATAATAAATGATGGAAATAAATATAAAAATAAATGTTTAAAAATAAATCTAAAGATAAAACAAAAATAAAAAAAAAATTAATAAAAGTAATGATAAAAAGAGAAATAATAAAAATTGAAAATGAAAAATAAATAAATGCCTAAGGAAATACAAAATGTGACCTGTGCATAAAAATACAAAGTGAGATAAACTACATAAAAAGAGAAGAAGAAAAACAAAGAGGAAGAAAAAGAAAGAGAGAAAAAAGAAAAAAAGAGAGATATCTTTAGATTTATTTTTATTTTCCAATTATTTTTAAACATTTATTTTTATATTTATTTCCATCATTTATTATTCTCTATTTTTATTTTTTTTTTCCACCACTTTCTTTGTACTTATATTTGTACATACATTTTTTGAGGTCACACGCACATGTTGAAACGCATACATACATTCTTCATGTTTACAGACACGTTGTTTATATACATATATATTTTTTATTTCACATACTCTTATCACATTATATTATATATTTAACACACAACACATATATCATATTATTCCCATGACACTGCACACACATTTTTCATCATCTGGTTATCAGTTGAAATTTTATATTTATTTATTTATTTATTTATTTATTTATAAAGGATTTTACCAGGAAGGATACATTGAGATTTCTCTCATTTTCAAGTATGTCCTGGGTTTAAGAACATTGAAGTGTTACAGTTACAGAAATACAAAGTAATAAAATGTAAGATATTAAAAACACAAATATACAGATTAACAGAAAATAAAAGGTTTACAGGTGCATTCTGTATATAGTCACTGTGTTACATGTTTACAGGTGCATTATGTATATAGTCACTGTGTTACATGTTTACAGGTGCATTCTGTATATAGTCACTGTGTTACATGTTTACAGGCGCATTCTGTATATAGTCATTATTTTACATGTTTACAGGAGCATTCTGTATATAGTCACTGTGATACATGTTTACAGGTGCATTCTGTATATAGTCACTGTGTTACACGTTTACAGGTGCATTCTGTATATAGTCACTAGGTTACATGTTTACAGGTGCATTCTGTATATAGTCACTGTGTTACATGTTTACAGGCGCATCTGTATATAGTCACTGTGTTACATGTTTACAGGTGCATTCTGTATATAGTCACTGTGTTACATGTTTACAGGTGCATTCTGTATATAGTCACTGTGTTACATGTTACAGGCGCATTCTGTATATAGTCACTGTGTTACATGTTTACAGGTGCATTCTCTATATAGTCACTGTGTTACATGTTTACAGGTGCATTCTGTATATAGTCACTGTGATACATGTTTACAGGTGCATTCTGTATATAGTCACTGTGTTACATGTTTACAGGTGCATTCTGTATATAGTCACTGTGTTACATGTTTACAGGTGCATTCTGTATATAGTCACTATGTTACATGTTTACAGGTGCATTCTGTATATAGTCACTGTGTTACATGTTTACAGGTGCACTCTGTATATAGTCACTAGGTTACATGTTTACAGGTGCATTCTGTATATAGTCACTGTGTTACATGTTTACAGGCGCATTCTGTATATAGTCACTGTGTTACATGTTTACAGGTGCATTCTGTATATAGTCACTGTGTTACATGTTTACAGGTGCATTCTGTATATAGTCACTGTGTTACATGTTTACAGGTGCATTCTGTATATAGTCACTGTGTTACATGTTTACAGGTGCATTCTGTATATAGTCACTGTGTTACATGTTTACAGGTGCATTCTGTATATAGTCACTGTGGTACATGTTTACAGGTGTATTCTGTATATTGTCACTGTGTTACATGTTTACAGGTGCATCCTGTATATAGTCACTAGGTTACATGTTTACAGGTGCATTCTGTATATAGTCACTGTGTTACATGTTTACAGGCGCATTCTGTATATAGTCACTGTGTTACATCTTTACAGGTGCATTCTGTATATAGTCACTGTGTTACATGTTACAGGTGCATTCTGTATATAGTCACTATGTTACATGTTTACAGTGCATTCTGTATATAGTCACTGTGTTACATGTTTACAGGTGCATTCTGTATATAGTCACTGTGTTACATGTTTACAGGTGCATTCTGTATATAGTCACTAGGTTACATGTTTACAGGTGCATTCTGTATATAGTCACTGTGTTACATGTTTACAGGTGTATTCTGTATATAGTCACTGTGTTACATGTTTACAGGTGCATCCTGTATATAGTCACTAGGTTACATGTTTACAGGTGCATTCTGTATATAGTCACTGTGTTACATGTTTACAGGCGCATTCTGTATATAGTCACTGTGTTACATCTTTACAGGTGCATTCTGTATATAGTCACTGTGTTACATGTTTACAGGTGCATTCTGTATATAGTCACTGTGTTACATGTTTACAGGTGCATTCTGTATATAGTCACTGTGTTACATGTTTACAGGCGCATTCTGTATATAGTCACTGTGTACATGTTTACAGGTGCATTCCTGTATATAGTCACTGTGTTACATGTTTACAGGTGCATTCTGTATATAGTCACTAGGTTACATGTTTACAGGTGCATTCTGTATATAGTCACTGTGTTACATGTTTACAGGTGTATTCTGTATATAGTCACTGTGTTACATGTTTACAGGTGCATCCTGTATATAGTCACTAGGTTACATGTTTACAGGTGCATTCTGTATATAGTCACTGTGTTACATGTTTACAGGCGCATTCTGTATATAGTCACTAGGTTACATGTTTACAGGTGTATTCTGTATATAGTCACTGTGTTACATGTTTACAGGTGCATCCTGTATATAGTCCACTAGGTACATGTTTACAGGCGCATTCTGTATATAGTCACTGTGTTACATGTTTACAGGTGCATTCTGTATATAGTCACTATGTTACATGTTTACAGGCGCATTCTGTATATAGTCACTGTGTTACATCTTTACAGGTGCATTCTGTATATAGTCACTGTGTTACATGTTTACAGGTGCATTCTGTATATAGTCACTGTGTTACATGTTTACAGGTGCATTCTGTATATAGTCACTGTGTTACATGTTTACAGGCGCATTCTGTATATAGTCACTGTGTACATGTTTACAGGTGCATTCTGTATATAGTCACTGTGTTACATGTTTACAGGTGCATTCTGTATATAGTCACTAGGTTACATGTTTACAGGTGCATTCTGTATATAGTCACTGTGTTACATGTTTACAGGTGTATATACACAATACAGTGGACATATACACATACATACAGGTTACATGAACTGTTATAGTCACTGTGTTACATGTTTACAGGCGCATTCTGTATATAGTCACTAGGTTACATTTACAGGTGTATATATAGTCACATTTACAGGTGCATCCTGTATATAGTCACTAGGTTACATGTTTACAGGCGCATTCTGTATATAGTCACTGTGTTACAAACAGGTGCATTCTGTATATAGTCACATTTACATGTTTACAGGCGCATTCTGTATATAGTCACTGTTACATCTTTACAGGTGCATTCTGTATAAACATCACATGACACCTGTATATGCCTGTGCATTCTGTATATAGTCACTGTGTTACATGTTTACAGGCGCATTCTGTATATAGTCACTGTGTTACATCTTATACAGTTGCATTCTGTATATAGTCACTCAGGGTTATCCAAAGAGATCCGAATTGCTTGAGAAAGGTAACCGAACGCTGAAAATCAGCGTTCGGTTACCTTTCCTGGCCATTCGGCTATCCAGAGAGCAAGCAATTCGCCAAATACTGGCGAATTGCCTGCACATACGGTGCCTGTTCGGTGCCTGTTCGAGGGCAGAGAAATCCCCATGAAAAAGCACTGCTTCGGCTATTCAGAGAACACAAACCAGCAGTGAAAGGTTCCCCTAATGCCCTGCCATTCGGTGGTTTCATTCGGCAAATTTATTCAGGAGAATCCCATAGGCTTCAATATTAAAAATATTCCCGTTTTAATTCAATATCTAATAAACCGTTCATTATAAAATTCTTCAGCAAAGAGTCTCTTTATTTATAGATTTTTTAGGATACTTTAAGCATTTTTCTGATTTTTTTTTTTTTTTTTTAAAAGTCCGATTTTTTTTTTTTTTTTTTTCAGTTTACTTATTTTTTTTGTAACAGCCCCCTCTTATTATCATTCCCTGGACCTCCTGTGAAAATTTCAGACATTTTCGCTCAGTAGTTTCTTTGCAAACAGCGTTTCTTTTTCCCAGATTCATACAAATGGTTTTTCTAATTTATTCACTGCCTCCTCTACGTCACAGCTGCTTCGGCTCTGTGTGATTCGGCTCCTGTTCGGCTCCTGTTCGGCTCCTGTTCGGCTTTTTCGAAGGTTAATCCAGATGTTTTTGCTTGTTTTCAGCGTGCCTTCGGTTAGTTTTCGTCAGGTGTTCGGCAGCTTTTCCCTGCAATTCGGGGACCCTGTGGTGTTTGCTGAATACACCGCAGGGTCACCGAAATGCAATCGGCAAAAGGAACCAAATTGAAGAGAACGAAAAGTCACCGAACGTGCGGTGATTTTTCGAATCTCTTTGGATAACCCTGACTGTGTTACATGTTTACAGGTGCATTCTGTATATAGTCACTATGTTACATGTTTACAGGTGCATTCTGTATATAGTCACTGTTACATGTTTACAGGTGCATTCTGTATATAGTCACTGTGTTACATGTTTACAGGTGCATTCTGTATATAGTCACTAGGTTACATGTTTACAGGTGCATTCTGTATATAGTCACTGTGTTACATGTTTACAGGCGCATTCTGTATATAGTCACTGTGTTACATCTTTACAGGTGCATTCTGTATATAGTCACTGTGTTACATGTTTACAGGTGCATTCTGTATATAGTCACTGTGTTACATGTTACAGGTGCATTCTGTATATAGTCACTGTGTTACATGTTTACAGGTGCATTCTGTATATAGTCACTAGGTTACATGTTTTACAGGTGCATTCTGTATATAGTCACTGTGTTACATGTTTACAGGCGCATTCTGTATATAGTCACTGTGTTACATGTTTACAGGTGCATTCTGTATATAGTCCCTGTGTTACATGTTTACAGGTGTATTCTGTATATAGTCACTGTGTTACATGTTTACAGGTGCATTCTGTATATAGTCACTAGGTTACATGTTTACAGGTGCATTCTGTATATAGTCACTGTGTTACATGTTTACAGGCGCATTCTGTATATAGTCACTGTGTTACATCTTTACAGGTGCATTCTGTATATAGTCACTGTGTTACATGTTTACAGGTGCATTCTGTATATTGTCACTGTGTTACATGTTTACAGGTGCATTCTGTATATAGTCACTGTGTTACATGTTTACAGGTGCATTCTGTATATAGTCACTGTGTTACATGTTTACAGGCGCATTCTGTATATAGTCACTGTGTTACATGTTTACAGGTGCATTCTGTATATAGTCATTATGTTACATGTTTACAGGTGCATTCTGTATATAGTCATTATGATACATGTTTACAGGTGCATTCTGTAAATAGTCACTGTGTTACATGTTTACAGGTGCATTCTGTAAATAGTCACTATGATACAGGTTTACAGGTGCATTCTGTATTGAGGTATGTTAATAGGGAAGTCTTAAGGGACTTTAGACTGGGGGAAGATTTGATGGCGTCTGGGAGGTTATTCCATAATTGTGGTGCTCTGTAGGAAAATGAGGATCGAGCCACTTTCTTTTTGTATTGCAAGTAAGGTGCTGGTCCTGGATCTGAGGTTATAGGATGAGGGAACTGCCTGGGGAAGCAGCATATTCAGGTAGGGTGGCAGCTTCCCAGAAAAGCTCTTAAACACCGGGTTGGAAAGGTGAAGGGTGCGTCTAGATTCCAGCGATGGCCAGTTTAGCTCTTTTAACATGTCACAATGGTGGGTCATGTAGTTACATTGTAGCACAAAGCGACAGAATGAGTTATACAATGTAGTAAGTTTCTGAATGTGTGTTTGCGGGGCGGCTGCATACACTACATCTCCGTAATCAATAGCCGGCATAAGCATTTGTTGTACAATCTGCTTTCTTACCACGGGGCTCAGGCAGGATTTGTTTCTGTACAGGTCACCTAGTTTGGGGTAGAGTTTAGATGAGAGTTTTTCGATGTGGGGCCAAAGGATAGATTTGGGTCTAAGCACATACCTAGATATTTGAGACAAGTGACTGTGGTCAGCGTGCCATTTGATATTGTCCCAACACTACAATAAAAAAAGGCAAGTGATAATTTTATCAAATAAAACTTTCCTGCAATCATTTAGACCTGATTCATATTAAGAGTGTAGGATTATAACTAACATTAAATTAAAACTATTTATATTCCATTTAAAACTAGATATGTCATAAAACTTATTTTTGCAAATGCATTAATTTATACGTTCCTAGATACTTTATTAAACATAGAAACATAGAAAAATGTCAGCAGATAAGAACCTTTCGGCCCATCTAGTCGCCCAATTACATGGATACTTTACCTGGATTTATCTTTTGTTTAGGATAGCCTTATACCTATCCCATGCTTGCTTAAATTCAATCACTGTTTTTGGCCTCTACCACTTCTACTGGAAGACTGTTCCATGTTCCACCACCCTCTCAGTAAAATAATGCTTTCTGATGTTACTTTTTAAACCTTTGCCCCTCTAATCTAAGACTATGTCCTCTTGTTTTGCTACTTTGTTTCCTTTTAAATATACTCCTTCCTCTACCTTGTGGATTCCCTTTACGTATTTAAATGTTTCTATCATATCTCCTCTGTCTCGTCTTTTTTCCAAGCTGTACATGTTAAGATCATTAACCCTTTCCTGGTAACTTTTCTCCTTCAAGCCGTACACCATTTTAGTAGCCCTTCTCTGAACTCTCTCTAAGATGTCTATATCCTTCTGGAGATACGGTCTCCAGTACTGCACACAGTACTCCAAGTGAGGTCTCACCAGTGCTCTGTACAGTGGCATGAGCACTTCCTTTTCCTACTGCTAATACCTCTCCCTACACAACCAAGCATTCTGCCAGCATTTCCAAGCATTCTGCCAGCATTTCCTGCTGCTCTATTACATTGACTACTTACCCTTAGATCCTCTGAAATAATAACCCCTAAATCCCAACCCTCAGATGTATCAAATATTCTATATTCAGCCCTTGGGTTTTTACGTCCCAGGTGCATTATCTTGCACTTATCCACATTAAAACTCAATTGCCACAGCTCCCACCATTTTTTTAGTTTACCTAAATCATTTGTCATTTGGCTGATCCCTCCAGGAACGTCAAACACTAATTTTAATTGAGTGTGATCTCCAGAATCCTAAATATGTCAGGACATTTGAAAAATACTAATTGTAACCACACAAGGCAACAAGAATATAAAATAATCAATTAGAACAATGCAATATAAAAACAACACAATGATGATTCATCAACATATAAAACGCAATGATTTGTTTCTTCTTCTTTCTTTTTGTTTTCTTTGTCTTCTGTCTTATTGGTTCAAAATCAAATACAACTGTCTTGTCATAGTGTAATGCCAATAGCTGATAGGTTTATTTGAGTTTATATTCTTAACTCCAAATCAATGATCTCTTTAATCGCATAAGCTCTTTGGTGATCTTCTTTGAATAGCTATACAAAATATTGAACACGATGGTTAAAGGGATACTCCAGGCAATATGACCACCTCAGCTTTTTAAGGTGGTCATATTGCCTGAAGTATCCCATTTTTTTCCCCAGCCTTCTATCTTTTCCCGATCGGCTGATATTGCTGAGAGAAGCGGTGGACTTTACTCCGCCCTCCCAGCTGTCAATCAGCCGATCGGGTTTCAAGGTCCCCGCGTTTTGGAACTCTCGGCAAAGCTGGGACGTCATCGCGCTAGAAGCGCGATGACGTCCCACCACTCCGGCAGAGTCGCGGGAACGCGCAGGAGAAGGAGCCGCTGCCTCTTCCTCCTTCTCCTCCGCCAAAGAGTTTTTAGACGAGCAGGCGGGGTGAACTTCAGCTCACCTCGCCGCTCGTGAACGTGCGCTGCTCCGCGCATGTGCGGTTGAATGAACAGGATTCCGGGAGGAAGCCTGCTGATTTGCTGATTGGCTGGTTTACGTGATAGGCGCGCATGCGCGCTTTGCACGTAAACCTGTAGCCAAGTTCCAAGTTTCCACGACGGGAGCGGAAGAGGAGGGAGGGGAGTAAAAAAAAATAAAAAATACGCCGTTGGAAAAGTGTCGTTTTTAGGGTAAGTATTACATTAAAAATATATATATATACTGAATGACTAGTTAGGGCAATAGCTTTAATATAATGTAAAAAAGGGGGGGGGATTTTCAGACTGGAGTGTTCCTTTAAGCTCTTGCACTGTAATGGTATCCTTTTTTTTTATCTAGCATTTTTCAATCCTTGATCTGCAAAAGTGATGGCATGCATAAATCTGAAATATACTTAAAGTTCATTAATTAATTTTCCTTTTATATAGGATATTAAAGTATTGATTATGTTATAATAAACCAGAAATCCGTGATGAAACTGGAGCATATTTTCCTAAGATCCCAACACAAACGAATCAAGAGAAAAGGGAGGGGGGAAAGAGGGGGAGGAGGGAGGGGAGGAGCGAGGGGGGATAAAGGGGGAGGAGGGAGGGGGGAAAGAGGGGAGGAGGGAGGGGGGAAGGGGGGAGGAGGGAGGGGGGAAAGGGGGGAAAGGGGGGAGGAGGGAGGGGGGAAAGGGGGGAGGAGGGAGGGGAAAAGGGGGAGGAGGGAGGGGAAAAGGGGGAGGAGGGAGGGGGCTATGACTCTTTTTTATTTGTATAACGGTCATTATTCCTTAAATTCTCTTCTATATTCAAACAAAAACAAAACAAAACACAGACATACAGATATACAAAAAATACATTACACTTCAAACACGCTTCCTCAGCTTTCCCTGCACTTTTTCATGTCGTCTGGGTTTTTATATTTGTTATTTCACTCACATCATGCAACACGCAGACAAAACCAATATGCACTAACATGTCATAACACACAAAAACACAATTGCAACGTGGTTTCTGTCTTGTCCTTAAATTAACTATTATCATGCTCCATCAATACCTTTTATCAACTGCATTCAAGACAAGTCACAAGAATAAGAGAAAACAAAGTGCAGCCAATATCCGTTACATGCATATAGATATGTGATGCAACGCTGCAGCATCAAAGTCCAGTGTGTCTCTATAATCTAGACATCATCGGGGATTTAGAGAGAATGATGATACATAAAATGATTCCTTATCATAGTCATTGAAAAGAGAAAGTTCGTAAGAGTAATTATTACCTTTTATTAATACATGAGCTTCTACAGAGAGACCTTAAAGCAAACGATCAGGACGCAGGGACATAGGACGAATACAGCTCATTGAGTTTATGGTTATTGTGGGAGATAAAGTCACGTGTTTATGTGGAAAACCAGGACTGAGACGCAAAACCAAGACCATGAATTTACCAGACGTGGTGCAGGTGAGATGGACTAAAACCTGTGTGAGTGGAGAAGGTAATAAACAATCCTATGTATAAACACAATATACTTTACAATGTCACTAAAGGGAATTCAATGCTGCTTTATATCAATCCCCGACGGGCACAAGCAAGATAGGAATGAGGAGCAGAGATATCCCCCAGCAGATATCATCCAATATAATGTCCCTAATGATGGTCTGCCTCGGAAACACGCAAAGGAACCCAATGGTGGCGGAATCAAATCCTGTAATTAATAAAAGTGCCCTCACATTTAGCTGAGCCGCGTGTGAAGAAAAGCAGCTCAGTTTACGAGCACTGGATGATGTAAAGCTGGTCATCCCTGATCCTGTTACAATATGGAACTTATTCTTCACCTCCACCAGCTTGTAACCAGACACATGGAAGGAAACATTGCACAAATATCAATACATTTACACATATCATGTGAGGAAAGTGAATAAACTCACATGAGACCGAGCCTCCAGTATTTCGGCCGCTCAGTACAGATTGTCCGGGATCAAATAATGAGAAATAAAATCAAAGACTTTATTAAAATATATAAAACAAACCAATTACAATAAAATAGTTTTATATATTTTAATAAAGTCTTTGATTTTACTTCATTGCTGATTATAACATCAGGAAGCATTATTTTACTGAGAGGGTGGTGGATACATGGAACAGCCTTCCAGTAGAAGTGGTAGAGGCCAAAACAGTAATTGAATTTAAGCAAGCATGGGATAGGCATAAGGCTATCCTAAACAAAAGATAAATCCAGGTAAAGTATCCATGTAATTGGGCGACTAGATGGGCCGAAAGGTTCTTATCTGCCAACATTTTTCTATGTTTCTATGTTTTTCTATGTTTCTATATTCACTGGAATATTGATAAAGGCTGGATGGGAGTCATGAGAGGTGTGTGGTGCTCCTTTAAATCTGAGCAGAATTTGTTGTCATGATCAAAGTGCTGTATTACACATGTTGGGGCGCTGGGGGAGAATTCACATTTTGTTTCTTTGGTTTTACAGTGTCTATGGAGTATTGTGCACTGGTTTCCTCCTGTATAGCAACACTTGTTAAGTACAGTCAGGTCCAGAAATATTGGGACATGGACACAATTGTAACATCTTTGGCTCTATACACCACCACAATGGAGTTGGAATGAAACAAACACAATGTGCTTTAACTGCAGACTGTCAGCTTTAATTTGAGGCTATGTACATCCAACTCAGGTGAACGGTGTAGGACTTACAGCAGTTTGCAGATGTGCCTCCACTTGTTAAGGGACCAAAGGTAATGGGACAATTGGCTTCTCAGCTGGTCCATGGCCAGGTGTGTGATATTCCCTCATTACCCCAATTACAATGTGCAGATAAAAGGCCCAGAGTTCATTTCAAGTGTGCTATTTGCATTTGGAATCTGTTGCTGTCAACTCTCAAGATAAGATCCAAAGAGCTGTCACTATCAGTGACGCAAGCCATCATTAGGCTGAAGAAACAAAACAAACCCATCAGAGAGATAGCAAGAACATTATGTGTGGCCAAAACAACTGTTTGGAACATTCTCAAAAAGAAGGAACGCACCGGTGAGTTCAGCAACACCAAAAGACCTGGGAGACCACGGAAAACAACTGTGTTAGATGACCGAAGAATTCTTTCCCTGGTGAAGAAAACACCCTTCACAACAGTTGGCCAGGTCAAGAACACTCTCCAGGAGGTAGGTGTATGTGTGTGAAAAAAAGTAAACAATCAAGAGAAGACTTCACCAGAGTGAATACAGAGGGTTCACCACAAGATGTAAACCATTGGTGAGCCTCAAAAACGGGAAGTCCAGATTAGAGTTTGCCAAACAACACCTAACAAAGCCTTCACAGTTCTGGAACAAGATCCTATGGACAGATGAGACCAAGATCAACTTGTACCAGAGTGATGGGAAGAGAAGAGTATGGAGAAGGAAAGGAACTGCTCATGATCCTAAGCATACCACCTCATCAGTGAAGCATGGTGGTGGTAGTGTCATGGCGTGGGCATGTATGGCTGCCAATGGAACTGGTTCTCTTGTATTTATTGATGATGTGACTGCTGACAAAAGCAGCTGGACGAATTCTGAAGTGTTTCGGGCAATATTATCTGCTCACATTCAGCCAAATGCTGCAGAACTCATTGGACGGCGCTTCACAGTGCAGATGGACAATGACCCAAAGCATACTGCAAAAGCAACCAAAGAGTTTTTGAAGGGACAGAAGTGGAATGTTATGCAATGGCCAAGTCAATCACCTGACCTGAATCCCATTGAGCAGCATTTCACTTGCTAAAGACAAAACTGAAGGGAAAATGCCCCAAGAACAAGCAGGAACTGAAGACAGTTGCAGTAGAGGCCTGGCAGAGCATCACCAGGGATGAAACCCAGCGTCTGGTGATGTCTATGCGTTCCAGACTTCAGGCTGTGATTGACTGCAAAGGATTTGCAACCAAGTATTAAGAAGGGAAAGTTTGATTTATGATTATTATTCTGTCCCATTACTTTTGGTCCCTTAACAAGTGGGGGCACATCTGCAAACTGCTGTAAGTCCTACATTGTTCACCTGAGTTGGATGTACATACCCTCAAATTAAAGCTGACAGTCTGCAGTTAAAGCACATTGTGTTTGTTTCATTCCAACTCCATTGTGGTGGTGTATAGAGCCAAAGATGTTACAATTGTGTCGCTGTCCCAATATTTCTGGACCTGACTGTATTTCTAGATATAGATCCTATTTATCTCACCTTTTTTGTAATCTATTAAACCAGAACAATGGTGTCAAACTCAGCTCAGTGTTTTGTTTATCGGATTCTCCTGGTTATGTCAGAGTTTTTCAGTCCCAATCGTATTGTCATTGAATTAATGAGAATTATCATTGAGTTATATTTCACGTGAGGTTCCTGTATCAGTCTCCGGATTCTATTGGACTTTATATAGGGATCAGGAAATTGTGGCTGGCATAAAGTTATTGCTTCTTATCTCCTTGGTCTTTGCTCTTCGCTTCATTAATCCATCTCCAGATAAATACCTATTTATAATTCCTTACACCTAAACACACTGCACTTTACATTACCGGATCCCCTCAGCGTGTGACTCCCTCATTCTCCGATACATGAGGACCCGCTGAAAGACCCCACTATCACGCTGAACGAGCTCCTGGGACCCTCACAGAACATATTGTAAGGTGGGTGACCTCAGTATCTGGGAATCTCCAATAATCCCCATATACCCCATACAAGGTAACGCGGGATTGGTTTTATGATTTTTTGTTAATTTCTGTTGCTCTGTTAATAACCCTGTACGTCTCTGCTGGGGGTGAATTAGTGGAGAATTTGAAGGGATTTGCTGAGTTTTAGGCAAAAATAATTAATCTGCTTTTCATGAATCTGTTCTATTGAAATGTTGTAGAATCCAGCAGGAGAAGTTTATTGGTTGTCAAGTCTTAATCTCTTTCTATTGAATTCACACATTGTACCTGGATCTGTAATGTCTAGGGGCTTCCGTTGTGTTTGGATCAGGTTCCAGACTGACCTGATTTCCCTGACTGAAGCGCAGTGTTGCTGTAACCTCATATCAGGGGGTTTAGGGGTTGGGGTGCAGTAAGGAATTGTGCAGATTTTTCATACAATGTTTTTAATGTGACCTTACAATTCTTTGGGGAAATATTATTATTTTTTCCAGCCATAGTTGAAGTGTAATAATACATTATTGTATAAAGTTACTTATTGCTACAAGCCGCGTGTTATGACTTTAAGAGTTTCACATATTTTAAACAGTAGCATCAGTTTGTGAAACGCGTTTCCTGTGGCTACAGCAGATAAAGTCTCGTCCAGTTACAACAGATTTTTTTAGGAGATGCTGCCCTCAGAGAAACCTCTTGGTCTGGCCCCCGGTCTTGACTCATGAAATGAGAAGATCCACTGAATCCAGATCTGGAGCAGAGTAATTCTGAAGCAGGTGACCGGCACATTAACTGCCGGCTTATGGAAGCTTTGTCCACATACCTTCAATACACTTTATTCACCACTCCATGTTTGGCCCCATTTTTATAGAGACCGTCATCATTCATCTCCAGTTCAATCCAGGACCTTTGGCAGATCTGCCTTTCCCGTGTCGACATCTGGAACTGGTAGAATGACATCACTGCCTACATCACTGGGAGGAGGGGTTTATCTGAATTATATTTTAATTTTTTATTAGGTTTTTTTGGACATCCTTTCTGGCTGAGGAAATAGTTGACGAAGAACCAATCATCATCGACTCCTCCTCGTCTTACACTTTCCGACTTGGTTTTGTCGAGCTGAGCAGTTCTCTGCTGGATGAGGTTCTGCAGGTCATCTTCCTCACGTAGGTGTTTTAATAAAATCACATGGCATTGCTGATGTTATGAGTCAGACACTTGGATCCATCCCAAACATGACGATTCTTTGATTACAGAATGAAGGGCTGTATTTTTGCACAAATTGCCCAAATCGCAGACCATTTGACCAAATTGAGGTAGGCTTTCTTTAATCCACGAGGCCACCGTGCTACAACATTGAATATTTCCTGCGCTGCCATATATTTACAGGGTCACCTGGTGCAATCAACTTTTTATTCCGCCAATGTCCATCCAGTCCATCAAATCTCTTCACTTTGCGTTATTACAAGGCACAATTTTTAATCTCAGGTTTAGCTTCATTATTCGTCACTGAAGAACATTCGGTTTTCTTTGCTCGTAGTTAGACATACCTATTGAGGCGTGATCTGGTATGAACACGACCAGATGGTTTTGATTGGTCACACAGTTCCATTTCTATGAGATAAACGCGAGGTGTTCAAATACTACTGAGTGATTTGAATGAACACTGGTTTTATCATACAAGTCTATATCGACACATAAAACCAGTGCAGTGAATAATGTCCCCCACACACACACACCACAAAACTAGGATATCCCCCAATATCCCTATAAATACAAAAACACACAAAGGGTCGTTGTGGATATAAAAACCCCACACCAGTACCATGCAGCTACCAGGCAGGATAATGTTGAAATCCAAGCAATATCAGAGGATCATTTTTCAACTGTAACACAACAGGTCTAGTGTATCTCCTAATATGTGGATGTGGGACCAAGTATGTAGGGAAGACTTTTCGCCCGTTCAAGATCAGGATTAGGGAGCACGTTCGCTCAGTGCAGAATGATTTGGATACTCCGGTAGCTAGGCATGTTAGAGCATGAAAAAAAGGAGAAATGAAACATCTGAGATATTGTGGGCTAGAATTAGTGAAACATCACCAGAGGAAGGGCGACTACGATTTAAGGTTAACCCTTTCGCTGCTGAGGCATTTTACGCCTGTGTGCTGAGCTCATTTTTACCTGTTTTGCTCATCATGTTTAAACGCGTTTTGAAGGCTTATTTTAGTATATGACCCAGACATATTATATATCGTTCTTTCCGGCAGACTCGGCAGATTCATAATATGTCATTATTATATGTATACGTCATGCCCTGTCTGTATAATATAACAAAAAATGCAATAAAATGTGAATTTTCAATAATTTACAACGTGTAAAGTGTTTGTTTTCAAATTTTAACATGTGAGCAATTACGGTTATATTTTCTATGACTTGCGCTTGTTAAAAATATTAGGAATGGGGTCTCGTTACATTTTTTTGGGGGGAAAATAACGCAATTTTTAACAAACGCACCCCAAACAAAAATCGTTAGTGCAGCATCATTGTTCACATTATAATTGAAATGGGAACAATATTGATGCATTAACAAAACAAAAAAAACAACTTTTTTAAAATATTTTTTTAAACAAATATTTTTATTTTTGGCTCCCCAGGGGTTAATGTCAGCCACCGTTTGGAAGGGCAGGTTGTGCCCTTCCAAACGGTGCCTGCCTTAACCTTGTGGCCCACGGCGATCGGGAGGGAGAGAGGTCCGAAGGATCTCCCCCTCCCTTTCACGCGCCTCCTCCGCACTCGCGAGGCGGGTGCCTGAATTAGATGTCATCGCGCCGCCGTGATGACATCTAATAGCCCCGCCAGGGTCCCGGAGTGCCGGTCTGACATCCAAGATGTCAGCCTGCACCGGGGGGGGCACAGCAATCGGCCGGAATCCCAGCTGATTGCAGCCTCCTTTGCATGGACACGCTCAGCGCATCCATAGCACAGGAGGTGCACTTGGCAGGACGCGCTCAGCGCGTCCTTAGCAGCCAAGTGGTTAAGATGCCGTAAATGTTTCTGCATTTATACGCTGCATACAGTTAGTCCAGGAGGGCTGGACGAGGGCTTTACCTTCACCTCATTTATTTAGTCATGAAGTTGGTCTGAAAATTAAACCCATTGGTCTGAATAAATTATTCTGGAGGTCTGATGTAAAGACATTACTCTTTTTCATATCATTTAGGTTTTTTTAACATTGTTTTTAGAGGTGTGCATTTGTTAATTCGTATTTTGGAATTGCTTCCGAAATAACGAATCGATTTGATCCAAATTCGAAACAAATGGTATGTAACAAATTTAATTCGTTATACTGTGTCATCATAAAAGAAAAAAACATATTTAATTGGGGTTTTATTTGGTAATCCATAATTTGAATCGATATATCAACTATCAAATTGATCTTAAATTAAGTTACATACAATAAAGTAGTACTACAGTCAGCAAACGACTTTATGAAATTAATCTTCCTGGCGGTATTCAAGAGTGTGGCTCGGGGTTAGCTTTCAGTGCAGAAAGTGGTAACCCCGAGCCACACTTGGGCTGGATACATACCTGTCCCTGCGCTCCCTCGCTGACCTCCGCGGCGATCGCATTCTCCTCCATCCGATCGCGGCGTCCTGCTTCCTGGTTCCCTTCTTGCGAGGCATTTTTTGGGAATATTTGGGTTAATCTTTAGGTTTCATAATTTATTTTAAAGAAACTAGGCTATTTTCCACCACAGCTTTCAATGTTAAAAAAAATCTTTGTATTTAACGGTTTATTAAATATATCTTAAAACATTTATTATTTTCAATTGCAGCAAACAGCCATTCTTTTAATTTAATTGTTAGGATTTTTTTGGTATTCTTCAAGATTTTTTGGGTTAATCTTTAGGTGTCATAACTTATTTTAAATGCAATAATGAGATCTGTTTTTCTTTGCTGAACGCATGCAGCTGGATTATTTTCTTACAGTCGGTGTGTTTTCAGCAAGATACATTCCATTACATTGTGTCAGACCATGGACAGTTCCACTTGTGAAATAGATTGATAACATGTTCCCCTTTCAGCCCTTGGACAGTGCCTGAAAGTGGAACATGTTATCAATCTATTTCACAAGTGGAACTGTCCATGGTCTGACACAATGTAATGAAATGTATCCAATTGGGTTAGATCACTATACCAACAGTTGATGTACTTTGATTATGTTGACAGCCAATAGGCTATAATAGCAAGTGCATTTAGAAAAGGTCAGTCCGGGCATTAAATTGGGATAATTACTATCCGGAACATGTATCTTTCATTCTTTCTATAAACTCCAACTGCCAAGGTACCCCTGCTCCTATGCCCTAGACCTAACCTACTTTTGAGGAGTAAAGGGAGCTCTTGTAATATATAAGGTGTATCCCGCTAGGCCAGCAGGTCCATACATACCGACAATCTTGAAATTAGCAACTATCGCAATTGACAGCCTCTTACTACGTGTATGGATTCATTGATTTACAGAGGCACACTATCAACAAATGTGGTTCTAATTTGCATGTGAGTGGTTTTTAACCAATGGATAGTGGGTTGAGATAGTATTTACGTTTGATAGCCCTTTTAATAGACTTTAATAAAGGCTATATTTTAACACTGTTTACTCACCTGTATGACTTACACCCTGACTAATAGGAAGGAACGCTCATTGGGCAGTATTGATCATGTGACCCCAGGACACTTTGAATATGGTGGGTTGATATGGAGAATGACAGAATTCAGGTGTTTGGTTTGGTTACACCATAGAAAATACAGAATATATGGAGGGTGAGAGCTATGAGATGCCATTAGCTCTTGAGGAAGCCGTGTAGTATGACGTCAAAACATGCGTCGAGTGCATCTTAAGAATGTTGTTTTTGTTTTAGCAGTATACTATTTTGGATTGTGGTGTTGATGGGATTCTGTGCCCCGTATTAATCAGCTTTGATTTTTCTATACGCCGTTCAATGAACTTCTTGGGATGATACAGTTTGCAGGGACAGAGCAGAAATTACTGTAGGTTGAGGGATAGTACATGAGGTTCCCTGTGGCTGTCTGTGAATGACTTGTTGCTGCCGTTATAGTTGTCTGCATTTGTGTCATTCTCGTGACGATTGGGACGGAATAAGTGTGTACATCCATCCTATGAAATGTCTGAGACACACTTTCCACATTAAGCTGTGCGTATACACGCAGACGTCTTGACGTAGTATTATCTATGCAGCATACTTCACCGTGAGCCAGAACACTTTTTTTCCTTTCTCATCATTCTTTCCCGATCTTTTCAATACATGTGAGATTTTATTACCGTATGTGCATTTTTCTAATAAAATTGTGATATACTGTATATATGTATATACCTCATTTGTAATTCATGAGTGTAACCGCCGGTAGGGGGTGGGCGTGGAGGCTCCATATCTAGCCTCTTCTCCCCTTGGCACTTCCCTTTTTTTGTGGTTACTAAAAATAGAACCACTCACAAAACAGGCGGCACTTATCAAATGAATGTAAGTGCAAATAGCGCATAAAATGAGTCTCCCAATAGAATCGTAACAGGTCACAACTTCCGTAGCAAATGAGCAGCAACACAATAGCCGTTAATTACTCCGGAACGGCAACTGTCCTCAAAGGAGCCCTCAGACAAGAAGACTATCAAAAATAAAAGGAAGTAACCCCTGAATGATAATACATACAGTTCCTGGCTCAATGCATTTCGTCACGTGACTTCATCAGGTGCCTTGAATCCATAATGTCCCTCCACTCAATTTTAGGCTTGTGCACCGATTTTTTTTTCGGTTCGATTCGGTTCGATTTTTCGGATTTTTAAACTTTACGATTCGGCTCGTTTCGACCGATTTCTGTTTCGATTCGGTTCGGCTCGATTCGTTTTTCGTGTACTTTTTTTTCGGAATATCGACCATTTTTCGTATTTTCGTGTCACTTAGCTCGTTTTTTGTATCGACTTTTCGTAAGTTCGGAAATTTTCGTTTTTTCGGAACGTCTGTTCTCCTCGTTTCAAAGCAATAAATTTCGATTTGACACATTTCAAGTCCATTCGAAAATTCTGAAAATATTTCGTTTCGGCTCGGAAAACTTTTCGGATCTGCCATTTTCGGATCTAAAAATTTTCAGAAATTCGGCCGCATCCGAAAACACGAATCGGGAAATTTTGTGAAAATTCCAAAATTCCGAAACCCGAAACGCACATCCCTACTCAATTTATACTGTTCCTAAACATTGAATTAAACACGTCTGTGGCTGTTTCCATCCAGCTTCCAGCTCCGCGCACAAGAAGTAGCATATTGCAACATTGGTTTCACCATCCACAACGCATTGAGGCCATAGACGCCATTTTGATTTAGGGCAAAATTATGGAATCCATATAGGAAGTATTGGCAAATAGTGGTGAGTTTGAAATTATGTCCATCATGACCACAAATAATGATATTATCCACTCAAAAGACCAAAAAGGCAATAAAATAGATAAGACACCACGAATCATAAAATCAAGACAATAATAAATCATACAAAAAAAGTAAGACAAATTGAAACAAACAATGGTGTTAGGAGGATAAATAATACTCAGCTTTTGTACTGAAGTTGACTCCCAGGAGGTGGTCCGCCGCTCCAGAAACCATAAATTGAAGAAAAACACGGAGGCTTCAGTACTTCTCAGACGTCACTGGTGTATATGGTCAGGGAAAAAAAACAGGAATGATTCAAAAAAATCCAAATCATCTAAAGGATCTCTTATTCTAATAAAACAGTATAAAGTAATTCTAAAAGCCCAACGCGTTTCGTCTATAAATTAGACTTCCCCAAGGGCAGTATGCTATACAAGCAGTCAAAAAATAATAATCTCTTTATTATTATTATTATTATTATTTTTTGACTGCCTGTATAGCATACTGCCCTTGGGGAAGTCTAATTTATAGACGAAACGCGTTGGGCTTTTAGAATTATTTTATACTGTTTTATTAGAATAAGAGATCCTTTAGATGATTTGGATTTTTTTGAATCATTCCTGAGCGAGCAATTGTTTTTTTTTCCTGGCCATATACACCAGTGACGTCCGAGAAGTACTGAAGCCTCCGTGTTTTTCTTAAAAAAAACTTAAGAACAGAATGTGTTAACCCAAAACCTATGTCAAGAAGGCGAGTATATCAATATCTGAATTCAATCCAGGGTCCTTTAAAGTACCAAATCTATGGATCCACCTAGTCTCAACCTGTGAGAGCTGGACTTCCATAATCCCACCGATGGGGACAGACTCTATCCCAAACCAGGCTTTTGACATCAAAAAAAGGACACTTGTTACGATGCCTTAATACATTATGTTTCTCACTTTTTTCCCTTTATATTATACAGATGTTCATATATCATTTCCTTCAATTTTTGTTCGGTTTTACCCACATACTGGCCACCACAAGGACATTGGAGTAGATAATAAAAATTTCTATTCTGAATTCCATCCCTGTACCCGTACACTTGATGTTTACTTTAGATTGGTTAACTCTTCTTCAGAAATCAACGTGTCAATATTTGTCCTTGCTAAATAAAACCATTGGATTCTGTGCAGTTAGGTTTTATATGTAACAATAGATTTTTGGTAATGTTGTCCAACGACTTTTTGTGGTGACTGCTATTATAATCAATATAGCTCATAATGTCGGTAGGCTTAAAAAAAATGTCTTTGTGCAAATTCTACCATCTTTAATAATAATCATCAAATCTAAAAAAAATTCTATTTAACCCTCACCAGTCTCGGCAGAAAAAATAGATTTAAACCATTACTATTGATATATTCCAAAAGAAGCGTCCATCTGTCCACGTCATCGTCCCATATAATAAGGACGTCGTCAATAAACCTGCACCAGAGTTTCAAATGTGCCCTAAATGGATTATCAAACCAAATGGCCCAATTCTTCAATTATCTTTTTAATCCCCCAATGTACGTCGAGTGTATGAAATCTCATCACTCTACGTTATTGCAAGGTTGCCTAACTGAACGTCACCACCTCCCCGTCCATCTCTGTGCACCCTCATTATAAAGCTGGACACGTGTATATACTCCTATGTTACTTTGTATGAAGCAATACCCCTCATTTTTACAGCTAAGACGTCAGATGTGTGTTACCGTTGGTGACACAGTCGTATACATATACAGCCTCAAACTACATTGACTTATACACTGCTCCGGACAAAGCCGAGGATGGGAGATGTTTCTGCAGCCACTAAAAGCTTCTCATACAGGGTTATTCAAAGAGAGACGAAATGGCTCCGAAAGTGCACCGAAAGGTGAATTTCCCCGTACGATGCAATTTTGGAGACAATTTGGCTATTCAAAAGCTGGCAGTTTGCCAAATATTGGTGAATTGCAAGAGAAATACGGTGCCTGTTCAGTAGCAATGAAATACCCATAGAGAAGCTGTGACGGATGCCGCTACTCTGAAGGAGTAGATCCGCAGTAGGTGCCGAGGTTCCTCTGCCGTGAGCCCCGATAATGAGCCAGCGTCAGGTCCCTAGCTGGAAGCTAGCGGTCAGCAGTAATAAATACACACTGGATGGTTCCTTTTCCCAAATACTCATTGAGGCGTAGTACTGGTTAAGCAGCTTGGTTTATTTAGAACAGTACATACATGGTACATTTATACGGTACAGTCCCATTGGTCTCTCTCATGTCCGCCCTCAGACATCCCGGCACCAGTTTTACCACTGCCTCCAGCCATAACCCTTTTCGTATTGTTAACATCGGCTGCTACTGCCCCTAGCCCGAGCCCAGCTCTTGGTGCCACACTGTCTGGCCTGCCCTGGGCTACTCCTTGTCTGGGAAATTCCACCCCCTGGACTGTGAGCTCTGATTCCGGCGAGGGCTTCCCTCTGCGGCTGGGAAGCCCGACTCGAGTCCAGCGGACGATTGAGGGGTGACCCTGGTGGCACTCCCCTTCACAATTCACTCCACAGCGGCCCCATGTTCTCAGGGCCCTTCTGACCAAAAAGCTGAGCAGTGCAGGGTGTAAGGCATGTCGGCTGTGCTAGGTCTCGGCCGGCGGCAGCTGTATCAGGGTTGCACTGGGCAGATAAACCACGATGGCTGGGCAAGGCAGGGGTGGCAAAGAACTTAATAAACATCAGGGTCATACAAGCACAAACAAATTATACAATTGGGTGAATGAAAACTGGGCAATTTGGGTGGTATTAAATTGTGAGGGATTACAGGTGTGGGGAATTTGCGAGGGGAAACACAATACACACAGGGATCATACAGACATACATTGTATAAACAAAATTTAACCTTGAACCAATGAACTTTTAATGTTTTATATGCCAATAAATTGTAAGTGACGGCTGTTCTGTCACAGAAGTAATGGTTAATCTATTCACATTGAGCAGCAGAGAAATATCAGTGAAATGCCCTGATGTTCAGTGGTTTCATTCGGCAGGTTTAATCAGGCGAATCCCATAGGTTTCAATGTTAAAAATATTCCCGTTTTAATTCAATATCTAATAAACCGTTTAGTATTTTAATCTGCAGAAAAAGTCTCTTTATTCTTCTTTTAAGATTTGTTTGGCAATTTTTTTTTTAAAGAGCTTTTTTTTCTGTAAAAGACCTTTTTATTATTCATAGGACCTTATATATTAATTCCAGGCAATTCCGTGCATTTTTTTGCAAACAGTTTTTAAAGGTTGTGGTGTTTTTTTTCCCCGATGGAATTTAGGTGTTCTTTGACTAACCCTGATAGTCATCTCTTATTATCACATTATTGGGAGTTTCATTTTTATTCATATCTAGCAGTTTTTCATGAAAATGTGCTTTGCGGCCACTGTCTGGTAGTCCATTGTTCTCCTTGTGGTCTTTTCCGCTTATGTAGAAACGAAATACACCTTGAAATACACGTAGAAATGTGATATAAGCGGAAGGAGGCAAACCTCGAATTTACTGAAATCTACCAGTTAATACTAGTTGTGACTGAACATAGGAAGTCCTGGTTTTATTAGTCCAGGGGCAGATTGACATTTTTCGGTAGACACGCTTGTGGGTGTTGCCTTCTTATTTCTCTCCTTATGCTGTTTTCATGTCCACTTTCTCTTGGTGGAGGAGACCTCCTTGGTGCTTGGATCTGCATATTTGGATTTCTTTTAGAACAAATTCCACTAAACCCACTCCATAGCAAAATGGCAGCAAAGAGGATAAAAATTGCATTTTATTAAATAAACATACATAGATTAACCATTTAATTTCTCTTCCACCTTTCAGTGATGGCGTCTGTGAATTTGAAAGCCGAGGTGACCTGCCCCCTCTGTAAGGACATTTATACGGATCCTGTGACCCTGACATGTGGACACAGCTACTGCCGACTCTGCATCACCAAGACATGGGACAACCAGGAGGAGGGAGAATCTTCCTGTCCTGAATGTAGATACAGGTTTCGGGAAAGATCTGAACTTAAAAGAAACCTGAGACTGTGTAACATTGCGGAGAGCTTACGATCTTCTCACCCAGAGCAGGAGGTGACCGGGATAACCTGTACCTACTGCATTCAGTCTCCAGTACCAGCTGTGAGAACATGTCTGCTGTGTGAAGCTTCAATGTGTGAAAACCACCTGGGGGTCCACAGCAAGTCAGAGGAACACGTTTTAACTGAACCCACCACTTCACTGGGGAACAGGAAATGCAGCGTCCACAAGGAAATCTTGAAATATTATTGCTGTGAAGACACGACCTGTATCTGTGTGTCCTGCAGGTGGGATGGAGAGCACAGGGGACACCAGGTGGAGACTCTGAATGAGGCCTCTGAGAAGAAGAAGGAGAAACTGAGGAATATTCTGCAGAAACTGACTTCCGAGAGAGAGGAGGCGGAGAAAAGAGTCCAGAACCTGGTGGAGCGCAGGAGAAAAGTGCAAGAAAAGGCAGCCGGGGTAACAGAGCGAGTCACTGCCCTGATTAGGGACATCAAGGAACGGCTGGAAGACCTGGAGAAGCGAGTCCTGAGTGAGATCTCCAGGCAGGAAGAGCAGGTCTCAAGCCAACTCTCAGATCTAATCTGGCATCTGGAAGTAGAGAAGCAGAAGTTGTCCAGAAAGATTGGCGACATCGAGGAGCTGTGTGACATGACGGACCCATTAACTGTCTTACAAAGGACGGGAATCAGACAGAGACGACTATTGTGACTCTGAGGACACAGAGAGATGTGACATAAGGTCCTGTGCAGGAGATCTGGATGCAGATCTGATCTCAGTGAACCTTACACTCAGGGCCTAGCTGGGATTGTGGACCAGAAAACGAGACGGCGCTGGTGTACCGGAGCTTTCAGTCATGTTACTGGATGTTCTCTTTACTTCTACTTTTCTCCTTAAATGGAACTCCTGCCCCTCTACCACCGACCCCTACACTATCTGCATCTCTCCCTCCCTCCTCTCGTCCCACATGATGGCCTCGCATGAGCTCCTTTGTTTCCTCAGAACATGGTCTCCCTCTAACTCTCGCGCTGCCAATCACTCCCACTCCCACAAATCCCATTCCCACCTTCTCTTTCTCACCCTCCTGCTGTTACTCTCTCAGGTGACATATCCCCTAACCCTGGCCCCACAACACATCCAATACTTCCCTCTCATCCTATCTCCATCGCACATAAATCACCTCCCTGCAAGCCCAGCAACCTCATTCCCATAATCCCTCAGCGCCTGTCCTCTTTCTCCTGCGCCCTCTGGAACGCTCGCTCTGTGTGCAACAAACTCACAGCAATCCATGACCTCTTCCTTTCAAACTCCTTCAACCTCCTAGCTTTAACTGAAACCTGGCTAACTCCCTCTGACACGGCCTCCGTTGCTGCTCTCTCACATGGCGGTCTACACTTGAGCCATACCCCCAGACCGGTGAGAGAAATGGTGGCGGGGTCGGAATCCTGCTCTCTCCCACCTGCACCTACCAGCATCTCCCTCCACCCCATCCCTCTCCTTCTCCTCCTTCGAGACACACTGCATCCGCCTGTTCTCTCCTCTGGCCCTCAGGGTGGCAGTCATCTACCGCCCACCGGGACCAACCTCCCAGTTCTTTGACCACTTTGCTACCTGGCTTTCTCACTTCCTGTCTTCTAATCTTCCATGCCTAGTTCTCGGGGACTTCAACATTCCCATTGACGATCCTTCCGCCCCTGCTGCCTCCAAACTTCTTTCACTCACGTCCTCCCTTGGACTCACACAATCCTCCCTCCTCCCTACCCACCGCGATGGTCACGCTATTGACCTTGTCTTTTCCAACCTCTGCTCCATTTCTGAGTTCAACTGTCGCCCTTTCCCATCTCTGACCACCACCTTCTCTCTTTCAACCTATCTGGACTTCCTAAACACCCTGCTCCCCCACCCCGCACACACACTCGCAGAAATCTACATGCTGTGGACCCCCATCAATTCTCCAACCTACTTCACCACCTCCCTCATACCTCATCCTTCACCTGCCCTGATGCTGCCACTAATCACTACAACACTACGCTTATCTCTGCTCTAGACACTCTTGCTCCTCTTCGACTCTGTAAGGCCCCACGCCGCCAGCTTCAGCCCTGGCACACCCTCCAGACTCGCTACCTGCAAAGATGCTCCCGCACCGCAGAGCGTGCCTGGAGGAAATCCCGCTCTGAAGCTGATTTTGTTCACTTCAAGTTTATTCTCCGGTCATACACCTCTGCCCTCCACTTGGCCAAACAATCCTTCTTCTCATCTCTTATATCTACGCTGTCCTCCAACCCTAAACGGCTCTGGTCCACCTTCAACACCCTCCTCTACCCACCTGCACCTCCCCCTCAGCTGCCTTCAGCGCTCAAGACCTGGCAGACTACTTCCTCAGTAAAACTTAACTATCAGAAGCAACATCCCAACACAAGATAGTTATCTGCCACCTCCACTCCCACAGGTCCCATCTGCCACCCTCTGCCGCTTCCTCCCAACCACTGAGGAGGAAGTCAATTCCTTATTGTCCTCCTCACATCTCACCACGTGCCCGCTCGACCCCATTCCCTCACATCTAATTCCTCCCCTCTCCTCCTCCCTCACCCCTGCTCTCACACACATCTTCAACCTATCTCTCTCCACTGGCTCCTTTCCATCCGCCTTCAAACACGCGCTAGTTACCCCTTTACTAAAGAAACCATCCCTAGATCCCAACTCTCCATCCAACTACCGTCCTGTATCCCTGCTTCCCTTACTCTAAGCTCTTAGAAAAACTAGTCTTCAACCGCCTCTCCTCTTCCTGTCCTCCAATTCCCTACTTGACCCCCTGCAATCTGGCTTCCGTCCCCTACACTCAACTGAAACTGCCCTCACCAAAGTCACCAACGACCTCCTAACTGCTAAAAACACGGCCACTATTCTATTCTCATCCTGCTTGACCTCTCGGCTGCTTTTGACACTGTTGACCACCCCCTCCTTCTACAGACCCTCAACTCTCTGGTCTCGGTGACACTGCACTTGCTTGGGTTGACTCCTATTTATCCAACAGGTCCTTCTGTGTGTCCTTTGCTGGTAACTCCTCCTCCTCATTGCCTCTATCTGTTGGTGTACCTCAAGGCTCTGTCCTTGGTCCTCTGCTCTTTTCCATCTACACCTCCTCCCTGGGCAAAATCATCAACAGCTTTGGCTTTAATTACCACCTCTACGCTGATGACACTCAGATCTACCTCTCTACCCCTGATCTCTCTCCCCTGTCCTTTCCAAAGTCAGTGACTGTTTATCTGGCATCTCCTCCTGGATGGCCTCCCACCACCTAAAGATCAACATGTCAAAGACTGAGCTCCTACTTATTCCTCCCTCTAATGCCGCCCCACCTCCTGACTTCTCGATCACGGTGGAGGGTATCACCATCTCCCCATCAAACCAAGTTCGCTGTCTTGGAGTTACACTTGACTCTGCTCTTTCCTTCATCCCCCACATCAAGTCTCTTTCCTCCTCCTGCCGATACCAACTGCGTAATATTTCCAGAATTCGGCCATTTCTTACCGCTGTCACCACAAAACAACTCATACACGCCCTGGTAATCTCCCGACTCGACTATTGCAATAATCTCTTATCTGGCCTCCCTCTGTCCCGCCTCTCCCCCTACAATCCATCCTGAACGCCTCCGCCAGGCTAATTCACCTCACCCGCCGCTCTGTCTCTGCCGCTCCCCTCTGCGAGTCCCTTCACTGGCTCCCCATCCACTGCAGAATTAAGTTCAAAATCCTTATCCTTACCTACAAAACCCTCACTAACTCAGCTCCCCACTACCTGTCCTCACTAATCACCAAATACACCCCAGCCCGCTCCCTAAGGTCAAACAGTGACCTGCGCCTAGCTTCTCCCCGCATCACCTCTTCCCATGATAGACTGCAGGATTTCTCACGCGCAGCCCCCACTCTCTGGAACGCTCTCCCTCGTACTGTCAGACTTTCCCCTAACTTCTCTTCCTTCAAACGCTCCCTGAAAACATTCCTATTTAGGGAAGCCTACCCCCCAACTCACTGACGCAACCATCAATCACTCTCACCTTACAGTCCTCTCCTCCTGTTTCCAACCCCAACCCTCCCAGATTGTGAGTTCCTACGGGAATAGGGCCCTCATCTCCTCCTGTACTGTTTGTCAAATGTTGTTCAATGTATTGTAACCCTGTCTATACTGTGCTTATTGTACAGCGCTGCGGAATATGCTGGCGCTTTATAATAAAGAATAATAATATATAATTAATAAACACGGCTTTTTCATTATGTTCATATCAAGGATTGAACTGTTTCCTGGTCAGGAATAAAGCAGAGACGCTCAAAAAAACTTTAGCAGATTTCACGATTATCCTCAGGTTTTGAGCTCCAGCAGTTTCTCCTCAGGGCAACATTACTGGGAAGTGGAGGTCAGTGAATCAGGGGAGTGGGGGGTCGGGATGACCTATCCCAGTATAAAGAGGAGAGGAAAGCAGATTGATAAGAATAGAAAGTCCTGGGTTTTGGGGAAGTATGATAATAATGAGTATTCAGTGAGACATGACCATAAAATAATCCCGTTACCTCACTCCTCTTCCTGTCGTAGATTGGGGATATTGCTGGACTATGAGGCCGGACGTTTGTCCTTTTATGAGCTGTGTGACCCGATCAGACACTTACACACCTTCACTGCCACCTTCACCGAGCCGCTCCATGCTGTGTTTGGCGTATATGGGGATAATTCCTGGATGAGAATTTGAAGAATATGTGTCAGTTAAAATGATTTCTAGGAGTGAAAACTCTTTAACCCTTTCAGTTCTTGCTGGGTTTATTTGTAATAATCACATATTAATAATAATAATAACTGTATAAAAGCCATAAAGTGATTTTCTGGTTGGGATGAGAATGGAGTGTTTGCAATGTTTCTGTATCTGAACGGATTGACGCTGGGGAGAGAGCGGGAAGGGGAATACAGGGAATAAAGATACACAATATACAACTCACTGGCCTCTGATGTGGGTATTTGCTCCATTGGCATTAATTCTAGCATTAATTAATTAATTAATATGCAATAATTGAGGAAGAAAAACACACAAAAATGGTGTAGTATCAATTAACAATTTACTTTGCAATTTATATTAATAGTTTATAACAAATATTTTTCAGTGACTAATAAAAGAGTACACATTACAGGAAACTACACAATACTAAACCATACAAATATTAATCAAGATGATATGAAACAAACTTACAAGGCCCCCGGCTTTTGGCTGGGGCTGAGCAGAGTTCTCATGTTCAGACTTCCTAGCTCAAGGAATAAAGAGCCCTGATCTTGTCCAACATACACCTTTTATTCCCAATGGGGGAACCTTGCTAGAGTAGGCTGGTTTATCGTCACGGCAAGCAACAAACGACATTCAAGGCAAAAAGTCTACACACTGCCCCTAGTGCTCCCTCATTGGTATTACAATCATTCAATCATTATAATGTCTAATTATGATGATTTAATACACAAATCATTCGTGATCACTAAAGCGTGATTCCGTAAATAATACATTGTGTCGCATCAATAAGGTGATCTAAACTGAAATAACTGAGTCAAGGAAATTACACATTTTCTGATTCCCTTCCCAGTGGGAGTAGTAACAGTGATATAGAAAGCTGTCATGCCTTTCTGCAAGTTGTTTAACGTGTTCATTCTCTATGGAATTGCATTGTAATATCACCATCTAGTGTATGGCTCAGTAATGCAGTTTGAGAATAGTTAGACAATTGTTCCTTGTGAGCCCTGTAGATTCCCATCATCCTAGTGGGCTGGGAGGTTGGCTTTCACATGCAGTGTCAGAAGCCATCCAGCTTGCATCAGCACTTCAGTTCCTGGAGGAGAAAAGGTCTACCTAGCTGCCGTTTTGTCATCAGTCTAACAGTAGCATCACCGGTATGCATATTCCCTTTACTCAGTTAGAAAGCATGTTAGGACTGAACATTGTGCATATTGTATATACTGATTGAATGTTATTCTCTTATTTCCAGTTTTACCTTACTTCCTGTTGAGGAATATTTTAATATTTGTATATTCCTAATCTATCAAACCAATTTTTGATAATCTTTTACACTCTTTGTACTTTGAAATCTCTTGAGTCAGAATGAGAACCATATGTTAAGAATAATGGCCTGCTTCAGTTCTTGAAGGCTCATTAATCTTTTATCTTTCAGTCAGTAGGGCTGGAGAGTTGAAAAGAAGCCTAAAGGACAAATCAGATGTGACCGATGACCTAGAGGAGCTGTCTAGGAGCTTTAAAAAGGCTCTTTTTTGCAGAGATGACCATTGATAAATTTAAACAGATGTGGTTGGGGGAAATCAATACCTAGTTCAAAATACATTGGTCAATTTAAACAAAGTTCTTTGTGTGAGACATTTGAAAAATGCCTAAGCTTGGCCAATAATATGTATTAAGAGGCTGTGTCCTGTTTTTCTGTATTTAGCTTGTGAAAGTTCTGAACCAGATCAGATTTGAATGAAGTAAAAGATGTGACATCAACATGATTCTGCTCTATTCTTTTCTCACATACATGTATATTGGATATGACTTCTAGAACTCTGAATTATAGAGTATAGATAAATAAGAAAATGCCTGGCATGGAAATAAGAAAAAGAGCTAATGACTGAGATAAAAAAACAAAAAACAGGATAAAAGGATTTTTACATCCTAACACTTGGTGTCAGAAGATTGGGCAATGGACTGCAAAAAGCACAGAAAAGGTAAGCAAATAGATTTTTGTATTTCTTACCTTTTCTCCTGTTGGCGTGTACTCACGCGCTTATTGATGTAAAGCTCTGGTTTTGTCTTGGTCGTTATTTAGTGGTAATGGAGCTCTCTGACATGTATTTACTTTGGGTATCGCTTCCCAAACTACCGTATACGAGAATCTGTGTTAAGCGCACATGTTCTCAAGCCAAAAGTTGGAGGTTAGAGTCCTCCAAGGCTTTCTCTGTATGGAATTAGAGATATACGATGGACTTTTAGAAATCATATTTAACCCTTTGTGTTTTGTGTTCATGTTTGTTTTGTCATATGAAGCTTCACTGAGTGTTTTATATTGTTGTGTTGATGGTTATATTGTGTTGTTGCATTACCATATTTCTGTGTACCTTTTTGAGTCTGATCAGTCGCGTAATTTCAATAAGCCTGAGATCTTTCTTATTTTCATCTTGCTGGTCTATGTCAGGAACGTGGGGATGGTACCAGGGTGGCACCTGGATGGCAGGGGTATGAGCCCAGGATGCAGTGTCCTGCACTGATAAGCAGGTGGCAAGGAGTAGGGAGGATGATGTGGAAATAAACTGACCGGATGATTCTCAGGAGGATGATGGTGGAGTTGCAGGAAACAAATAATAAACAGGAACAGATTGGTACAGCAGAGCAGCGAGTTAGTAGCACTCACTCTCTCAGCACAAGAGCTGTAATGAACCAGCAAAAGTCTGGCTGGGGCGTGGCACCTTTATTCTGTATGCCTGTGTGTGTGTCAGGTGTTTTAACTGTTACATTGCTGGTTTGCATGACAGGAGCAGAACATGAAGTGTACCACCAGGGGGTGTTCCAGAATGGCTACAGCCAGGGATCCTGACAGTAACCTCCCCCTTAGGGTCACACACTGGGTGACCCAGAATTGGCTGTAGCTGGACATCAGCGGGCAGGAGAATACATCCAATTGCCTGTTACAGGGTCCTGTGTGGGTATAACGAAGACCCCCTGGACAGTATAAGAATCCGGATCTTCAGGTGGAGAATCAGGATGTGTACAAGTGCCACAGTCTCATAGACTCCTGAAAACAGAGGGATACCGGTAGGAGGCAGGGTTACCAGGGAACTTAGTGCCCACATAGGCAGATGGCATAGGGACAGGTGTATCCTGTAGCTTATCCTGGGTCCCTCCAGCATTGGGTATGGTAACACAGGTCGGGAGATGGTTCTTCCTCTGTTTTCTCCACGCCGTAGATCTGGACTTCTTACAGGTGTCACCCTCCTGGGTGTTGGGGACAACAAAATTGTTCACCATGCTGATGCCCACATTTTCAGCTGGCACCAAGGTAGGTATGTAGTCCTCACAGATATTCCATTCAGGAGTGGACTCTTCACTGGGTGTATAGAGGTTATGCCAAGCTCTCATTTGGGGTGAGGTGGTGGCAGCCTCCACCCCTTCCTCCCTGGTAAGTAAGCTGTCCCGGGTGGTACCCCTTGGTACCTGCTCGGGATCTGAATAATCTGAGGATAGACGGCCAAATGGCACTAAATCACACAGAGGGTCATAACCAGTACCTTCAATCTCATAGATGGCCAGATCTTGTTGGCTGAGAGTGGTGGGAGTTTTGGTTTCACCTGGAACCTGTGTAAGCATAATGTCCATTGGTTTTGGTTCCACAGATGTACTTTCAAAGTCCATAGGAATAACTGTATCTGATTCTACTGGCATATTGGTCTCTTCCTCCATATGAATTTCAGACTCCTCCTGATCATAGATGGACTCCAGAGATACCCGGTGGTTCCTGGGTGCAGCGGACACGGATCTTCTGTGGACAGGTCTGGGTGCAGGAGGTTTTTGGGGTGCAGGTCTGGGTGCTGGGGGTTATCTGGGTGCAGGCTTAGGTGCCGTTGCTCATACAGCAGATCTTTCTGCAGCAGGTTTTGAATCAGTGGGTGCAGCAGGCCTGGAAGCCTGGGATTGCCTTAGAGGTCTACGCACCTGAGCGTGCTTGGGAGTTGCAGCAGACTTTGGCACTGGCTTAACAGCCGCGGGTCTGGCAGATTTTGATGGGCAATTTGAGACCCAATGTGACCCTTTCCCGCAGTACAGGCAGAGATTGTCTGCCAGTCTCCTCGCACTTTCTTCGGGGGACACTGGTTCTCTGTGCTTGTTAGCTGCAGGAATGCACTCCTTAGTCGAGGAGCCCCACATATCTTGCAGCAATTTCACAAGGGAATCAGCCAGGTTTTTAAACAGGTCCTGGAAGGTCTTTTTCAGTAACTCCACCATAAAGTGCAGCACTGCGGGCTCATTTAGTTGTGGCTGGTTCATTCCATCAGGAACGTGGGGATGGTACCAGGGTGGCACCTGGATGGCAGGGGTATGAGCCCAGGATGCAGTGTCCTGCACTGATAAGCAGGTGGGAAGGAGTAGGGAGGATGATGTGGAAATAAACTGACCGGATGATTCTCAGAAGGATGATGGTGGAGTTGCAGGAAACAAATAATAAACAGGAACAGATTGGTACAGCAGAGCAGCGAGTTAGTAGCACCTCACTCTCTCAGCACAAGAGCTGTAATGATCCAGCAAAGGTCTGACTGGGGCGTGGCGCCTTTATTCTGTATGCCAGTGTGTGTGTCAGGTGTTTTAACTGTTACATTGCTGGTTTGCATGACAGGAGCAGAACATGAAGTGTACCACCAGGGGGTGTTCCAGAATGACTACAGCCAGGGATCCTGACAGTCTATCTTCTATTTTCTTTCTTTGCTCTCATGGCTTTTTATTCCACTTTGTTTTAAAAAAAAACAACACATGAGTTGTGGAGGATTCTAACATGAGCCACAGACTAGTTTCAGTTCTCCTATAGGGCTTAGATATTCTAATTTATAAACAACCTCATCTGTCTCTATTATTAATTATTGAGGCTGTTACTAGAAGATACTGTATTTGCCTGCCCTGATTTGATCAGCTCATACACAGTTTTTGTGGATGCAATTTTTACAATATTTGTAATTCAGGAGTATGATGTGTATGGCTGCCTGAAGCAAACAAGAGTATGTTTTTCTGCAGTGATGCTGTATTCTGCCTTTGCAGGGCCGGCCCGTCCATGGAGCAGGGTGGAGCAGCCGCTCCAGGCAGCACTTTGTCAGGGGCAGCATTTTGCTGCTCTTTCAAAGGCCACCAGCCCAGACATGGCTGCAGGACAGTGTTCCGTTGAAAATCAAGCCGTGACTGCCCCTTTCAGCGGGACAGCGCCCACCTCTTTCAGCAGACATGGAGGCCATCAGCTTAAGTTTTACCAGCGATGCAGCCTGGCTGTGGTCTCTCCTGCAGCGCAGTGCGCCTGTGAGATGGAACAAGGTGATTAGAGCCTGTCACGTGACATGCGCGGCAGGGCTCTGATGGCATAGACAAGCGTGTGCCCTTAAGTGAATCCCGGGGAACCATGAGGCTGCTAAGGAGGTAAGCCTGGCTTGATTTCATACAGTAGACTGTGTCCCCTCCATATGTGTTATGGAGGTTCCCCTCCCGCCCTTCCCTCCTCACAGGGACATGTTGCTGCCCCCATAATGCACTGCCAGCTCCTCTGTCCTGGTTGAGGGAAGGCCTGGACAGACACCGTATCCCAGAGTCCTGAGGGAGCTGCCGATTGAGGGCTGCACGGGCCCAGATTGAAGACACTCTGCAGCTCCCTTACAGCCCGCACAGCATGATGGGAGCTGTAGTTAGTAGTTAATAGCTGGGGGATCTGCTTTTCACTGGCCTGGTGAGGCCTGGGTGACTTTACCAAAATAAATAAATCACATTTTTACCTTTCTAAACTGGGGGGGGGGGGGTTAGTATGGAGCTGCCAGGGTTTGATGGGGGAATTACAGAAATGACTGGGACGTCGCATGGTTTAATGCCGCATTATGGTTTTTACCCCCCCCCCTAGTATTCCCTGAATTATAAAATCATGGTGAAAAGACAAGCATTTTCCTAATTTCTTTCATTCGGTGAGACGCTTCCTATTTAAAGGAAAACCCTGTGAAATATAATCTACAGTAACTCTGTGCCCTCCGCAGTCATTAATCCTGTGTCTCCCCGTTACCGGCTGTGTTATGTGTGTGACTGTGTGTGTGTGTGACTGTGTGTGTGTGACTGTGTGTGTGTGTGTGTGTGTGACTGTGTGTGTGTGTGTATATGTGGAAGTGTGTGTGTCTGTATGTGGATGTGTGTGTGTGACAGTATGTGGATGTGTGGGACAGTGGACCGTGGCGTTCTGTGATATGCTCATACACCCCATGTTTTTTTGGGGGTGGGGGGGGCAGCAATTCATCCTTCACTCCAGGCAGCGCAGTGGTTTGGGCCGGCCCTGTGCCTTTGTGCTAGTGGAACTTGACGGTGTGTGTATATATGTATATGGTGACTGCATTGCTGTTTATTAGTGCATTGTGAAGGTTAATCTTTATCTTGAACATTATCGGGACACACATTAGGGATGTGCGTTTCGGGTTTCGGAATTTTCACGAAATTTCCCAATTCGTGTCTTCGGATTTGGCTGATTTTCCGAATCGGTCGGACCTGAAAACCGATAGATCCGAAAAGTTTTCCGAGCCAAAATGAAAAATTCTGATTTTTCGAATGGACTTGAAATGTGTCAAATCGAAATTTATTTTTGCTCTATTCATGATTTCGGTTCCATTCGTGATTTCGGTTCCATTTCGGTAATTCTGGACATCGTATATTTAACTATTATCGGTTATATCGCTGATTCTGTAAATTTTGTATTTGTAAATGCGTATCACTTGTTTCTTGTGGCATTCGGGTCAGTTTAGCGTTTTTTAAATCGTTTTGTTCATTTTTTTGTTCCTTGGCTTTCATACCATTTTAATATGATTAAATAAATTTGTGAAATGTATATTCATAAGAAAAAAAGGATCTTTATTTAATAAAAAACACACGATAGAATCACCAGAATTATCGTAGACACTTTGAAGCGAGGAGAACAGAAGTTCCGAAAAACGAACATTTCCGAAATTTCCGAAAAGTCGATACGAAAAACGAGCAAAGTGACCCGAAAACACGAAAAATGGTCGATATTCCGAAAAAAAATGTACACGAAAAACGAGCCGAACCGAACCGAATCGAAACAGAAATCGGTCGAAACGGTCGAAAACACCTGTGGATGTCACGGAGCAGCAATAAAGCATAATAAGCACCAATTAGGCAGCTTTAAAATGACTGTGATACTCAGCTCCTTCTAGACATTTACTGGTGTGGTTACAAACATGGTGAAGTCAAGAGAATGGTCCAGGAAGACAAGAGAAGAGGTGATTACTCTTCACAGGAAGGGCAATGGCTATAAGAAGATTGCAAAGATGTTAAATATACCAAGAGAGACCATAGGAAGCATCATTCGCAAATTCAAGGCAAAGGGCACTGTTGAAACGCTATCTGGTCGTGGCAGAAAGAAGATGCTGACTTCGACTGCTGTGCGCTACTAGGGATGAGCCGAGCACCCCCCGAGTTCGGTTCGAGCCCGAACCCGAACTTCCCATTTGTTCGGGACCGAACCCGAACTCCCATGCGAGTCAATGGGGCTGAAAATTCGGTTTTTTAGAGTGCCCTCCAAGAGGGCATATATGCTACATAGTTGCCATAAAAAGGTGTATGGGGGTCCGGGTAGTGCCCTGGGGGACAGGAAACAAGGACAAAAAGTTTTTAAAAAAACGTTTTTAAAAGGGACAGTGAGTTTTCCATGAAATAAGGGTTAAAAATAAAAACCAAAAATTCCTTCAAATATCGTGCCTAGGAGGTCCCCATAACCTGCCCGTGAAGTGGCGGATTTCTAGGATGTATAGAAACACTTAAAAACAAAAAAATGACGTTTCAAATGACGGTAAATGCTTTTCCTTTAATCTATCCATAAACAACTGCTTGGGGGGGGGCAGCCTGTATGAAAAGACATTTTAGGACGCGCAGAAAAAGTTTAGTGTTTTTTTGGGCTAAATTATTGTGAAACTTATGCAGGCTTTGGATGAAAGTAACAATAGGTGCTTTAAAATTGGGCTTTTAGCGTCGGCAACAGTGCCGTCACACCGTAACCCCTCTGAGGATATGAATCTGATATAGGCGTCAATGGCAGTGCACCCAAATATTATGCCTTTAGTGCCAGGCCTGCAAATACTATCATACAGTAAACTTTCTGTGGTATTGTGGAAGAGTGCAGGGGTGGACCATGCGGTCCTATATTAAAAAGATATGAATCTGGGAATGGGCGTCAGATATTGTGCCTTTAATGCCAGGCCAGCAAGTATCATCATACAGTAAGACTGGGGTCAGACGAACGCAGTGTTAACGTCCATGTTGCCCGCACATAAGTACGTCCGTGATAGCATACAATTGTGTTAAATGGAGTCCCACACACGAAGTACGTCCGCTGCAAACGGACGCAGTTCAGGCAAGAACGTAATACTGCTAGAACGGACGTGCAGAGTGCGCCACGTCCACAACGTCCGCATAGCTTTGTGTGTGAGTGATGCAACAAGGTCAGACGGACTGCATTTATACGTCCAGCATTTTTGACGGACAGAATGTTCTTTCATTGTAATTTATTTTCCCTGCTACATCAGTCAAAAAATACGTCAGTGAAAAAAACCGACTGTGTGTGGCCACTACCTTGTCGTCAGTCAGTAAGTACGTCCGTACTGCACGGACGCACACTCCGTAGAAAATGCGCTCATCTGACCCTAGCCTAACCCCTCTGTGGTATTGTGGAAGAGTGCAGGGGTGGACCATGTGGTCCTATATTGAAAAGTTTCTGATCTGGTAATGGGCGTCAGTGCACCCAGATATTGTGCCTTTGGTGCCAGGCCAGCAAGTATCATCATACAGTAACCCCTCTGTGGTATTGTGGAAGAGTGCAGGGGTGGACCCTGCTGTTCAAAACATTAAAATGATATAAATCTGGCACAGGCGTCAATGCAGCCAAATATTGTGCGTTTCATGGCAGCAAGTGCCTTCACACTGTAACCCTTTTGTGGTATTGTGGAAGAGTTCAGTGCTGGAGGTTTTGTGAATGCAGAAGAGGACATTCCCTATCTATTCCATTACTTCGGCATCAGGGGATTGATAGCTGCTGATCCAGTACCGTTTCATTTTTATAAATGTCAGCCGGTCTACAGAGTCAGTGGACAGACGCACTCTTTTGTCTGTGACAAAACCTCCAGCAGCACTGAACGTCCTTTTGGAAAGCACGCTATATGAAGGTCAACCTAGTAGCTGCATAGCATATTGGCTAAGTTCTGGCCAGTGATCCAATCTCAACACCCAGTAAACCAGTGGATCATCTGCTGGAAAGGTATCCAGGTCTGCCCTTGCCCCTAGGTAGTCCTGCACCATATGGTGAAGACGCTGGCAATGGGTGCCTACATTTGACGTCCCTGGGCGTCGAGGACTAAAAAAATTTAAAAATGCATCAGTCAAGCGGCCCTGGCCTTCACCGCTATTCCTCTGATCACCTGCAGCCTCAGAAGCACGTGTGTCAGCAGTAGCACTTGGTAATCTGTCAGGTGGCGTGTGCGGTTCGGGTGTGAGCCCAGCAGGCGGCGACACAGAGGGGAGGTCAGACAGGATGTCAAGCAAATTATATAGATTTAATGAATAACACAAATGGGACTCTGGCAGTAGGCACTGGAATGAACAGAATAAGCCAATTCTGTATAACACAGGCAAAGTCTATTGACAAGAGAGGATAGTGGGTATTGTAGTCCAGACTGCACACAGGATCCACCAAGTAAGAATAAGGACGGCTGGCACTGTTACCTTAATGGAAGGTCAGGGAAGGTGGTGAAAACTGTATAGGCCACAGGTAGGATCCAGACTGAGGATAGCGGGCAATGTAGTTGAAAGCCCACTTGTACAGCAACCAGGAGGTCTTGACCAAGGATCTTGGATACAGAGCAGGTGGAGATTGCAGGAAGTTCCAGGCAATGAAGGAGGGTGTACGGTGATAAATCCAGGAACAGCAGGGCAGAGTAATGGCAGGAATCAGGATAAAGACTGGAACTGAGATGATGGATACACTTGCAGGTACAGGATACACAAGGCCAAGTGACGTCAGGAACCACAATGCAGAACCAACCTTGCTGGGTCTCTCTGCTATTTATGGAGGCTTGACAGCAGATGGGTTTCAGCTGTAACTCCCAAGCTGGACAGGAAAACCCAGGCTGGATCTCCAGGAACCTGGACAAGGTGCTGAGCCTGGGCAAAACCTGGAATGGAATCCAAGAAAGAGATCCAGGGCAAAGTTCTTAGAGCCAGGCTGTGCATTACAGGTACATCAGCATTGTTTCAAAAGGTGGGGCATGACACTAACAATGCCTGGAAAGGTGTTACACAAGTTTCGCTTTAGAGAGTCCTCAAGTTTTGTCATACTGTGCTCCCTCTGTGCGGGCAGGATGAGCTCTGCAACTTTCCCCTTGTATCGTGGATGAAGAAGGGTTGCCAACCAGTAATGATCCCTCTCCTTGATAGCACGAATCCTTGGGTCCTTTAGCAGGCTTTGCATCATTAGGGAGCCCATGCAGCGTAGTTTGGAGGTGGCATTAGCTGCTGAGTCTTCCTGGTCAATGAGGATGATTGTATCATGCACTTCCTCCTCCCAGCCACGCACAAGCCCTTCTGTTTCTGGGCACACAAAACCCTGCATTGAGGAATCCCCACCTTCAATGCCCCCACTACTTAAATAGTCCTCCTCCTCCTCATCCTCCTCCTGTCTGATCTGAGTAGGACCCGCTGGAATGCTGTCTGCGGAAAGACTGGGGCCTTGAGAGCTAGGGAAGGCCTCCTCTTCCTCCCGCTGCTCTGCCTCTAGAGCCACATCTATAATTCCCCACAGAGTGTGCTCCAGCAGGAACACTAAAGGAATTGTGTCACTGATGCATGCACTGTCCCTGCTCACCATCCTCGTTGCCTCCTCAAATGGTGACAGTACAGTGCATGCATCCTTGATCATCAGCCACTGCGGGGGGGGGGAAACAAGTTGACCTGAACCTGTCCTTGTGCCATACTCACACAGGTACTCGTTGATGGCCCTCTGCTGCTTGTGCAGACGCTGCAGCATTGCTAATGTCGAGTTCCACCTGGTGGACATGTCACAGATCAGACGGTTTGTGGGAAGGTGGAATTCTCTTTTGAATTTCTGCCAGGCCAACACTTGCTGGGAATGACCATCTGAAGTGGCTGCAGACTTTTCTGGCCTGGATGAGAAGCTCTGGCAGCCCTGGGTACTTGGTTAGGAAACGCTGTACCACCAGATTTAGGACGTGTGCTAGGCATGGCACATGCGTCAATTTACCCTTGCGTAGGGCAGAGAGAAGGATGCTGCCATTATAGCAGACGATCATTCCCAGCTCAAGCTGGCATGGTGTAAACCATCTCTGCACCTGCCCCTGCAGAGCTGACAAAATTTCTGACCCGGTTTGGCTCCTGTCCCCTAAACAAACCAGCTCAAGCACAGTATGGCATCTTTTTGCTTGAGCCATTGCGTAGACCCTGTCAGGCGTGGGTTTAACTGCCACTTCGCCAGAGACAGAGAAGGAGGAGGAGGAAGAGGTGGTGGTGGAGCAGACAGACCTCATACAAGCAGCTTTCTGGAGGCGTGGTGGATGAACAAGCTCCAGCACAGAGCCCCATCTTGGATCCCTCCCAGCTGCAATCAGAGTTACCCAGTGTGCCGTGAAGGAAATGTAACGACCCTGTCCATGCTTGCTGGACCACGTGTCTAAAGTGACATGCACCTTGCTGCTGACTGCCTTTCCCAATGACTGGATAACATTGTCTTCCACGTGCTGGTATAGTGCTGGAATGGCCTTGCGTTAAAAGTAATGGTGTTTTGGAACCTGCCACTGTGGTACAGCGCATTCAGCAAATTCACGGAAGGGAGCAGAGTCCACCAGCTGGAAAGGCAGCAGCTGCAATGCGAGTAATTTTGCTACGCTGGCATTTAGACGCTGTGCTTGGGGATGGTTGGGACTATATTTTTTCTTTCGCTGCAGCAGCTGCAGCAACGTAACCTGACTGCGTAAATTTTCAGCTACTGGGATGATGTCACATTCTGAGGAAGGACCTGCTGGTACACCCATTACTGTAGCATCATCCCTGTCGGTGGAGGTTGTAGGCAATTGCATGGCAGGACATACACTGTGGGTAGAGACAGATGAGAAGGAGGAGGACCTACGCAAAGTTTTGCCCCAACGGGATGTGTGGCACTTGTTCATGTGTCGCCTCAAGCACGTGGTACCCAAATGTCCAGTGTTTATCCCACGCTTCAGCCTCCTCTGACATAGATTACAAATAGCAATGGTGGGGTCTGCTGCACAGTTCTTAAAGAACTCCCAGACAGCAGAGTTCCTGCATGTGTTCTTTGAGACAACAGCGCTCTGCACCGGAGCAGCTCTGACATGTGATGCCTTGGACTGGCTAGTGCTACGGTTGGTCACAGAGGATGTTGTGCCTCGTGTTTGCTGTGCCTCCTCCTCCCCCTCTTCCTCACTTAATTCCTCTGTTTGATCTGGCACCCAGGTGGAGTCAGTGACCTCATCATCATTGTCATCTTCACCCCCTATCTCCTCGTCACTGGAGCCAACTTGGCAGTATGCTGCAGCTGCTGGGGCAACATGTGTGCCAGATATTTGTGTGTCATCACTGGCACCCCTTCCTCTAAGTTGATTATACTCCCTTCCTCAACCTCAGAGATTGAATCAGAGCACTGTACTTGCTGCGCATCCTCAAGCAGCATGTCACTCTAATTGTAGTCAAACAATTCAGCTGACTCCTCCGTGTGTGATAGCGAGGCTACGGCAGGAGTAGCTGTGGACATGGAGGCTGCATTAGATGCTTTGGCAGCTGAGGTGGACTGTAAAGCACAAGAAGCCTGGCTGGCAGAGGACTCGGAGGATGAGGATGGCCTGGTTAGCCAATCCACCAAGTCCTCTGTATGTTGCTGCTGCTTAAGACGGCCAGCACCAGTTAGAAAGGACAAGCGTGCCCCTGCAGGGGATGCACCACGTCCACCACGACCAGAGACACAGCCTCCCGACAAAGGGGCTGCTTGCCCTCTTATCTGTGGCTGGGAGCGTCTGCCTGTTCTTTTTGTTCTTTCAGACATGGTGAGTGATATATAGATTAATATATACAGAACTCTGATTCAATTCTGGTATAAAGATTTAAATAAATCTGGTATAACTCAGTGAGACACACTGATAGCTGGCAGCCAGTGACAAGAGACAGATCACCTTAATTCCCAAGTGTTTTAAAGAAATTAGTGAGCCCCAAAATACAGCGTGGTACTTTTTGTATGACGAGACACAGATCACCTTAATTCCCAAGTGTTTTAAAGAAATTAGTGAGCCCCAAAATACAGCGTGGTACTTTTTCTATGACGAGACACAGATCACCTTAATTCCCAAGTGTTTTAAAGAAATTAGTGAGCCCCAAAAAAAATTGCTGGCTGTTTAACGAGAAACAGAAGATCACCTTAATTCCCAAGTGTTTTAAAGAAATTAGTGAGCCCCAAAATACAGCGTGGTACTTTTTGTATGACGAGACACAGATCACCTTAATTCCCAAGTGTTTTAAAGAAATTAGTGAGCCCCAAATACAGCGTGGTACTTTTTCTATGACGAGACACAGATCACCTTAATTCCCAAGTGTTTTAAAGAAATTAGTGAGCCCCAAAAAAAATTGCTGGCTGTGTGACGAGACACAGAAGATCACCTTAAATCCCAAATGTTTTAAAGAAATTAGTGAGCCCCAAAATACAGCGTGGTACTTTTTGTATGACGAGACACAGATCACCTTAATTCCCAAGTGTTTTAAAGAAATTAGTGAGCCCCAAAAAAACTTGCCTGGCTGTGTGACGAGTCACAGAAGATCACCTTAATTCCCAATTGTTTTAAAGAAATTAGTGAGCCCCAAAAAGACTTGCTGGCACAGTGTGACAAGACCCAGAAGATCACCTCAATTCACAAATGTTTTAAATAAAGTTGTAAACCCCAAAAAACTTGCTGGCACAGTGAAAAGACACACATCACCTAAATTCCCTGATATTTGGTATAAATGAGACCCAAAAAGACTTGCTGGCACAGTGACAAGACACACATCACATAAATTCCCTGATATTTGGTCGAAATGAGACCCCCCAGACCCCCCCAGTAGCGTGGCAGACCGGCAGTAACAACACACACAACTATCTTCTTTGAAATCTCCTCTGAAATGCGTGCAGAAAGCGCTGCGTTGAAACCTTATATAGTGTGCTGCGGGATTTAGCTCTGTGAGCCCATAATTGGGCAAAATTTGCCTACTCAGGACTCTGAGCGTTGATTGGCATAGTGTTCAACCAGTCTTGCACCAGACCTGTGGTCAGGTGCAAGGCTGTAGCCAATTAGGAGCTTCAGGCAGTGGGAAAATGCATTGTGGTCCATTGTGTCGAACATGCAGCGAACACCCGGAAATGTTCAGGGTTCGCGATCTGCTCGAACAGGCTAAGTTCGGGTCGAACCCCGAACCGTCCGAACCCGAACAGCTCATCCCTATGCGCTACCTGAAGCGTAGAGTGGAGAAAAGTCCCCGTGTGACTGCTGAGGAACTGAGAAAAGATTTGTCAGATGTGGGCACTGACGTTTCAGCTCAGACAATACGGCGCACACTGCGTAATGAAGGCATCCATTCCAGAACTCCCAGGCGCACCCCCTTGCTGTCTCCAAAGAATAAGAAGAGTCGACTGCAGTATGCCAAAAGTCATGTGGACAAACCACAGAAGTTTTGGGATAGTGTTCTGTGGACTGATGAAACAAAATTAGAACTGTTTGGGCCCATGGATCAACGCTATGTTTGGAGAAGGAAGAACAAGGCCTATGAAGAAAAGAACACCTTGCCTACTGTGAAGCATGGCGGGGGGGTCAATCATGCTTTGGGGCTGTTTTGCTTCTGCAGGTACAGGGAAGCTTCAGCGTGTGCAAGGTACCATGAATTCTCTTCAGTACCAGGAGGTATTGGATGACAATGTGATGCAGTCCGTCACAAACCTGAGGCTTGGGAGACGTTGGACCTTTCAACAGGACAATGATCTCAAGCATACCTCCAAGTAAACTAGAGCATGGTTGCAGATTAAAGACTGGAACATTTTGGAGTGGCCATCGCAGTCACCTGACTTAAATCCGATTGAGAACCTCTGGTGGGACTTAAAGAAAGCAGTTGCAGTGCGCAAGCCTAAGAATGTGACTGAACTGGAGGCTTTTGCCCATGACGAATGGGCGAAGATACCCGTAGATCGCTCCAAGACACGTGTGTCAAGCTATGCTTCACGTATAAAAGCTGTTATAACTGTAAAAGGATGTTGTACTAAGTACGAAGATTGAATGTCACTTGGGGGTTGAATAAAACTGATAATGATGTGAGCACAGAAAAGACATTTGTGGTTATTTCATTATAAATGTTATGTTATATTTGTCTGACCTACACGTGCCTCTTTGATTTAATTGTAAGCAAGATGACTGAATGATCAAAATCAATGTCAAACTGCCCAAAACACTCAATTTCAGTGGGGGTTGAATAATTTTGAACACAACTGCATGTGCTCGAGCTCTGTGAGCACCTAACAGAACTCACGGGACTGGTCCAGGGGAACATGCAGGCAGCCCAGGCCCAGGCCCAGCAGAAGGCGTGGTATGACCACTCCGCTCGAAGCCGCTCCTTCCTCGTGGGCCAGAAGGACCTGGTGTTGAAACCACAGTGGCAGAACAAGCTGCAGGCGTCCTGGCAGGGCCCCTACCAGGTGGTAACCCAACTGGGGGATACCACCTACGTGGTTGTCAGCTGCGCAGACACCAGGATCCACCGGACGTTCCATGTCAATATGCTAAAGGCCTACCACGAACGGCCTCAGGCAGTGGCTGCCATCTGCGCTCTGGCCACTGAGGAGGCAGAACAGATCCCCATAATGGAACTCCCCGGGGTAGATAGCCGTCCCTCAGGGGTAGAACAGGTGCAGCTGGGGGAGGGGTTGGGACCCCACAAACAGGCCCAGGTTAGGCGGGTGCTCCAAGACTGCCAGGAGGGCTTTTCCGCACTCCCCAGCTATACCCGCCAGGCACTGCACAAAGTAGAGACCCCAGGGCAGAGGCCCCTCTGGCAACCAGCGTACCAACTCCCGGAGGCAGTCTGCGAACCCATGCGGGCCGAAATGTGGGAAATTCTAGAGCTAGGGGTAATTGAGCCCTCAGCCAGTCCGTGGGCCTCCCCAGTAGTGTTGGTCCCTAAAAAGGATGGTACCACCCGGTTCTGCGTCGACTACCGGAGGTTGAATGACTGTACCATCACAGACACCTACCCCATGCCCCGAGTCGATGAGCTACTAGATCAGATCTCCCAGGGGCACTACTTGACCACCATAGACTTATGTAAGGGGTACTGGCAGATTCCCCTTGAGGAGGAGGTGACCCCCAAGTCAGCCATCATCACCCCGTTCGGCCTGTACCAATTTCGGGTCATGCCGTTCGGGATGAAGAACGCTCCGGCTACCTTCCAGCGTTTAATTGATCGCCTCCTCGATGGCCTGCAGGAGTTTACCTGTGCCGACCTGGATGACATAGCCATCTACAGCCAGACCTGGGAGGAACACCTTCACCACCTGGGGGTAGTGCTAGACCGGATCAGGGACGCCAACCTGACCCTTAAACCAGAGAAATGTAAGATCGGGATGTCCGAGGTACAGTACCTTGGCCACCGGGTGGGGTGTGGGAAACAGCGACCCGAACCCGCAAAGGTCAAAGCCATCTTAGATTGGCCCACTCCCGTGACCAAGACCCAGGTCCTCGCCTTCCTATGGACCGCTGGGTATTACAGAAAATTCGTCCCCCATTACAGCGACCTCGCCAAACCCCTGACCTACTTGACCAAAAAATCCCTACCCCGCCAAGTCCTGTGATCCCCGGAGTGTGAGACTGCCTTCCAACATCTCAAAACTGCCGTGACCCCAGCTCCCCTCCTAGCGGCACCAAATTATAATAAACACTTTGTTGTCCATACAGACGCCTCCATGTTCGGACTGGGAGCCGAGTTAAGCCAAGTGGGGGACGATGGGGGGGATCATCCGGTGGCGTTCATCAGCCATAAACTGCTACCCCGGGTGGTGGGGTACGCCGCTGTGGAGAAGGAATGTTTGGCCTTGGTCTGGGCCCTGAGGAAGTTTCAACCCTACGTTTACGGGCGATCGTTCACTGTCATGACCGACCACAATTCCCTTTTGTGGCTCAACTGGGTGGCTGGAGAAAATGGCCGCTTGTTACGTTGGAGCCTGGCCATACAACCCTTTAATTTTACTATACAGTACCGGCCCGGGCCCCAAAATGGGAATGCTGATGGTCTATCTCGGCAAACGGCCCGGGAGCCCGGAGACCCCTGCTCTCCGACTTCCCCGAGTCGACCCGTTGGGGTCCAACCGTGTCCGTCGGACTCTATTGGGAGGGAGAAATGTCAAGGAGCTGATATCGGGCTCGACTCAGCGAACCGCAGAACCCAAACTGGACAAGTTTAAAGACCATATTTACTCTTTATCTTCAATTTATATTGTGTGTTTTTAAATATATATTACATCGTTTGGTTTTAGTTTAAATTAGTTTAGTGTAAAATGGCGTAGCTTTAGTTTTAAATATACTTATATTTCTTTAGGTAAAAATGTGGTTTTTATTAAAGATACTTCCTGCAGCGAGTGCAATGCTTTCTTTCGTATCAATTGTAAAATAGGTTGACTAATTTGTGATTAGGCAAAAGGGTTTTTTCTCTTTGTTCATCTGCTATCTGTTTACATGTCTCAGAGGTTGGGAGTCACCATTGTCTCAGCCAAAACCTAACTGATCTCCTTTACAATAGATTATGCAAATATTGTGAGAGCTAAAGGCTAAAGAATGTAAACAATGTTTATTGTAAACACCTATCTGACATAATGTAATTAGCATTTTGGTAGGACGATGTGCGTCATTTATGCAAATTATAGCTGTTGGATTTCAGCATAAATGGTGGCGTTTTTGTTCATTAAAGGTCAGAACTCTCAGAGACTGAGATAGAGAGAGAATCCTGTTTTAAAGAATACAGCCGCGTCTGGTGTTTTATTTCAGCGACGCTACACTATATTTCACCTCAGAAGGCACAGGGCGGCCTTCTGGGAAATCCTAACGGCTCCAGGGCAGAGGAACAGAAGCATGCGGGTCAAGCAGCTCGAGGCGCTGAGGACAGCTCTCTCAGTAGCCGGGCTGACCACAACGAAGGGGTGTCTGCAGAGTAAGGACAGACGGAAGAGAACGGTTCCATCACAGGGGTCATCCTCATTGACCAGGAAGACTCGGAAGCTAATGCCACCTCCAACCTATGCTGCATGGGCTCCCTTATCCTGCAAAGCCTGGTAAAGGACCCCAGGATTCATGCTATCAAGGAGAGGGATCATTACTGGTTGGCAAGCCTTCTTGATCCACGATACAAGGGTAAAGTTGTAGAGCTCATCCTGCCCGCACAGAGGGAGCACAGGATGAAAAAACTTGAGGACGCTCTAAAGCGACACTTGTGTAACACCTTTCCAGGCACTGGTAGGTTACCAAGTACACAGGTGCTTCTGAGGCTGTGGATGATTAGAGGAAGAGCGGTGAAAGGGGCCGCTTGAGTGATGCCTTTTCAAATTGTTTTAGTCCACGACGCCCAGGGATGTCAAATGTAGGCACCCATTGCCATCGTCTTCACCGTATGGTACAGGACTACCTAGGGGCAAGGGCAGACTTGGATACCTTTCCAGCAGATGATCCACTGGCTTACTGGGTGTTGAGATTGGATCACTGGCCAGAATTTAGCCAATATGCTATGCAACTACAAGGTTGCCCTTCATCCAACGTGCTTTCTGAAAGGACGTTCAGTGCCACTGGAGGTTTTGTCACAGACAAAAGAGTGCGTCTGTCCACCGACTCTGTAGACCGGCTGACATTTATAAAAATGAATCAGTCCTGGATCAGCAGCTATCACTCCCCTGATGCTGACGTATATAGATCGGGGATGTCTTCTGCATTCTCAAAACCTCCACCACTGCACTCTTCCACAATACCACAAAAGGGTTATGGTGTGAAGGCACTTGCTGCCACCAAAGGCAAAATATTTGGGTAAACTGACACTAACACCTATACAGTATTACCAGATTTATATCATTTAAATTTTTTGGACCGCAGAGTCCAACCCTGCACTCTTCCACAATACCACAAAAGGGTTACGGTGTAAAGGCACTTGCTGCCACCAAAGGCACCATATTTAGGTGCACTGACGCCTGTACCATATTCATATCTTTTTAATATAGGATTGCATGGTCCAACCCTGCACTCTTCCACAATACCACAGAGGGGTTACTTACGGTGTGAAGGCACTTGCTGCCACCAAAGGCACAATATTTGAGTGCACTGACGCCTGTAACAGATTCATATCATTTTAATATAGGACCGCATGGTCCAACCCTGCACTCTTCCACAATACCACAGAGGGGTTACTTACAGGGTGGATAAGTGCAAGATAATGCACCTGGGATGTAAAAACCCAGGGGCTGAATATAGAATATTTGATACATCTGAGGGGTGGGATTTAGGGGTTATTATTTAAGAGGATCTAAGGGTAAGTAGTCAATGTAATAGAGCAGCAGGAAATGCTGGCAGAATGCTTGGAAATGCTGGCAGAATGCTTGGTTGTGTAGCGAGAGGTATTAGCAGTAGGAAAAGGGAAGTGCTCATGCCACTGTACAGAGCACTGGTGAGACCTCACTTGGAGTACTGTGTGCAGTACTGGAGACCGTATCTCCAGAAGGATATAGACATCTTAGAGAGAGTTCAGAGAAGGGCTACTAAAATGGTGTACGGCTTGAAGGAGAAAAGTTACCAGGAAAGGCTTAATGATCTTAACATGTATAGCTTGGAAAAAAGACGAGACAGAGGAGATATGATAGAAACATTTAAATACGTAAAGGGAATCCACAAGGTAGAGGAAGGGAGTATATTTAAAAGGAAACAAAGTAGCAAAACAAGAGGACATAGTCTTAGATTAGAGGGGCAAAGGTTTAAAAGTAACATCAGGAAGCATTATTTTACTGAGAGGGTGGTGGATACATGGAACAGCCTTCCAGTAGAAGTGGTAGAGGCCAAAACAGTAATTGAATTTAGGCAGGCATGGGATAGGCATAAGGCTATCCTAAACAAAAGATAAATCCAGGTAAAGTATCCATGTAATTGGGCAGACTAGATGTGCCAAAAGGTTCTTATCTGCGGACATTTTTCTGTTTCTATGTTTCTAAGGCACTTGCTGCCACCAAAGGCACAATATTTGGGTGCACTGACGCCTGTACCAGATTCATATCTTTTTAATATAGGACCGCATGGTCCAACCCTGCACTCTTCCACAATACCACAGAGGGGTTACTTACGGTGTGAAGGCACTTGCTGCCACCAAAGGCACAATATTTGGGTGCACTGACGTCTGTACCAGATTCATATCTTTTTAATACAGGACCGCATGGTACAACCCTGCACTCTTCCACAATACCACAGAGGGGTTACTTACGGTGTGAAGGCACTTGCTGCCACCAACGGCACAATATTTGGGTGCACTGACGCCTTTACCAAATTCATATCTTTTTAATATAGGACCGCATGGTCCAACCCTGCACTCTTCCACAATACCACAGAGGGGTTACTTACGGTGTGAAGGCACTTGCTGCCACCAAGGCACAATATTAGGGTGCACTGACGCCTGTACCAGATTCATATAATTTTAATATTGGACGGCAGGGTCCAACCCTGCACTCTTCCACAATACCACAGAGGGGTTACTTACGGTGTGAAGGCACTTGCTGCCACCAAGGCACAATATTAGGGTGCACTGACGCCTGTACCAGATTCATATAATTTTAATATTGGACCGCAGGGTCCAACCCTGCACTCTTCCACAATACCACAGAGGGGTATATATTATATATATATTAATATAGGACCGCAGGGTCCCGCAGCACACTATATAAGGCGTCCCTCGTAGCCCCAGCACGTGTTTTTTGAGAGGAGATTGTTCTGTTAGTGTGTGTTCTCACTGCCAGCATCTATTGTGGGGGGTCTCACTTTTACAAAATATCTGGGAATTGTTGTAATCTGTGTGTTCTCACTGCCAGCAGCTATTGTGGGGGGTCTCACTTCTACAAGATATCTGGGAATTGTTGTAATCTGTGTGTTCTCACTGCCAGAAGCTATTGGGGGTCTCACTTCTAGCAGATATCTGGGAATTGTTATCTGTGTCTTGTCACTGCCACCCATCAGGGGTCTCACTGATTTATAGGAGTTCCTGGCAATTGTAATCTGTGTCTTGTCACTGCCACCCATCAGGGGGTCTCAATGATTTATAGGATATTCCTTGGGAATTGTATTCTGTGTCTTGTCACTGTCACCCATCAGGGGGTCTCACTGATTTGTAGGAGGTTACTGGGAATTGTAATCTGTGTCTTCTCACTGCCAGCTATCAGGGGGTCCCACATCTAGCAGATATCTAGCAGATATCTGGAAATTGTAATTTGGGTGTTCTCACTGCCACCCATCAGGGGTCTCACAGACTTGTAGCAGATATCTGCGAATTCTAACCTGTGTCTTGTCACTGCCACCCATCAGGGGGTCTCACTGATTTATAGGAGGTTTCTGGGAATTGTAATCTGTGTCTTGTCACTGGCTGCCAGCTATCAGGGTGTCTCACTGAGTTATACCAGAGTTCTGGAAATCTTTAATCTAGATAACACAGTTGAATCAGAGTTCTGCATATCTCCAATTTTTATACCAGAGTTGAATCAGAGTTCTGTATATCTTTAATCTATATATCACTCACCATGTCAGAAAGACCAAAAAGGACAGGTAGACGCTCCCAGACACAGATAAGAGGGCAAGCAGCCTCTGTGTCGGGAGGCTGTTCCTCTGGTCGTCGTGGACGTGGTGCATCCTCTGCAGGGGCACGCTTGTCCTTTCTAACTGGTGCTGGCCGTCTTAAGCAGCAGCAACATACAGAGGATTTGGTGGATTAGCTAACTAGGCCATCCTCCTCCTCCGAGTCCTCTGCCAGCCAGGCTTGTAGTGCTTTACAGTCCACCTCAGCTGCCAAAGCATCTAATGCAGCCTCCATGTCCACAGCTACTTCTGCCGTAGCCTCACCAACATACACAGAGGAGTCAGCTGAATTGTTTGACTACAATGACAGTGACATGCTGCTTGAGGATGCGCAGCAAGTACAGTGCTCTGATTCAATCTCTGAGGTTGAGGAAGGGAGTATAATCAACCTAGAGTAAGGTGGTGCCAGTGTCACACAAATAACTGGCACTCATGGTCCCCCAGCAGCTGCAGCATATTGCAAGGTTGGCTCCAGTGACGAGGAGATAGGGGGTGATGACGATGATAAGGTCACTGACTCCACCTGGGTGCCTGATCGAACATAGGAGTCAAGTGAGGAGGAGGTGGAGGCACAACAAAAATGAGGCACAACGTCTTCTATGACCAAGGCATCAGTCCAAGGCATCAGAAGTCACAGCTGCTCAGGTGCAGAGCGCGGTTGTCTCAAAGCACATGTACAGGAAGTCTGCTGTCTGCGAGTTCTTTAAGAAATGTGGAGGAGACCGCACAGTTGCTATTTGTAATATATGTCAGATGAGGATCAAGCGTGGGAAAGACATCCCACACTTGGGTGCCACGTGCTTGAGGGGACATATGACCCCCTACCACGCATCCCGTTGGCACAACTCTTGCATAGGTCCTCCTCCTCATCTGTCTCTACCCCCACTATATGTCCTGCCATGTCATTGCCTACAACCTCCACTGACAGGGATGATGCTACAGTAATGGGTGTACCAGGTCCTTCCTCACAATGTGACAGCATCCCATCAGCTGAAGATTTACGCAGTCAGATTACGTTGCCCCAGCTGCTGTAGCGTAAGAAAAAATATAGTCCCAACCTTCCCCAAGCACAGCGTCTAAATGCCAGTTTAGCAAAATTACTCGCATTACAGCTGCTGCCTTTCCAGCTGGTAGACTCTGCTTCCTTCCGTGAATTTTGCTGAATGTGCTGTACCACAGTACAGGATCCAAAACGCCATTTATTTTTACAGAAGGCCATTCCAGCACTATACCAGCACGTGGAACACAATGTTATCGAGTCATTGGGAAAGGCAGTCAGCAGCAAGGTGCACATGACTTTAGACATGTGGTCCAGCAAGTGTAACGGGTGTGTACTGTATAAGTATGTGTGTGTGTGTCTTTAAGGGACATTATATGTGTATTACACTAATTCCTTACAAAAATAGATATGTTCCAGTCCCAGGGGCATTAGGTTTTTTAAAGGGTTGTTGTGAGTAGTTTTTATATTTGGTTTGAGCAGCCGTTTTTATGAGGGGGTTAATATGGTAATGAGGGATGACATCACTCCCTGCTAGTTAGATCTAGGCAGTTCCCTTCCTTCCCGGGCTTATCAGAGCAAGTGAGGCTTGAGAAGCAGAGGTGGAACGTCTCCTGATATATATATTCATTCCTGTATATATGTATATTATTTTATTCAGAGGAGAAGTGGCGCCAGAGGCAGAGGAGTCGCCTGAAGTAAAATCCGTTCCCCAAAAAAAGTCACATGTTGCCGGTCTCGTCCTTGCTGCACCACACCAACATACAACACAACGCAGAGTCCATCATTACGAACGGGCGGTGAGGGTATAGGCCAGTCACAGTGGTGCCATGACTCGGATGAAGATCAGTTTCCGTTCTCCGTGGTGTGGATCTTCATCTAAGGATCAATGTCGTTTGATCGCCGATGGGAGCTGCACTCCAGTAAAGGTTTCAAAGAACTGTAACACAAAATGGCGCACTTACATGCACAGGACACTTCTCTAGATATGCAATGCCAGTGAGACTCAAGTCACTCTCCTGAGAGTCCAACGAGTAACTCCTCGGAGTTGGTTGCAGTGGCTGCAGCGGTGCAGCAGCGGGCAGGTTTTTGTAATTTAAGTTTTTTATTTCCTCTGAAGGTTAAAGCAATAATGGCGCATGGTTTCAGTGGAATTGATTTTAATGCTGATAGAAACATGCCAAACCCAAGTATGGGCAGGGGAAGACTGTTTAGTGATCAGCCGTGTACACCTGTTGCAGTGAGGGGTAACTCTGTAAGAACATCACCCGAGTTTTGTTCCACTAGGGTAACTGAGCGAACGCCTAACCAGTCAGGAGGTGACCCAGTACCGACCAGCCCAGATTTAAAGGATCCAGCATGGTACAATTTCATTACACAAATTGCTCAGGAGGTAGGGCACAGTATAATTTCTGCTCAGGATGGTGACGCGAGTAGAGGGAGAGAAACTGGCAATGTACGAACTTGGAGTTCAGGTGCAGAGCAGTCTTTTTCAGAAATCCCTTCGCTTAATTTGACAGGAGTTAAACTTGTTGTGCGTCTGAAGCAAAAGAGCCGCCTGTGTTCAGAGGAGATTGTGCAGATAAATTTAGTGTACATGAATGGGAAGAGTTAATGGGCACTTATTTACGAAAAAGGGGTGTACCCGTAGTGGAGCATTGTAACGAAATTCTTTCCAGGTTAATGGGAAAGGCCAAGGACATTGTAATAATCACCCTGCGCAGTAACACTTCTCTAAAACCTTCCGAGAACCCCAAGGTAATATTCGATATTCTGAAACAACATTTTAGTGAAAGCAGTTATTCCTACATGCCGTTAGCAGATTTTTATGCCACAGTACCTGTTATGGGGGAAAGTCCAGTTGAATATTGGGTCCGTTTAAACAAAGCTGTTGATGTTGCCGAGGAAGCTTTAATCAGATTAGGGCGTAAATTAGACAATCCATGTCAGGAGGCGGCAATGATGTTTGTTAAGCACTGTCCAGACCCAACTTTGTCAGCCATCTTTCGTTTTAAAGCTCCTGATAAATGGACCGCAGGTGAGGTACAAGAACATCTCGATAGGTACCAAATTGAACAGAAGGAACAGTTAATAGTTAAGTCGAAGTGTAGTGCTGTTGTGAGAAATGCCGCAGTCCATTCACAGTCAATTAATGAGAGCGAAATCGTGAACAGTGATTCTGTTGTTTCACCAAAACCGAGCTAATGCTAGTACCCAGTCTTTTTCACAGAATGATGGAAACTGCATGAAGACACTGATAAGTTTGCTTGACCGTGCCCTGTCTCAGAATAACCAAGCAGAGAAGCAAGACATCTTCAACTGAGCCGACCACCTATGAGAGCGTGTAAGGTCTGTCAGTCACACCAACACTCCACTCTAGCACATTGTCGACGACATCAGTTATGCTTCAGTTGCTACAAGCCTGGTCACACACGTAGGGATTGTGCAAATGTTCAGTTCAGTAGCAACAACCGATTTGCTCCGTCATCGCAGAATGCACCAGCTTTAAACTAGACAACTCACACCTGGAGAGGGGACGTGTGGGTAGGGCCGAACAAACCCTCAGAACCACAGATATTGAACAAGTATATGAGAGCGCATGTGCACGAGCACCAGCTGAAGTCAAGGTAATTGCACAGAATATGCAGACTCTTGAAGCATTTAACGAATTATTTTATGCACCGGTTTGTGTCAATAACAAATTCCAGATGGTGGAATGCTAGATTCAGGATCTATGGCGTGTACCTTTAGTGAGGCAGCAGAAGAGAAGATGCTGAGTGAGAAAGTATTGCAGGAGTCTACATCAATGTCCCAAGAGATCATGCTAATAGGATGTGGAGGTAAAGCAACTAAGCCCAAATGTATATATGAAGTTGAACTGAAAGTATATGGTGAGAGATGTATGGTTCCTGTTTTAGTTGTACCCGGACAAAGGGACGACTGGATCATCGGTACCAACGTGATCAAATTCCTTATGCACAGGATGAAGATCAGTGATGATTACTGGAGGATTCTGTCTAACAATGCTACAGAGTCGTCTCCGTTTTGTGAACAATTTCTAGATGTTATGGCGAATACATGTCGTTGGAGGGGTGGAAATCCACCAGATAAAGTAGGAACTGTTAAGCTACAACAGTCAGTTACTTTAGCAGCCAAACAAGAACACCTTGTCTGGGGACGGCTGCCGAGTAATTCTGTTATGTCACCGGGAAGTACAGTGATTGTGGAAGCTACTTCTTCCAGGACTATGCCACGAAACATAATGATTGGCCGAGTTGTCACACCGTTGTGGGGAGATTATTGGGTCCCTCTCAAAGTTACCAACCTTTCAGACAAGCCAGTGACGCTCAGGAGGAATTGCAAACTTGCAGATGTATCCCCGTGTTTGGCTGTGGAAGATTTTGAGCTGCTACAGGGTTACAGTCATACTCAAGTACTCGCACCTGAGAGTCATCAGCAACCCAGTGCTATGACTGATCTCAAGAAGAGACTAAAATCTGTAGGTCTTAGTGACCTTGACATTGATTCCTGCTCGGTAGGAAATACAGGCAAAGCCAAGCTTGTTCAGTTGCTTGAAAACTACCATGATGTTTTCTCAAAACATGCCTTGGATTGCGGAGAAGTTAGAGACTTTGTGCATCGTATCCGGTTAACAGACGATCGACCGTTTCGATTGCCGTATCGGCGAGTACCACCAGGTCATTACCAAAAGCTATGCCAAGTTCTCTCTGAAATGGAGGAGCAAGGAATAATTCGGAAATCTGTGAGTGAATATGCTTCACCCTTGGTACTCGTTTGGAGGAAGGACGGTGGTCTGAGGATTTGTACAGATTTCAGATGGTTGAACGCTAGAACTATCAAGGATACACATCCACTCCCACATCAGTCCGACTGCCTGGTCGCATTGGGTGGAAATACACTCTTCAGCACCATGGACCTAACATCAGGCTTCTATAACATCCCCATGGCTGAAGAGGATAAGAAATATACAGCTTTCACGACTCCAGTAGGACTTCATGAGTACAATAGAATGCCTCAGGGACTGTGTAATAGTCCAGCCTCTTTCATGCGAATGATGATGAGTATTTTTGGAGATCTGAATTTCAGCAGCCTACTGTGTTATTTAGATGACTTATTAGTATTTGCACCCAATGAGCAAGCAGCCTTGGAGCGACTGGAGATGGTGTTTCAGCGATTGAGGGACTACAACCTCAAGTTGAGCCCGAAGAAGTGCCATCTGATGCAGTCATCTGTCAAGTTCCTAGGGCACATTATCAATGAAGACGGAATTGCTGTTGATCCTTCGAAGGTGGAGGTCATTGCCAAAATATCAAAGTTCGATCTTATGGAAGAAGATGAGTGTACACCGTCTGTAAGAAGAATCAAGTCCGTTTTAGGGATGATCCTCTATTACCAGCACTTCATTCCAAATTGTTCGTCCATAGCTAAGCCACTCTTTTCCCTTACAGCAGGACAGAAGAGAAGAATTAAGGGTAGGATAGGAGTTAAAGCAGGTACCTACAGAAAATTGAAGGCAACAGATTGGACCCCAGAGTGTGATGAAGCCCTTTCTAAGTTGAAGGAGAACCTACTAGATAGTGTAGTCCTAACACATCCTGATTTTTCGTTACCGTTAATTTTGTCAATCGATGCATCCTTGGATGGACTTGGAGCAGTATTGTCCCAGATACCAGCAGGCGAGGCGAAGGCGCGTCCTATTGCATTTGCAAGCAAGGCCCTAAGTAATTCTCAGAAGAGGTATCCAGCACACAAACTGGAATTTTTAGCTTTGAAGTGGAGTGTGTGTGAGAAGTTCAGCCATTGGTTAAAGGGTCACACGTTCACCGTATGGACGGATAACAATCCGCTCACTTACATACTGACCAAGGCCAAACTCGATGCTTGTGAGCAGCGCTGGGTGTCCAAGCTTTCTGGCTATACTTTTGACCTGAAGCACATAGCTGGAAGAAAGAACATTGTAGCCGATGCTTTGAGTCGTGATCCACTAGTGAAGACCGTCAGTCAAAGGCTGATATCAGAGAGATACCACAGGTTACTAGCTGAAGCTGAAGACGTCAATCAAGATGGAGTTCAAGATACATTTCGCTTACAGGTGAACAGTCAGCAAGTGTCACTTCAGTTGAATCCAGCATCCTGTGACCATGCAACAGTTAGGTCTCAATTGAGCATTCACGATCAGTGGGAGACAGTAACAGAACTGAGGGCCATGCAGGAGATTCAACTCATCCAGAGCAACGTAATGTCTGTGTCCGATGAAATTCCGATAATCCCTCTTGAGGAAATTCGGCAATGTCAAGAATCAGATCCGGTGATTTCGCAGGTTATGCCTTATGTGAGTCAGAAGAGACGTCCATCAGGAAGAGAGAGAGCTGGAATGGATTTCAGAGCTCTAGTCCTTTTGAAACAATGGGATCGGTTGAAGATTCAAGATGGAGTGATCTACCGCGTTTCTAGAGACCCCTTAAGTACACACAAGAGATTCCAACTTATCATTCCTGCGAGTCTCAAGTCTAAAGTTTTGACCGGTGTGCATGATTTGGCTGGACACCAGGGACAGTCAAGAACTCTCCAGCTTGCCCGACAACGGTTTTTCTGGCCGAAGATGGAACATGACATAAGGGAATACTTTAAATGTTGTCAGAGGTGTATTTTGGCCAAAACACCAGAACCATCTGCTCGAGCACCTCTTCAAAGTATCAAGACTACAACCCCAATGGAGTTGGTGTGTTTAGATTTTTGGAGTGCGGAAGATAACAAACAGCAGTCTGTAGACGTGTTAGTAGTGACAGATCATTTTACCAAGCTGGCCCATGCCTTCCCATGTAGCAATCAGAAAGCAAAACAAGTTGCAAAGAAGTTATGGGACAATATCTTTTGCGTCTATGGCTTCCCACAACGTACCCATACGGATCAAGGCACTAACTTTGAAAGTACCCTAATTGCAGAACTGTTAATTTTGGCAGGTGTTGCAAAGTCGCATACCACAGCATACCATCCGATGGGAAATGGAGAAACAGAACGTTTTAACAGAACTTTAGGCAATATGCTTCGTTCTTTACCACTCAAAGAGAAACATAATTGGCCTGCACAGATACAGACTTTGACATTCGCTTATAATGCAACAGTGCACGAAACCACAGGTTATGCTCCATTCCAACTAATGTTTGGTCGTATTCCAAAGTTACCTATAGATGTAATGTTCGGACAAGTATCACATGATCCTGTAATTGTAGATTACAGCAGCTATGCAACTTCACTTATGACGTACCTTCATGAAGCAACGCAGATAGCTCAGAAACATACAGAGAAACAACAAGCAAAGCAAGCTAAGTGTTACAATCGAAAGATCAAAGGAACAAATCTCAACATCGGAGATCGAGTATTACTGGCCAACAAAAGTGAAAGAGGAAAAAGGAAACTTGCAGGTATATGGGATCCTACAGTCTATACTGTACAAGATTTGAATCTACAAACCAACATTTACAAGCTAATTGATGAAGAAGGCAAGTCAAAAGTAGTTCATCGCAATTTGATGCTGGACATTAGTTTCTTACCCGTTGAGTCAAATCAACATTTATTTATTTGCAAAGGATTTTACCAGGACGGATACATTGAGATTTCTCTCGTTTTCAAGTATGTCCTGGGTTCAAGAACATTGAAGTGTTACAGTTACAGAAATACAAAGTAATACAATGCAAGAAATTAAAAACAAAACACAAAAATACAGATTAACATATCATGGGAAGGGCTAACACCTTGGGTTAATTAGGGTGATTTGCAAAGTGGGAGCAGCTGGAAAGTAAGCTACAAATTTCAGACCAGCACTGGGTGGATGGGGAGGGAGGGAGGGACAGCAGAGTCCAAACGCAAGCGCTGTGGCAGTGGGTGATATGTACTAGCTTCAGGTCTGTAGGAGAAAGAGGTCATTGAGTTAGGGCATGTGGTCTGTTGAGGGAAAGCATATTTTACGACATGGGAGGGAGGGGCAACCATTTGAGAGCATTTGTTTAAAAAAGCAGAGTATACATTCAACATGAAAAGAAACAAAAAACAAACAGCCAAAATATTAATAGATAGATGCAAGCATAAAATATTAACAGTAGGATTAAAGTTGAGATTGTGGATTAGAATTGCAGATGACATGTTGATCGCTGGTACCTTTTTAAAAGCAGAGTCCAAACGCAAGCGCTGTGGCAGTGGGTGATATGTACTAGCTTCAGGTCTTTTTCTTGTAAAATAATTTTTATTGAGAAGAAGACAATACATTCTGTGGACAGCGAGCTCGCTATCCATTATGATAGTGATGTTACAGTGCACTTCAACAAATACAATTTCACATAGTGTATGTCAACTTCCACCATTTTTCTTTAAAAGGGAAAAAACGATAACAGTAAGGGGGGAAGGGAAAAGATGGAGGAAAAAGGGCAAAGGTCAGGACATAACTTTATATCCATGTCTCTTTTGTCTTCTCTCCCTCCCTCCCCCTCCCTCCTGTTGGTTCAATAATCTTTCATTGAGAGGAATAAACACCCTCCAACCTACATCTTATAGCACAGTAATTAAACTGTCAATTTTCATTACAATGAAAAACAAAACCAGAAAGAAGAAAAAGAGTAAAAAGAAACAAAACAAAACAAAACAAACCAGAAAAGGAGCAAAAGAACAGCAAATAGAATCCAAATAAGGGGTGGGAAGAGAGGGGGAAAGAAGGAAGGGCAGACTCTCATATGAACAAAATCATTCTGTTAACATCGAACGACTGAGGCATATAAAGGAAAAGAGGAGGGTATCAGAGGCTTCTCGCGGACCATGGAAGGGCCCATCCCTTCCCCGTACAACAAGACCTATCATAGGCCACATGCCTCATACAACTTGTGAATATCCCATATCGCCCAGGGATCTTTTTTGGGAGGACATTGGCCACAGTCTGCAGTTGCCTTGGTGTCAAATGTTCGATACTGGTCTAATAGAGCAATAAGTTGTTTTAGCGTCGTAACTGTAGTAGTCCTCCAGTTTCTAGCCAGAAGTAGCATTGTTGTGGAAACTATAATAAAAAACATTTTCAAGTGCTGGCGTGGAAGGTGTATCATTCCCAGTAATAAGATCTCCGGTGAATTTGCGACCGGGTGACCCAGTGCTTCTGAGGCTAATGTAGAAATGTTTTTCCAAAGCGGGGCAACCAGAGGGCAGTGCCACCAAATATGTCCCATCGTGCCTGGTGCTGAGGAGCAGCGCCAACATAGATCTGAGGTATTCGGGGCAAACTTGCTCATTCTGTGAGGCGTTAGGTACCAGCGGTACATCAATTTTCTCTGAGTCTCTATCAATGTAGCACATTTTGAAGCTCTGTCCGCAAATGTGTGTGCCATTGCCCATTGAGTAGGAGTGAAGACCTTAGCAAGGTCTCGTTCCCAGGCCGTTTGAAACGCCCATCTCGTTGCCCTCTGTGGGGTGGAAATGATACGGTAAAAGAGCGAGATTGGTTTGGAGGTAGAATGTGGATCCAACCAAAAAACCTCAGCTTCTGAGAGAAGTGGCAAAGTGTCTCTGAGTCCCTCCATAACCTCCCGCGATTTAAGAAATGAACACAACTGCATATATGACAAAAACATAGAAGGCAATATTTTATATTTGATCTGCAGGTCTTGAAAGGACAGGATGGCAGCCGGCACAAATAGCTGATGTAAGTGAGTAACCCCTCTACTTGTCCAAGGGAATGTCCTAAAGTGAGGCATAAGATATCTGAGTGAGGAGATGGGCATGGCCATTGGTATTGTGGCGTGGTGAGCGAGGAAAGGTTTACACTGATCCCATATCCTCAAGTAAAGAGACGTGGAGGGCAGTGGGTGTATTATGCGGGGTCTCTCTTTCGGTTTTAACCACAAGAGATTCGATAACATGTGTCCAGAGGTGTATGCAGATTCGATAGTGAACCACTGGGGCATAGGATGGGCATGCACCATTTCCCCCAAGGAAGCTAAACAGGAAGCCCAATAGTATTTTCTAAGACAGGGGACATTCAGGCCACCATCCCGGCTCCTATAGTAAAGCAGGGTTCTGGGGACTCTAGGTCGTTTGCGTCTCCAGATGTACGACATGAGTACTGTCTGCAGCGTGTCTAGAAATGTCCTGGGAATATTTAGTGTCAGGGAGCGGAATACATATAAAATTTTCGGCAAGATCGTCATTTTGACCGCCGCCATCCTGCCCAGCCAAGAGAATTCTCGATTACGCCATTGGAATAACAATGATTTTACTTCAGACAATATCCTGATGTAATTACATTTGAACATACTTTCTGCATCCTGAGCGATACGCAGCCCTAAATATGTTATGTAATCTGCCTTCCATGCGAAGGTGTATCGGGATCTTAGGTCAGACAGTGATTCGGCTAGGACATTAATAGGCAACGCTTGCGTCTTAGAAAGATTAACCTTATGATAAGAGACCTGACTATATAGATCCAATTCCTGTTGTAATGCGGAAATTGATTCTGAAGGGTCCGTCAGTGTAAGGAGTATGTCATCAGCATATAAATTTAATTTGTAAGTTGTAGGGCCGACCTCAACCCCGCGGATACAGTCATTCTGTCGTATGGCTTGCGCCAGGGGTTCTAATATGAGTGCGTACAGTAGAGGGGATAATGGGCACCCTTGCCGGGTTCCATTAGTAATCACAAATTCCTCCGATAAAAACCCCGAGGTGACCACCCGAGCCGAAGGAGCATCATACAAGGCCCGAATCGCGGTTGTAAATGTAGATGGAAATCCAAATTTATTTAGGACCCGGTCTAGGAACACCCAGCTGACCCTGTCGAAGGCCTTTTCGGCGTCCAACGACAAGATCACACTCGGCAATTCGGACCGCCTCATGACCTCCAATAGGTCAACCAATTTCCTAGTGCTGTCAGGACCCTGACGCCTGGAGACAAAACCCACTTGATCCAAGCCCACCATTGTGGGTAAAATCCTTTGCAATCTATTGGCCAAAATTTTGCTATATAATTTAACATCGATGTTCAGGAGTGAAATCGGTCTAAAATGTGAGCAGTGATCAGGGGTCTTTCCCGGCTTAGGAAGGGTGACTATATGCGCTCGTAGCATATCCACCGGGAAAGAGCCCTTCTCCCATGCTATCTCATATCCAGCATGTAAATGCGGCACCAGAAGTGAGGAGAAGGTAGAGTAATAGTGTCCGGTGAGTCCATCCAGACCGGGGGATTTATTTTTAGGTAGATTTTTGATAGCATCAGCTATATCCTCTCGCTTAATTGGGGAAGAGAGCATGTCCCTTTGTTGACTCGAGAGGGACGGGAGATGTACAGTATCCAGATACTCATCCACCACAGATACAGCCGGCGGATGAGCCTGATCCGTAGCTTCTAGGTTATACAGGGATTCATAGTATTTGGCAAAATTGTCAGCGATCACTGATGGGTTATATATCAGGCCCTGTTCACTCTTAAGGGTTGTTACCTTTTGAGACATATTTCGGGGTCGCAATTGTCGGGCTAGGAGCTTGCCCGGTTTATTTTGAAGGGCATAATAGGAAGATTTCAACCGGGACAAGGAGCGGAAATACGCATCCGTCTCCAGGTCCCTAAGTGATCTACATGCTTCCTCCAATGCCTCAGCCGCGTCGGTGGAAGGGGACAATTTATTTTTTACATCTAATTCCTGCAAAGTAGTGAGTATCTCCAGGCGTCTGGACACATACATCTTCCGTAATCTAGTCGCCCAGTCAATACATATCCCTCGGATGACCGATTTATGCGCCTGCCAGACCGTAAGAGGGCAAATGTCAGGAGTCACGTTTTCCTTAAAATATTGTGTTAGTGCCAATTGGATGGCTTGTTTCGCCGGTTCGTGCATTAACAAGTTATCACGTAGTCTCCAAGGGGGTCTAGTGCGATAACGATACGCATCGGCTAGTGTCAGTAGAACCGGGGAATGATCAGACCAAGTTAATGCCAGTATTGAACATTCCTCCACTTGAGATATGGCAGAGCCTGGCAGTAGAAAGTGGTCTATTCGAGTGTAGCTATTATGAACATGGGAGCGAAAGGTATAATCCCTTTCAGTGGGATGAAGCAAGCGCCATATGTCATATAAGTTATATTGCTGTAAGAGCAACTGAAATTTTTTCGGGGAAGTAGCCGACTTCGCAGTGTCGCTAGGTGCCGAACGATCCCGGGACGGATCTATGCAGATATTCAGATCTCCGCATAGAACTAGAATACCCGTCTGTACCTCTGATACTTTACGTAGTACATGTGCTATGAATTGGGGTTGTGATGTATTAGGAGCGTATACAGAGACTATCGTGTACGTGGTCGAGTTAATTGTGCAAACAAGAATAACATATCTACCTCTAGTGTCTTTGAGTATTCGGTGGGCCTGGAAGGCCACTTTATTATTTACTAACAAGGACACCCCCTGGATTTGGACCCATAAGTAGAGTGGTATTGTATGCCAAACCCTGGGACGTTTAACGGGGGATGGTCCAGTCGGCGGAAGTGTGTCTCCTGTAGACACACTACATCAACGTCTAGGGAGCGAAGGTCCCTATATAGCGAGTGTCTCTTTACAGGTAGATTCAAACCTTTAACGTTAAATGTCAGTACCTTCATGGAGGATCGTAAGTGAGCGTCATTGCTAGGGAAAACCCCGTGTGCCCTGTCCAAGGTCCGCCATGCGCGTAGCCTATCCAGCACGTTCGTACCATTAGAGAACCTCTGCCCTGGGGGGGGGAAGGGAACACAGTATCCAAAAACAGGGATAACAGCCACAGCCGTGGCAAAACTATATACAAAAAGTAAACACCTCTCCCGTAGAGCTCTTCTCCGAAGCAGAGCCCCACACTCCTCCGTGGAGGAGGGAAAATAGAGGGGTGACATCCGTGGCTAGGATCAACCAACATCTAAGCCCAGCTCATTGTGCAACAGCGCAGCAAGGCAGCAATATAATATAAACCATCAACTTATATAAGCGGATTACTTAATAAACAATGGTTACGGAAAACGGAACTTTTCGAACATTTCGGTATGCCCGATATACAGTTGTGTTCAAAATTATTCACCCCCCAATGCTGTAAAGGGTTTTAGGGAATTTAGTGACATTTGTAATTGTATTCAGAATGAAATCCTACAAGGACTTTTTAAAGAACCATATGCAACTAAAATGACATCAATTGGTTTTGTAATACAGTAGTAAATGTTTCTTTTGTGAATTCTTCATTGACACAATTATTCAACCCCTTAAAGACTACCACTCTGAAGAACAGAGGTTCATTCAAGTGTTTTCAATCAGGTATTGAAAACACCTGTGGATGTCACGGAGCAGCAATAAAGCATAATAAGCACCAATTAGGCAGCTTTAAAATGACTGTGATACTCAGCTCCTTCTAGACTGGTGTGGTTACAAACATGGTGAAGTCAAGAGAATGGTCCAGGAAGACAAGAGAAGAGGTGATTACTCTTCACAGGAAGGGCAATGGCTATAAGAAGATTGCAAAGATGTTAAACATACCAAGAGAGACCATAGGAAGCATCATTCGCAAATTCAAGGCAAAGGGCACTGTTGAAACGCTACCTGGTCGTGGCAGAAAGAAGATGCTGACTTCGACTGCTGTGCGCTACCTGAAGCGTAGAGTGGAGAATAGTCCCCGTGTGACTGCTGAGGAACTGAGAAAAGATTTGTCAGATGTGGGTACTGAAGTTTCAGCTCAGACAATACGGCGCACACTGCGTAATGAAGGCCTCCATGCCAGAACTCCCAGGCGCACCCCATTGCTGTCTCCAAAGAATAAGAAGAGTCGACTGCAGTATTCCAAAAGTCATGTGGACAAACCACAGAAGTTTTGGGATAGTGTTCTGTGGACTGATGAAACAAAATTAGAACTGCTTGGGCCCATTATTATTTTATTATTATTCTTTATTTATAAAGCGCCAGCATATTCCGCAGCGCTGTACAATAAGCACAGTATAGACAGGGTTACAATACATTGAACAACATTTGACAAACAGTACAGGAGGAGATGAGGGCCCTATTCCCGTAGGAACTCACAATCTGGGAGGGTTGGGGTTGGAAACAGGAGGAAACGCTATGTTTGGAGGAGGAAGAACAAGGCCTATGAAGAAAAGAACACCTTGCCTACTGTGAAGCATGGCGGGGGGTCAATCATGCTTTGGGGCTGTTTTGCTTCTGCAGGTACAGGGAAGCTTCAGCGTGTGCAAGGTACCATGAATTCTCTTCAATACCAGGAGATATTGGATGACAATGTGATGCAGTCCGTCACAAACCTGAGGCTTGGGAGACGTTGGACCGTTCAACAGGACAATGATCCCAAGCATACCTCCAAGTCCACTAGAGCATGGTTGCAGATTAAAGGCTGGAACATTTTGGAGTGGCCATCGCAGTCACCTTGGAAGCAGCCCGGGAGCTCCGGGTGGTTTTGTCTATAGAGGCTTGACTGGGACGTGATGTTTTATCTGGCAGTGGGTGAGATCAAATCCTAAACCCACTACCTCTTTTTTCTGTACGTATATTATGTCAGTAGTTTTGTATATACATTAATAAACGGTATAACACTATCGAGTTTTTCTTTTTCCGAGATATATACTTTTTAATGAAGATTCACCAAAGAAGTGGTCATTCGTTCCAAAGTTTTGGAAGATTTTACTGAAAATCCTTTCTACAACAGAGACTGGATATCCATTGAACGAACTATAGAGAAATAGAACTTTCTTTCTCTTTTTGCTGTGCAGTATAGCATGCCTTCAAAATAGACCATACATAAGTTTTTTTACTTTCTTTTAGCGCAACACCACCAATTTTTGTTTTTCATCGCAGTCACCTGACTTAAATCCGATTGAGAACCTCTGGTGGGACTTGAAGAAAGCAGTTGCAGTGCGCAAGCCTAAGAATGTGACTGAACTGGAGGCTTTTGCCCATGACGAATGGGCGAAGATACCCGTAGATGGCTGCAAGACACTTGTGTCAAGCTATGCTTCACGTTTAAAAGCTGTTATAACTGTAAAAGGATGTTGTACTAAGTACTAAGATTGAATGTCACTTGGGGGTTGAATAAAACTGATAATGATGTGAGCACAGAAAAGACATTTGTGGTTATTTCATTATAAATGTTATGTTATATTTGTCTGACCTACACGTGCCTCTTTGATTTAATTGTAAGCAAGATGACTGAATGATCAAAATCAATGTCAAACTGGACAAAACACTCAATTTCAGTGGGGGTTGAATAATTTTGAACACAACTGTATGTCCTGCTAATATGGTCCCTGGTGGAACCTTCAACGCTTGCTCCATTCTTTTTCTAGCCGTTTGGGCCGAGATGAGCGTTTTTCTGTAATCTCAGCGAAAGATAATCCCCAGGATTCCAGAGCAAATCGGGCTTCAGCCACTGAGCAGAGCACCGTGATTTTTCCATCGCGGGTGACTAACAACTTCGTGGGGTACACCCATCGATACCCCACTCCTGCCTCCCGCAGCGCCACCGTGGCAGGGCGGAAAAGTCGTCGCTGTTGAAGAGTGGCCTGCGACAGATCTGGAAATACTGTCAGGTGGGCATACTCCGGGCCCGAGGCATTTGAAGTACGCAGAGCTCGTAGGATATCTTCCCTGGGTTTACAGTAGTGGAGCCTCAATAGGACGTCCCTTGGCGCTTGAGGAGGGGCCGAAGGTGGCTTAGGGAGTCGGTGAATACGGTCCATAAGCAGCGTTTCTGGGCCTGCATCAGGCAGGAGGTATGAAAAAAATTCCACCACGTACTCTTGGAGGTTTTTTGTGGTCACCGATTCTGACACCCCCCGAATTTTAAGGTTATGTCTCCTGGAGCGGTCTTCTAAGTCGGCCAGTTTTCTTGTACAGTGGTGCAGTTTCTCCTTCAGCTCCTCCACCTTAGATGTCATGTCATTGTGTGCCTCTGCTACCTCAGACATTTTTTCCTCCAGTTTAGAGGTCCTGTCACCGATCTCCCTAATGTCATTTCTGATATCTGTGGCCACAGTGTCTAACCTGGTCGTCAATGCTGCAGAGAGGTCAGCTAACATCACCTCCATCCGCTCAGTAAAAGGCGCCAGCTCTGAGCTCCCCCCTGTTCCCTGCATGCCTCCATGCGGCTGAGGGGAGCCGCCGCCATTTTGGGTCTCCACACCATCCCGGCGCTTACCCGTTTTTGGCGTGAAAAAGTCAGTTTTTTCGGCCGTTTTTTTTTATCTTGCTGCTGCCATCAGAGTGTCCTATCGATCCGCTGCAATTTGCACTGCTTTTTATGCTGTTTGCTGGTATATATCCGCCGTTTTGAGCCTAGCAGGAGCTGAGCTCAGAGATCACACTGCCGCCATGATCGATCGCTGGCCACGCCCCCGCTTCAGGTCTTTTTAAAAAGCAGAGTCCAAACGCAAGCGCTGTGGCAGTGGGTGATATGTACTAGCTTCAGGTCTGTAGGAGAAAGATACATGATGAAAGTATACAGTCCAACGTTGATGACACTGAGAATGAGTCTTGTTCAATTGAATCGCTTGACCAATTGGAAGAAATAAGTTCTGATGAATTGGATGACAACGTTTCAGAATCTGATCACTCAGTTTCAAGTGAAAGTGCTGATTATGAGCAAAGTATTGAAAATGAAATTGAGAACATTGAAGTTAATCCTGAGCAAACACCTAGTGTAGAGGCTGAACCTTCTGTCAGTGACTCTAGTGCACCAGCAGAAATAGTAAATGATTCTCAAGTCAGCAGCAACCCAGACACACAGTGTGTTAAGACCCGTACAGGAAGGGTAGTAAAGAAAGTTAGCCGTTTAATAGAATCCTTGACCCAGAAGTCAATCAACATTCAGAGAGTGGGCCCATCTCTAATAAATAGGTCAGGGTCAATCCGTTCTTTATTCTAAGTGTTCTTATATTTTTGATATCACACCAGAAAAAGGGGTAAATGTCAATTGTGAAAATTGTCCAAGAAATGTAAGAATTTCATGTAATATAACCTGTACCAGACCATCGTATGCTGTACACGGCAGTATATTGTTCTATGGATGCTTAGGACTTGATCAACCTTAGGTTTATCCTAACCTATTAAGTAGGTAACTTACGCTGAATTGCAAATTTGTTTTGTTTAGGTCTGGTTCAGCGGAACCATTACTATTGTATGGTCAGGATATTAGTGTAATTCAGAAGGGGTGAATGTAACGGGTGTGTATTGTATAAA